>CM072518.1:4768129-5008129 GCA_036898135.1 Oncomelania hupensis | reverse complement strand
CATAGATAGCTATTATACACGTCCACAGTGGATCCTAGAAAAGCGATAAATAGTATACAGGTTAGGTTAGGTAGGTAGATTAACGTCCCCGGACACAATGCGTATAGGGGACAATAGTATGCAGTCAATCATAGCTATTATACACGTCTACAGTGGATCCTAGTGTAACGCAAGGGGTTATTTCAAGAATTGCGTGTATGCGTGCGTGAATGATTTGCGTGTTCGCCCGTCTCACACTTCCTAACTCTCAAAACTTCTTTTGCTGTTACACCCCCTTCTATTACTAGAAAATAACAAGAATCAACAAAAGTTTACATAAGTACATATAACTCCATCAATAATATGAAAAAAACGTTTAAGTAGTTTTGTACTCACGTACTTTGTAGAACAATCCGTGAATTAAATATACCACTCACAAATCACACACATAAAGTTCCAAGGAGATAATCCGAGAGATTGTACACTGATCTCACAAACCCACAAGTAATATTCCAGAAAAGACAATCCAAGACAACCAGTCACAAAACCACCAATGAGGTTCCAGTCCCCGTCAACAGAGAGAGTTACCAAGAGTCTCATGGAGGACAGACTTCGCTGTCTGTCTTTCGTTTCCTTTTAATCCTCTGTCTGTCTATATCTATACACTGTCTTCCTTTCCTTATCCTTGGCCTTTCTATCTATCTATCCCTGGGGTTTCTCCCCTGTCTATCGTTGCTGTCGCTGCTGCTGTTGTGGCCGCTGCCGCCGTTGCTGCTGCTACTGCTGGGGTAGCGGTTGCTGCTGCTGCTGCTGCTGACGATGATGATGTGGTAGCGGTTGCTACTGCTGCTGACGTGGTAGCGGTTACTACTAGTGTGGCAGTGGTTGCTGCTGATGATGATGCAGCAGTGGTTGCTACTGATGATGATGCAGCAGTGGTTGCTACTGCCGCTGATGTAGCAGTGGTTGCTGCTGATGATGTAGCAGTGGTTGCTGCTGCTGATGATGTGGCAGGGGTTGCATGATGTAGCAGTGGTTGCTTCTCTCGTCTTCTTATTCGTCTTCTTCTTTGGCTTCTTCTCTGGCCCCTTCTCGATACTTCCACCCTTCTTCTTCACGACTCCTTCTTCTTCTTCTTCTCGTCTTCGTCTCCTTCTTCTTCTTCTTCTTCTCCTTCTCTTCTTCTTCTTCTTCTTCTTCTTCCTCTTCTCGTCTTCGTCTTCTTCTTCTCCTCCTTCTTTTCTTCTTCTTCTTCTTCTTCTTCTTCTTCTTCTTCTTCTTCTTCTTCTTCTTCTTCTCTCCTTCTTCTTCTTCTCTCCTTCTTTCTTCTTCCTTCTTCTCCTTCTCTTCTGTCTTCCTTCTTCTCCCTTCTTCTTTCTCTTTCGCCTCGAGGCCCCTCAGCCGGAGACTTCTGAAAACATACAAGTTTTCCCCACTAAATATCTCGATACATAGACTTCTCTGTATTACCACATATACCTTTCTCTCTCTCTGTGACGGGACCAGACCAGCAACATATAATTCAAAACTCTGTTTAGAACACAGTTCACACATACGCAAAAATTGTAACTCTAATTATAACAACTTATTATTACATTCTTGCCGCTAATTACTTTCATTCACAAAACTAAATATAATGCTATACATTGCGAGTTGAGGTTTCAACCTCAAATCAAATAAAAATCCGATTTCAATTCGTTATTCAAAAACATACAGCGATCCACCATCTCCATTACCTCCCTAATCCATCCTTCATACTAATATCAACATTATTTATTATTAATTCTTATTCCACAATAAGTAGAATATAATCATGGTTAAATATTCTTACGTTTCATAATACAATATTTCAATGATAAACCAATAAATATATACCTGCAGACAACAGCTGCCAGAAGTACAACACACACAACGACCACTCCTGGGTCAAGTCACAAGAAGAATGCAACATTTTCTTTGAATACATGTAATTGGTGAACCGTCACATGACTAGCTCAACCAATCAGCATTCAGTTTTCAATTAAAAATATTAACATCTATGTCTTCACACAGGAAGATACTACAACACACAAAAACGTCATCGGACCGAAATAGTATAAAACCGGTCCGTGACAATACCCCCTTCCTGCAAAAAGAAAACGCCCGAGTTTTCTGAATTTTATCAGAAAGAGAAAATTACTGCAATTATGTCCATCTAAACTGTACAAACAAGCGAAAAAGACAACTGGTAATTAGCACTTATATTAAACACAAACATATTGTATTAAGCAATCACACGAAGCGCAATAGATATCCAAAATATGTAGTTCAAGTTCAAGCATGTTACCGTGATACAATGAAACAAAAATCAATAAGGTACAAAACAGACCATTTTACAGTATTCCAATAGATTTCCAGTATTAAATATACATCAGCAGAATTATATACACAGCAAGTTCATGTTCCACAGATTTTATGGAATACACTGATCAACATTTGATCTTGACAGCATATCTGCAAAAACATTGGCAGTACCAGGCAAGGCTTCAATCTCAAACTGAAACTTTTGAAGTGCCAACGCCCATCGTGTGATTCGAGCATTCTTGAACTGACCCGAACGCAAGTAAGACAATGGCCGATGGTCAGTCTGAAGGATGAACGCCTTTCCCCACAGATACTTCGAAAGCGAGTAACAAGTCAACGACTAACTTTGATACAAGTTTAACAATTTTTTTTTAAAGTTTTACAAGGCCAGAAATATTACCAAAATCCAAAGCAAATTCAAGTTTGACAAAAGAAGATTATTCAAAATCGAAGCAAGTGAAGTTTGTCAGACGAAAATCGTTTCAAAATCAATGCAAGTTAAAGTTTGACAAAAGAAAATTATTTCAAAATGAAAACATGTTCAAAGTTTAACAACCAGCAAACCATAAAAGAAAAGAAAACAATGTTTAGATTATATTCAGTCTAAGTACAAGCAAGCATCAGAAAACCACACTAAATGCAACAATTAATAACTGTAACAATTACCAGTGTTTAAATCTAAATTATGACAAGTGAAATTTTATAAGTAATTTGTTTTGAAATGAAAACAAAACAAAACAAAACAAATAATAATAATAATGAAACCCTATACTAAATAACAAACAACGACAACAACATCACAACACAACAAAGAGAGAACTAAAATTCTAAACTAATATCGGTACAATAGAATACAAGAAAACAATAGAAAAAACAACTAAGTTCCACTTCGGCTAGAAAACACCGGAAGTTACGTTAAAATGCCAAAAATAAATCCTAAACACCTACAACAACTAAAATAGGGATGTGACAACTATAACTATACAAGACAGGATCCTAATAAGTATAGAAAGAAAAACAAAACAATACTGAAAAGCTGAACTAGAATTAGCAATATATATATATACAACAGAAAGAAAAATGAATCTACGCCCTTTCTGATCCCAGAACTATACAAGGAATCAGACCCGCAAGTACAGAATCGGAGGCGGGGTATAATCTATACAAACACTAACATCCTACCCAAAAAGAAATGAAAACAACAATTTAACCAGTCAGTTACACAGTACACACTTACTCCTAGCACACCAAAGTTAAGTGCCCCAAAATTTATACAAAACCCTTCTACTGTTCAACTTATACTTATTCAATTAACTCCCACAATATAAACTCCCACTAAGATTATTTAATAATCTAACTCCCACTAACTAACTACGGGTTTCAGGGTCACCACTGTAACGCAAGGGGTTATTTCAAGAATTGCGTGTATGCGTGCGTGAATGATTTGCGTGTTCGCCCGTCTCACACTTCCTAACTCTCAAAACTTCTTTTGCTGTCACACCCCCTTCTATTACTAGAAAATAACAAGAATCAACAAAAGTTTACATAAGTACATATAACTCCATCAATAATATGAAAAAAACGTTTAAGTAGTTTTGTACTCACGTACTTTGTAGAACAATCCGTGAATTAAATATACCACTCACAAATCACACACATAAAGTTCCAAGGAGATAATCCGAGAGATTGTACACTGATCTCACAAACCCACAAGTAATATTCCAGAAAAGACAATCCAAGACAACCAGTCACAAAACCACCAATGAGGTTCCAGTCCCCGTCAACAGAGAGAGTTACCAAGAGTCTCATGGAGGACAGACTTCGCTGTCTGTCTTTCGTTTCCTTTTAATCCTCTGTCTGTCTATATCTATACACTGTCTTCCTTTCCTTATCCTTGGCCTTTCTATCTATCTATCCCTGGGGTTTCTCCCCTGTCTATCGTTGCTGTCGCTGCTGCTGTTGTGGCCGCTGCCGCCGTTGCTGCTGCTACTGCTGGGGTAGCGGTTGCTGCTGCTGCTGCTGCTGACGATGATGATGTGGTAGCGGTTGCTACTGCTGCTGACGTGGTAGCGGTTACTACTAGTGTGGCAGTGGTTGCTGCTGATGATGATGCAGCAGTGGTTGCTACTGATGATGATGCAGCAGTGGTTGCTACTGCCGCTGATGTAGCAGTGGTTGCTGCTGATGATGTAGCAGTGGTTGCTGCTGCTGATGATGTGGCAGGGGTTGCATGATGTAGCAGTGGTTGCTTCTCTCGTCTTCTTATTCGTCTTCTTCTTTGGCTTCTTCTCTGGCCCCTTCTCGATACTTCCACCCTTCTTCTTCACGACTTCTTCTTCTTCTTCTCGTCTTCGTCTCCTTCTTCTTCTTCTTCTTCTCCTTATCTTCTTCTTCTTCTTCTTCTTCTTCTTCTTCTTCTTCTTCTTCCTCTTCTCGTCTTCGTCTTCTTCTTCTTCTCCTTCTTTTCTTCTTCTTCTTCTTCTTCTTCTTCTTCTTCTTCTTCTTCTTCTTCTTCTTCTTCTTCTTCTTCTCTCCTTCTTCTTCTTCTCTCCTTCTTTCTTCTTCCTTCTTCTCCTTCTCTTCTGTCTTCCTTCTTCTCCCTTCTTCTTTCTCTTTCGCCTCGAGGCCCCTCAGCCGGAGACTTCTGAAAACATACAAGTTTTCCCCACTAAATATCTCGATACATAGACTTCTCTGTATTACCACATATACCTTTCTCTCTCTGTGTGACGGGACCAGACCAGCAACATATAATTCAAAACTCTGTGTAGAACACAGTTCACACATACGCAAAAATTGTAACTCTAATTATAACAACTTATTATTACATTCTTGCCGCTAATTACTTTCATTCACAAAACTAAATATAATGCTATACATTGCGAGTTGAGGTTTCAACCTCAAATCAAATAAAAATCCGATTTCAATTCGTTATTCAAAAACATACAGCGATCCACCATCTCCATTACCTCCCTAATCCATCCTTCATACTAATATCAACATTATTTATTATTAATTCTTATTCCACAATAAGTAGAATATAATCATGGTTAAATATTCTTACGTTTCATAATACAATATTTCAATGATAAACCAATAAATATATACCTGCAGACAACAGCTGCCAGAAGTACAACACACACAACGACCACTCCTGGGTCAAGTCACAAGAAGAATGCAACATTTTCTTTGAATACATGTAATTGGTGAACCGTCACATGACTAGCTCAACCAATCAGCATTCAGTTTTCAATTAAAAATATTAACATCTATGTCTTCACACAGGAAGATACTACAACACACAAAAACGTCATCGGACCGAAATAGTATAAAACCGGTCCGTGACACCTAGCAAAGCGGTAGATAGCATACAGTCAGTCATAGATAGCTATTATACACGTCTACAGTGGTTCCTAGCAAAGCGGTAGATAGCATACAGTCAGTCATAGTTAGCTATTATACATGTCTACAGTGGATCATAGCAAAGCGGTAGATAGCATACAGTCAGTCATACATGTCTACACTCTACAGTGGATCCTAGCAATGCGGAAGACACAAGCCATTGGACAACACTATGACCTGCTCACAGTGGTGAAAAAAACGGAAACTCCGATGGTATGGCCACGTCACCAGATCATCAGGTCTTGCAAAGACCATCCTGCAAGGCACAGTGCAAGGAGGTAGAAGAAGAGGGAGACCGAAAAAGAGGTGGGATGACAACATTCGAGAATGGACTGGTTTGATACTGAGCGAAACCATCAGGGTTGCTGAGGACAAGGAAAGATGGAGTACGCTAGTTAAACGATCATCTGTGGTGCCCATACGACCTCCGAGTTACAGGATAGGACAGGCCTTTTTCGATTCGACCTAAGGGAAAATTGAATGTGTTAAGGGATCTTGTACGAGTGTGGTCTACTACAGATGAAAGGGGAAATTGAAGTTTACAACAGTCTATGGTGTGTGTGTGTGTGTGTGGGTGTGTGTGTGTGTGCGTGTGTGTGTGTGTGTGTGTGGGTTGATGAGTGTGTGGGGGACATATTTTGTATTTTGTTAAAATTCCTATTTATGTTAGCTACTGTAAAATATTATTGAAATGGCACCTATAGAATTCCCTGATAACATACTGGAAGTTATTAGCTACAGATATTAAAAACAATTATGAAGTTTGAGAGAGAGAGAGAGAGAGAGAGAGAGAGAGAGAGAGAGAGAGAGAGAGAGAGAGAGAGAGAGAGGGTGCAAAGAAGAACAAAGACCAAAGTGAATGAAAAGATATTATTGTAACTTCAGCTGTAACCGTGGAAGTTTTCATTCTTCTTCTCGAATCTCCGCACCAGCCGCGCTCCCTAAATCTCTGTAAGATTAATCTGTTTCAAAGTAATCTCTCTTACAGTATAAGTAAATTAATTGACTTTTATAACTCGACTTTCCACGCCGTGGGCCAAAACCAGGTTATCGATAAGACCCCAGTGTATGTCTAGACGTAGGTCAGTGGTTGACACAGTATCTGTCGAACTTAGAGAGAGAGAGAGAGAGAGAGAGAGAGAGAGAGAGAGAGAGAGAGAGAGAGAGAGAGAGAGAGAGAGAGAGAGAGAAAGAGAGAGAGAGAGAGAGAGAGAGAGAGAGAGAGAGAGAGAGAGAGAGAGACAAACAGACAGACAGACAGAGAGAGACAGAGACAGACGGAGAGAGACACAGAGAGAGAGACAGAGAGAGACATAGAGAGAGAGAGGGGTGGAGAGAGGGGGAGAGAGAGAGAGAGAGAGAGAGAATCAGAATCAGAATGGTTTATTGTATAGACCACCGGCCCGTTACAATGAGTGGGCCAAAGTAACTAATAAATAAAATAAACCAAAACATAAACAATGCAAGAAGGCATACTTATATGATACATATCATCGCAAGCACTATATTACATTCAACCATTTTGCTTCATCATTCTTTCACGCAAGCAAAGAGCTTTATATATAAATACAGCCAGATTATTAACAACAGCTGAAACTGGGCATGATACCAACAGTCGAAACTTGGCCAAACACGGATGTCTGCAGTATTTTACAGGAATTAATTCATTTCTAATTTCATTGTACAGTGGACATGCTAATAAAAAATGAACCTCAGTTTCATCGACTGTCTGACAAAATGGACAAGCTTTCCTATCATCTGCAATAGGCTTATACTGAAGGAAATGACAATTTAATTTAGACATACCAATTCTAAAGCGAGTGTACTGTCTTCGTACAAAAATGTTCTTTACTGAAAGTACATACTGACACAGAGAAAGTGATTGATTATAGTTAGTGTACACACTGTACAAATGATGTGACATCAATGATGAGTGCCAGTTTTGTCTTGCACAATCAATTAGCCTTTCCCTAAAACAGCGAACGAAAGAGGGTACGTCACCCACACCCTGTGCTTCCCAAACGACGCCAAAACCATACATATACAAAATATTCCTCACGGCACAAGCCCAGGTAACGTAGTTTTGTCTTTGCAAAAACAAGAGCATGTTGTACGCTTTTTTAGAATAGCGGTCATCACCTAGAAACAACAGGCGTAGCCAAAACTTAATACATCTTACATGAGTCGTCACAAACAAAGGATATCTGCCTGTTTCTCCGTACACAAGATGTCTAGGAGCCTTGGGATGTACCCCCAAGAACTTCTTTAAAGCAAAAAGATGGACACGTTCAATAATTTCTTGATTTTTTGTCAGTCCCCATATTTCTGAACCGTATGTCAAAATAGGTTGAATTTGACAGTCAAACAATTTAAAAAATAGATTCGGAGAATGTTCACCAACAGTCCAAAGCGTTCTTATAATAGCCATTACTCCTTTCCTGGCACGACAAGCAAGATCGTCCATAGTGCGAGTGAAACTAAGACGCGGAGTCAAACATATTCCTAAGTACTTGTAAGAGTTTACAATCTTCAAAGGTTCATCACCATAACACCATCGTTCACTTGAAGCAAGATGGCCACCATTTCTAAAGACAATAACATTAGACTTGTCTAAATTAACAACAAGATCTAGGTTCCTTGCAGTGTTGTACAAAATGTTTAGTTGTGTTTGAAGACCAGTTATAGTATCTGAAATAAGAGCCACGTCATCAGCAAACAGCAAAATCAATAGCTGAATAAAATCTGGTGATAACTGGATCCCGTGTTTTCCATCTGCCAGTATGTCCTTCGTCAATTCATTTACAAAGAGCGAAAAAATTATCGGTGAACATATTTCCCCCTGCTTCAGGCCGCGAGGGCACATAAAAGTATCAGTGAAGTCACCCCCAACCCGTATCTTCGCCTTAACAATTGCATACATACTTTTCAATGCCTTTAAAATCTTACCATTCAAGCCATTCTTTTTAAGGACCTTCCATAGCTTATCTCTAGAAATATTGTCAAAGGCCTTCCTGAAATCAATGAACGCTACATAAAGTTTTCTGTGTCTGACAAGTTGTTTCTGAATCATAGCATACAAAGTAAAAACATGATCAGCTGTACTATGCTCTTTTCTAAATCCCGCTTGTTCTTCGCCGATTAGATCATGTTCTTCAATCCACTTGTTTATTCGCTGATTTAAAACAAAGCTGTAAATTTTACTACAAATATTTAACAGTGAAATGCCTCTGAAATTATCAGGATTACTCAAATCACCTTTTTTGTGGATAGGTTGTAGAATAGCTAACGTCCAATCACTCGGGAATAAACCTTTGTCAAAAATATAATTAAAGTATTTGAACAAGAAGGGCATGATACAATCAACACTGTTCTTATAAAACTCTCCAATAATACCATCAGGACCTGCGGCTTTCTTATTCTTCAACGCATTAATAGCAGCCGTTATTTCGGGTTCGGAAATGCGACAGTTTAACATGTCGTCTGGATGCAAATTTAAATTAGAAACACTAGGTTCAACAAACGTCACACCATCACCATCACTATCAACACCCTCCCCATCAATAGAATCAGACATAAACACATTCTTAAAATGCTCTAACCATTGCTCTTTTGAAATGTTGGACTGACAAGAAGAGCGTGGGCGTACTGAGCGAATCGAATCCCAGAACTTCGCAGAATTATTCATGTTGTCGTGTAACGATTGAATAAAAGTTGCTTTAAAATCAAATTTCTTACGTCGAAGTAATTCTTTGTACTCTCGTCTTTTGTGTGTGTAACCCAGTCTATCTTCGTCTCTGTTGTGTATGTGAAATTTTCTCAAGTGCTGTCTCAAAACCTTTCTACTTTGCTTGCATTCTAAATCAAACCACACTCTCCTTTTCTCAGATCCCACGTATATATTCTTTAGCATACATTTGCCAGAAATATTAAAACAATCGTTAAACTTTTCTAAGGCAAGATCGATGTTGAAATCAATAATGTTACATGCCTCTTCAATAGCAGATTTAACTCTGTCTGAATTCATAACCTCACAAAAAGTAGAACGCTGTTCACAATCCCATGTATACTTTGAAAATGAAAAGCCGGGAGTATTACTTTTCTTTACCTCTACTGTTTCGCCACAGCGTAAAAACATTTCTACCGCTGCATGTTTCGACTCCACCATTGGTAAAACCTTAAAGTGTATACACTTGTTAAGAATGCCATTAGAAACAATAAAAAGGTCAATCACGCTACACCCAGTCTGGGAGACGTACGTATAGTCACTAGAAAAATTACGGCATTTAAGGCCGTTTACAATAGACAAACAAAATTCATCACAAACGTTTAGTAAATATTTTCCAAAAGTGTTAACGGTTGTGTCTTTAGAAACACGATCGTTCACATCGTCATTTGCAGTTTCATATTCTTCATCATTAACGAAATCATCAATATTGTCAATAGGATCACGTGTTACGCTTGAGTTCCTAGAAGCCGTCCTGGCGTTCATGTCACCACAAATAACTAGGGGCAGATCATCAAAACGATTACCAAGATCTAATAAGCAGTCTTCTAGCATCGTAACGCCATTATAAATATCCGTCTCCTGGTAATATTTGGCGTTTTCTGGTGGTAGATACACACATACAAGAATACAGTCTTTTTCTAAACCCAGCAGATTATGAGAGATTTTCATTGCAATAATATTGTCAAACTCTATTAAGATTTGTTCAAAATGATTGCTATATAGTTTCTTAACAAGAAGTAATAATCCCCCACTAAGGCGTCCATGTACACTGTCTGTTAGTTTTAATGCAGGACTGACAAAAACGTCGTAGTCAGGGAACACAGACTGTGGAATATTTTCAACGAATGTTTCTACCAATAAGGCGACATCATATTTACGTACGAAGGACTCCATGTCTAACTCATTTAAAGTTGTCCAAAAACCCTCAATGTTAAAGGTACAAAAAGTTAAATTAAAAGAACTATTTACGTTGCTATCATCTGTTTTAGAGGCAGCACTTACTGTTTGTGAACGTGTACCAGTATGATTAAGTGACTCTGGGCCTTGGTCTTTCCCTCAACTGCCGGCGTCGACCGCCGTCGGTCTGTTGGTGTTGTCCGCATGATGATCTCCCCTCGCACTCGAACTGCTCCAAGCTTCCGGGATCTTGCTCTGCCTCGCCGAACTTTGCGATCGTGTTAATGGTGGGGAATGCTGCTCACCCGTACTGAGTCGCCTGTTCGCGCGACCTCGCCCCAGATGGCTCGAACCGTCACCCGAACCTGTAGCGCTGCCGCTGCTGAGGGTCCCGGGAGAGCCCCTCCCAAGTCCGCGTAGTCGTGGCCGCTTCGCCTGTGATAAGCCGCCATGCTCCTCCGTATGCTCGGACTCGTTTGCAGTATCAACTCCCTGCCTGTCGTGGGGTACGTTCGCGAACTGGCCACAGACTGGCCAATCTTCGTCGTAGTCGTCACCAGCCACATTCAACCAACCATCAGCGAGGTTGGCCTCAGCTTCGCCCTCGAACTGCGGCGCCGCCGATGCCACCGTCAGCCTCGGCCTGTCGTGTAACCGCTCCTCTCCACTCTCCAGCCGCCGCTCTCGGTCATTGCCACTGTCGTCACCGTGGTCATCGCCACCAGCGCACTCGTTGTACTGTTGCCTCTCGCGCCGCTGCCCGCCGACATTGGATAGTGGTTGCTGATCACGCCCATGTTCAGTTGTGCTCGCGTCGGTATGGTCATCGCAATAACGTGACATATTCTGTGAACTGATCCCTGTGTTCTGAATGTCGTTGCTGTTGCTTCGTCTGTTGTAAGTATTATTCTGATGTTCGCTGGCACGACCATTCGCATGGAAGTCTTGGACAATCAGCCGACCCCTAAGATAGAAAGCATGTTTACCCTCCCTTTTATGCCTTGCAATAGTGTCTCTCTGATGTTTGGTCAGGTCTGCTGCAATACGCACGTCGACTTTACTTCTCATTTCGTTTCTTCTCTCCTTGTTGCGTAGAATCAGCTGGGCATCGGACTGGCTGGTGAAGGTAACGAGCACCGGTCGTTTTCTTGAAGGTGAGTTCGCCCCTATTCGCCGCAAGTCTTCGATATCAGTATCGCGCCATGTTTTCTCAGGGAAGTACTGATGTAAGAGACGTAGGATGACGCCGCGCAAGGCGCCCAACTCACCAGCAGCTTCCTTCAGTCCATGGAAGAGAAGGTTGGTTCGTCTGCCCTGCCGCTCACGCTGTTCCACTATCTCCTCCAGCTTCTCCAGCCTGGTCTTCAACATGTCATGCTCCCCCTTCATGTTGGACAGTGCGTTGGCGTTGTGCTGAATCGACCCCTCCATGCCGTGTAATTTTTGAAAAATCTGCTGACAGTTAGTGGCCAAACTGTGTTCCAGGGTCTGAAAACGGAACTCGAAGTTCATGTTCATGCGGAAAATTCTGTCCAACTTTTCTTCGCTAGACAAAGGGGTGTTGGACTGCGTCGTGGTTGGTGCCTGCATGTAGTAATAGTCCTGTCCTGGATGATCAAAGAATGGCCCAGGATTGGCTTCCACGTCGCCGCATAACAACAACAGCGTTAGAGTCAATGAAGCCAGAAGAAAAGACAAGCCACACTTCCCAACTCGTAGGCCTCGATATTTTTGTCGCCGACAGAAACTTGCTGCTCTTCTGTACAGTAATGTTATCAGAGTCCAAGTAAACACCCCCGTCTTTATTCGATGTTCGATGGCAGTAGAAGGCATGGTCTACTCAATATAGTGAGCTCAATTCAGCAATACGGGCAACAAGGGATGGGATAATGGGTGGAGTATGGGGGTTGTATGGTGGTGCGGTAGTGGACGTATCCAGGTAACGTAGTGATATTAGTTCACATCATTTGGGGTGGGTGGGTAAGGGTGTGGTGGAAAAGTCGCAACGAAAATGTCTATAAAGAACAGGAGAAAATTAACAACTGTTGATAAATACCGAAGAATCCTGCCGAATTTCACAAAATTAAGTCCGCAGCTCGTTGACCACTGTCCTTATGCACCTTTCTACCAAGTTTCATACACGTCAGCGCCGTTGATCACTTTCAAACCCGGTCTTTATCAAGACAAAATTCAACGTGATGCGTCTCGTCCGCCATTTTGAGAAGACCCCCCGAGAGAGAGAGAGAGAGAGAGAGAGAGAGAGAGAGAGAGAGAGAGAGAGAGAGAGAGAGAGAGAGAGACAAACAGACAGACAGACAGAGAGACAGAGAGAGACAGAGACAGACGGAGAGAGACACAGAGAGAGAGACAGAGAGAGACATAGAGAGAGAGAGGGATGGAGAGAGGGGGAGAGAGAGAGGGTGGGAGGAAGGGGGCGAGAGAGACAGGGAGGAAGGGAGAGAGAGAGTGACTAAGCACAATCATTTTAGTAGGCCTATCTAATGCAGCCCATCACAGGAAATTTTTTTTTAACAAGGGGGCTAACCAAATGTATTTTCGACACACACATAGCTGAAAATCAGCATTTTCAAAAGTTCCGAGTTTGTTGGGGATGTTATCCCAAAGAAGCAGAATGAAAACATGACATAATTATGTCTCTATTTGAACTATGGGAACTGTTTTGATCATCCAGCGGCGCCCATTACGCCTTTTGGTGATCAACATACTGACTCTGTGTATCAAGTACACCCATGATGGTGATGGTGATGATAGTGGTCAGGATGATGATAGCGATGGTGGTATGACGACGACGACGATGATGATGATGAGCAGGTGAGTGATAATGGTCATGAGGACGACATTGATAATGATGATGATGATGATGATGATGATGATGATGATGATGATGATGATGATGATGATGATGATGATGATGATGATGATGGGGTGGTGGTGATAGTTGTGATGATGATGATGGAGGTAATACACATTGCTGCGATCGGTACAAAGTATCGCCAAAACTCCCGCTAGCAGCAGGTGAAAGCATTCCCTCCATCCCTTCAAAGTATTCTTTGGGCTCGCTGCTAGCCGCGGATGCGAAGCGCAGTACTGTTTAAAAGTGACGAAAAGAGCGGAATATTGCTACAAGGGTTCGGGTAAGGGTTAGTTGTAGATATATCCCTAACCCTTGCCCTAACCCTTTTCTCTACAAAAAATGCTTTTACCGTCCCAAAAACCCATTTGCCTTCTTGGATTCTTAAATTGTATGAAACCAAGTGAGGACACTATCCGGCGTCAGTAAACGGTTCGAAAAAATTCTCAGACGGTTCGTAAAAGACAGTTGACCTAGAAACAAATACAGCGTGACCTAATTCGTCGCCTAGAGGAGACGAAACTCACTTTTCCGTTTGTAGTCTTTCACCGACACTGTAACTGAGCAGCTGCTAACCTCGCTTACCTCCCTTCAAGGGACAAGGGACATACTTTGGCCTGCTGCGCAGCGTGTGCCTGGAGTATACTTTCTTTCGATCGCAGCTATGTGCAATGGGTGGTGTATCAAGTACAGCCATGATGGTGATGGTGATGATAGTGGTCATGATGATGATAGCGATGGTGGTATGACGACGACGACGATGATGATGATGAGCAGGTGAATGATAATGGTCATGATGACGACATTGATGATGATGATGGGGTGGTGGTGATAGTTGTGATGATGATGATGGTGATGGTGATGATGATGATGAGGATGATAATAATAATAATAATAATAATAATAATAATAATAATAATAATAATAATAATAATAATAATACCGGATGCTATACGCGCCTTAAGCTTATTCCTAAATCAAACTCAAAGAGGGGCGATTTGTAATCAACATACACGCTCACATGTGACACTATTACATAAACATACAAAACACACAGTCATTAATCCTTCAAACATGTGCTGAAAGAAAATCGAATTTTTATTTATGAAATTTTAGATTGACGGCATCCAATACCATTATTGAAGGGATGATGATGATGATGATGATGATGATGATGATGATGATGATGATGATGATGATGATGATGATGATGACGATGATGATGATGATGACGATGACGATGACGATGATGATGATGATGATGATGCGTGTCTGTCTTTACAGGATTTGGACTGGTTGTCACCGTCATTGACCACAAACAGAACAGTCGCCCTGGAAGGAGTGCCCAGTTAGCCTCGCGGTAGGACGCCGCTGAACTTCATTTCCACGACCAGCAAACTATAGACGGCTAGACTAAATTTGAGGCTTGTCTGGTCGCCTACTCCTTCGGATAACAGTCTAAACTGAGATCTAGTTTGTGCACACATGTATTCCACAACACGAACAAAACAAACGTATTACAGTTTAACGTAATCATAGTTTTGTATTATGAATCAAATTGCGTTTGATGAGTTCATTAAAACTTACAAGACTGCATTTCAAAGTGACAATGATACATAATTGTGGGCATTTGCATAAACTCCGATGGTATGGCCATGTCACCAGATCATCAGGCCTTGCAAAGAATATTCTGCAAGGCACAGTGCAAGGAGGTAGAAGAAGAGGGAGACCGAAAAAGAGGTGGGAGGACAACATTCGAGAATGGACTGGTTTGACACCGAGCGAAGCCATCAGGGCTGCTGAGGACAGAGAAAGATGGAGTATGCTGGTTAAACGATCATCTGTGGTGACCCTACGACCTCCGGGTTACGGGACAGGATAGGATAGGATAGGATTTGCATAAACTACACATTGGATGCTGCCATTCTGCTGTTATGTTGTTCTCGTCACTTGATCTATTTGGCTTCAATAGAATTGCAACTAAGACTTTTTTTCTCTCTCAGAAAGTGTAAGATGTGTATAAAGTATATCATGTACAGGAATGTATGCGCAAGGGGGTTTGACATGCTGGTAAAGTATGTCAGAAGTTTGACAACAGTTATTTTCTGTTCCTTGTTCCCGTAGCTGTAATTGTATTGTTTGGGATGATGGAGGTGATGATGGTATTGGGAATCATTTTTGATGCGTTAACTATTTGCTCGCTTTGGAGACGCAGAGTTGTGTTTGTGATTGTCCGCTATTTCAAACAAGAAACCAAGCTTGTTGTATTGTTTGTACAATGAATTTTGAATGTTTGCAAGAAAATATGCTTTTTTTTTCTTGCGGCTAAAATGTCCGATTTTCCATAATAAATGCATGTTAAAATGAAATGTGTAAATATTTGCAACAAATGAAGTTGTCTGTACAATGAATTTTGAAATCGAACTAACACTTTTTTAAATGTTTATTTTATCGCCTGTGTCTGGAAATGAACATTTGAATCGCTTACTACCTTGTTTTATTTGCTTTGCGTGCCTTCAAGTGACATTTTTTTAAATTTAAATTTTAACTGGAATGCAGTTTTGATATTGGACAAAGAGTATAATTTGAATGATTGTCTTGAAGTCCGGGTTGTTAGACAAGTCTGGAAAGACTTTTAAATAGTCGGGAATCACAACATGCCAAACGTCTGTCGGTCCTATCCTATCCTATCCTATCCTGTCCCGTAACCCGGAGGTCGTAGGGGCACCACAGATGATCGTTTAACCAGCATACTCCCATCTTTCTCTGTCCTCAGCAGCCCTCATGGCTTCGCTCAGTGTCAAACCAGTCCATTCTCGAATGTTGTCCTCCCACCTCTTTTTCGGTCTCCCTCTTCTTCTACCTCCTTGCACTGTGCCTTGCAGAATGGTCTTTGCAAGGCCTGATGATCTGGTGACGTGGCCATACCATCGGAGTTTCCGTTTCTTCACCACTGTGAGCAGGTCATCGTGTTGTCCAATGGCTTGTGTGATGGTCTGTCGGACTTCGTCGTTGGTGATGTGCTGGGTATAGGAAATGCCCAGAAGTCTTCTGTAGCACCTCATCTCCATGCTTTGTATTCTTCGTTGGAGATCTGCTGTGAGGGTCCATGCTTCGCAAGCATATAGGAAGATGGAGATGACAAGGGAGCGCAGCAGTCTTACTTTGGAATGTAGACTGATGGTCATGTCTTTCCAAATGGGCTTCAACCTTGTCAGGGCAGCATTGGACGCCATATCTCAAGAGCCACTAAACGAATTTAGATGAAACTTCTAGGAACATTACCTAGGTTAGTGGCCTATCTCCCGTGTTCTGCCATAAAGGACAAGGTCACTGGAGTCAATTTGTCGTTAAACACGTTTTGCTCAATATCTAAACAAATAAACAACAACAATAATAACAGCAACCACAACGGCTAAAGCGATTTTGTTTTGAGTTTTGGTATATATCGTTATTTCAAATGATGGGCCATCCTTCAGTAATTGTTCGGTTGTCAGTCAACATTCTATAGCCTTGTCTCAAGAATATCCTATCCTATCCTATCCCGTAACTCCAAAGTCGGTGGGGCACCGCAGATGATCGTTTAAATAAGGGTACTCCATCTTTCTCTATCCTCAGCAACCCTATTCTCGAATGTCGTCATCCCACCTCTTTTTCTGTCTCCCTCTTCCTCGGCCTCCTTGCACCGTGCCTTGTAGGATGGTCTTTGCAAGCCCAGATGCTCTGGTGACGTGGCCATACCATCGGAGTTTCCGTTTCTTCATTACTGTGAGCATGTCATCGTGTTGTCCAATGGCTTGTGTGATGGTCTATCGGACTTCGTCGTTGGTGATGTGCTGGGAATAGGAAATGCCCAGAAGTCTTCTGTAGAATTTCATCTTCATGCTATGTATTCTTCGTTATAGGTGTCCTGTGAGAGTCCATGTTTCACATGAGTTTAGGAAGATGGAGATAACAATGGAGTGCAGCACCCTTACCTTGGAGTGTAGAATGGTGGTCATGTCTTTCCAAATGGGCTTCAATTTTGTCAGGGCAGAAGTTGTTTGTCCTATCCTGGAGAGGACTTCCTGTCGGGACCCATGTCTGATACAATTGCTCTTAAATATTTGAAGCTGTGCACCATCTTGAGGGATTGGACTTGGACTTTGATGTCCTTGTTGATGCCATTGGTGTTGTTGGTCGTTATTTTGGTCTTCTCTGCACTTATTTCCATTCAAAAGGCTCTGTAGGTGGTGTCAAGCCTCTGTACCAGCTGTTTAAGTTCTTGTTCCTCTCCAGCTAATCCATCAATGTCATCCGCAAAACGGAGGTTGGAGATTGCTCTACGACCTATGCTGACTGATCCTTCATGATGTGCAAGGGCATCTGATATGAGGCGCTCCACAAAGATGTTGAAGAGTGTTGGGTAGAGTAGGAATCCTTGACACACGCTGATTGTTGTTCTGAACCAGTTCCCGATGGCGCTGTTGTGGAGGACTGCACTGGTAGCCTTGTCATACAGGATTTTGATGACTTCAATAATGTTAGGGCTTATGTTGTACACTCTCATGGTTTCCCACAGAGCTGCATGCAAGACTCGGTCAAACGCTTTCTTGGTGCTGTAGGTATTTCTAGCAGATTATTCTGAGGTTGAAAATCTGTTCAGTGGTACTTCGCCCTGTCCTGAATCCTGCTTGTTCTTCAGCTATGATTTGTCCAGCTTGGGGTTTCATCCTGTTGAGTATTATTTTCAGGCGGAGTTTGCTGGGATGGCTGATGAGGCTGATGCTGCGGTAGTTTTTTTGACACTCCTGAAGGTTACCCTTTTTGGGTCCATGAACAGAACCACTGATCTCAACCGAAATTCATCATGTTTACTTTGCGGATTTTTAAAAAACTACATTTTTGACCATTCCTATTTATACTTTCTCAGAAGTTAGTGTGTTCTATCACCATTTTGTATTCCATGATTTTCCCGATTCTTCGTTAGGATAAAGCTGAATAAAAGCACCGCCAAGAAATTTAACACGTTTCAAAATGCTTAATTTTAAGCTGTGTGTGTCTGAAAATACATTCGAATGGCTTGCTATCTTGTTGTTGTTGTTTTGGATTTTTTTTCCCGTTCGTTCTTTCTTCCTGTCTTTTTCTTTCTGTCTTTTTTTTTTAGTCTTCTCGTTTTCTTTTGTCCATTTTTTGGACGAAATTAAGCTCCGAGTGCAATAAATAAATGAATTAACCAATACTGAGGCGTGCAGTTGGCTCACGGCTGTTCGCCACGGCGAACAGTTGAAACATTGGGACTCCGTTTTCTGGGCGTCGGAGAATACAACCAAAGTCTGCAAGTGGACGTCTCATGCAGCTTGAGTTAGATCCTATATCGGCCTGAGCAGCTCTTGAGCTGAAAAAATAAACATTATGTAAAAAATACGATAATTAAAATGGATTAAATTAAAATGGATTAAATTCGCTAAACAAAGAATACACCCATACATATTAATTAATTAATTTAATCGTAACAATGGCAGGCTTTACAAAAGAAAAATTATACATAAAACTTTGCACGGCCTTGAATATAGGGGAAAGTACAATCAAAACATACTGTCTTCGTGACAAATGTAGAAAGCAGGAGTTATTTCCAGTGAATCAGGGGTAAATACTCGGTAAATTTTTTGGTCGATTGAATAATCTCTTGGAATACACACACACACACACACACACAAACACACAGAAATTAAAAAAATAAATAAATAACTTTTCTTCTTTTTTTTTTTTTAAATCGACATAATGCAGTAAATTTAGGAATGTTTAACTGGTTACAACTTTCCAAGCAGCCAATCAAATGTGGCTTGTTTGATCTTTGCTCCCACTAATTCCGAAAGCGGAAGTTGGGCCGTGTTTGTTGTGATGGTGGAGAATTTTCGTTCGTTTTCTCCTTCTTTTTCATGATACCGGTGAGTTTTCTTGTTGTTAATGTAAATTTTAAATTGTACTTTGCTTAATTTAGGATAATTGACATACGTATGGGTCTTAAAAAAAAGGGTGTCTAGAAGTTTACTGCCATGACGAGTTTGCTGGCGATGGTAGTCCACAGGCTCTGAAGTCTTTTCTTTGCCACTTTGGTCTTTGTAAACTCGTAGGCCTCCTACACACGTATGTAGTATACGTATGTATAGTATGTAATTGAGGCCTACGAAAGACGAGACTTCACAGCCTGTGGACTACACTACAACCAGGACACAGACGTGTGATGTGCAGCATGCCAGGCAAGAACCAGCAACAAGAACTGATACACTCCTTCGGACACACAACAAGAACCCTTTACAAAGAAGACCACCCTTGCCCTGATTTAGTTATAAGAAACACGATTTTTCATCTGTGACCTTGGTACAATTAACACTTCAGAGCACATGGAGCATGCTCCCACTCGACTGTTATCATCAGGTTTCTATCAACACGGTTACTGGTAATCACCGTAATGGTAGTAATTTACAGCAGAATTTTGACTGTTTACAAGATTGGTCAAAGGTGTGGAATTTTTATTTTAATCGTGTAGTGTTGCATGTTGGTAAGTACACTCCCCAAAATAAAAATACAATGAAAGTAGACTGATATTACTAATAATAGACCACTTATAGTTATGACATGTGATGAAGAGAAAGATTTGGGTGCGACATTTGAAAAAACGTTGAAAACCCTAGATTTTTATCCACATATAAAATTGTGTCAGTAAAGTCAACAAAATGATGGAAGTAATAAAAAGGACTTTCACAGGTTCTTAAATGAAGATATTTTTTGTAAATTGTACAAGTTGTATAAACTACATTTGTACAAGTCCTCACCTTGACACCTGACACAGTGAATATGGTATCCTGTGCTATTCCTCACATTGACACCCGACACAGTGAATATGGTATCCTGTGCTAGTCCTCACCTTGACTCCTGACACAGTCAATATGTGCTATTCCTCACCTTGACATCCAACACAGTGAATATGGTATCCTGTGCTATTCCTCACCTTGACATCTGACACAGTGAATATGGTATTCTTTGCTAGTCTTCACCTTGACGCCTGACACAGTCAATATGGTATGAGATGTGTTATTGCTAGGTAGAGATGATTGAGGAGTGTTAGTGCTGCATTGAGATGAATGAGGTGTGTTGCTGTTGCAGAGATGAATGAGATAGGTGTGTTAGTGCTACATAGAGATGATTGAGATGTGTTAGTGCTACATAGAGATGATTGAGGTGTGTTGGTGCTACATAGAGATGATTGAGGTGTGTTGGTGCTACATAGAGATGATTGAGGTGTGTTAGTGCTACAGAGAGATGATTGAGGTGTGTTAGTGCTACATAGAGATGATTGAGGAGGGCGAGTGCTGCATTGAGATGAATGAGGTGTGTTGTTGTTGCGTAGAGATGATTGAGGCGTGTTAGAGAGATAATTATTTGATGTGTTTTGTTGTTGCAGAGGCATTTTGTTGGTGCGAACCTGCTGAAGATGAACATGGTCAGTTTCTCCATACAACACATACAGCCCTTTCTGCAGCAGTTTGCTGAGCAACATTTTCTACAAGTTTGTGCAGACACAGCACTGTATAGTACTTTAGACTTATTTTTTATTGACATGTACTCAGCTACGTAAGTCAAGTCAAAGCTCAAGTCAACAATTCTTTATTCAAAAAGTGTTTAAGATATGGGTGATATCAGTACAATTACAAAGATTACAAATATTCATTTAACAAGATGGCAAGCCATTCAAATGTATTTTTAGACACCCACGTGCATAGCACAACAACTGATTTTCCAAAGTGTTAATTTTGTTGGCGGTGTTATGTATCCTAACAAAGCCAAAGTGTTAATTTTGTTGGCGGTGTTATGTATCCTAACAAAGCCAAGTGTTAATTTTGTTGGCTGTGTTATGTATCCTAGCAATGCCAAAGTGTTAATTTTGTTGGTGGTGCTATGTATCCTAACAATGCCAAAGTGTTAATTTTGTTGGCTGTGTTATGTATCCTAACAAAGCCAAAGTGTTAATTTTGTTGGTGGTGTTATGTATCCTAGCAAAGCCAAAGTGTTAATTTTGTTGGCGGTGTTATGTATCCTAACAAAGCCAAAGTGTTAATTTTGTTGGCTGTGTTATGTATCCTAACAAAGCCAAAGTGTTAATTTTGTTGGCGGTGTTATGTATCCTAACAAAGCCAAAGTGTTAATTTTGTTGGCTGTGTTATGTATCCTAACAATGCCAAAGTGTTAATTTTGTTGGTGGTGCTATGTATCCTAACAATGCCAAAGTGTTAATTTTGTTGGCTGTGTTATGTATCCTAACAAAGCCAAAGTGTTAATTCTGTTGGCTGTGTTATGTATCCTAACAAAGCCAAAGTGTTAATTTTGTTGGCTGTGTTATGTATCCTAACAAAGCCAAAGTGTTAATTTTGTTGGCTGTGTTATGTATCCTAACAAAGCCAAAGTGTTAATTTTGTTGGCTGTGTTATGTATCCTAACAAAGCCAAAGGGAGCAGATCTTCATGACAAGATTTTATATGTCTTTTTGTACCATATCCACATGTGTATGCTTTGACATAAAGCCATTTTTGCTTAGATAACAAATTATTGTGTGAAATGTTTCCCAGCTGTTTTGACATCTGTGTGACTTTTGCTGGCAGACTGGGGACGATGATCTATGAAGAGGTGGAGAGCCTGAGCCTCATTCCCCATGGCTTATTCAACTCATCAGGCTGTGACATTTCATGACCGCAGTGAGGGCAACCTACCATGACGTCAACCAGCAAACTGCAAGGGAAACAGCAGCAGACTATCCATGCCATGTGCCACAGCTTGCACAAAGGCGAGATTGAAATGTTAGTATTTTTGCATGTTAGTTATTTTTTATTTGTAGTACTGACAGTAGTGATGCTAGAGGATATGCCATTCAGTATTGTCTACCAGTGGTGCAGGCTTGTCTACCGTATGTTACAGTAGTGATGCTAGAGGTTTTGCCATTCAGTATTGTCTACCAGTGGTGCAGACTTGTCTACCGTATGTTACAGTAGTGATGCTAGAGGTTTTGCCATTCAGTATTGTCTACCAGTGGTGCAGACTTGCCTACCCTATGTTCGTTTGCCATATTCGTATCCCCCGTTGGGGTGCCGGGGGTTTCAGTATAAATAGTATCCCCACTTTCTGGAAATTTAGTGCTTTAAATTCCCACTGTCGCTGTCTTTCTCATTTGTTCTTTCTCATTCCTGCTCTGTTCTATCAATCTGCTATACTATTTTCTTCTTCGCTAGACCAGTCACCTACCTTTTTTCTTGAAAACTCTTCCGGGACAAGACTCCTTATTTGTGTGTGAGGTCTGTTGGATCAGCTTGGGAATATTGGACGCTTTCTGCCAGGTGGTCACTAGAGCTTCCTATGATGTTATTATTTAGCAATGTGGGCATTTTATATGTATGTGTTTGTTTGATAATTTATAATGATGTTTGTATTCTATTTTGTTTTTGTAAACGGGGGTTCGATAAATTAGAGTATAGCCTCAGCGTCCCCTGCGTGGAATGTCTTTATTGTAAAGTGACTGGCTGGTGGAGAGCTTTCAGTTTTACCACTAGGGTTGTTTCAGCAGATCTTTTGTGCGGATCAGGTGTTGTCCGGTCCTGATTTGGCTCGGAAGAGTCCGCTGGACCTAAAGCAATAATCATGTAATGTAATGTAATGCCATATTCGTACCCAATTTAGCCTTGGAGTACGTACGGTTTAGTCAGCTTGTCAAAATAAGTTTTTCTTAATTTTTAAACATTTTGTTTATTTATTTTTTAATCTCTGAATTAAAAGATGTGCAGTGTAGTTACTCCCCTTACCTAGGTGTCGCATGCACACATATTGTAAGTTTGCAGCATTTGTGTTTCGCTTTCCGCCAGTCTACTCAGTGCTGTACTACCATGAAAAATGAAGTGAAGCCTTGATGCATTCCGTTCTTCCTATGCGGATAAAAATTAACCAAAAGCAGCAGGCCACAAAGCAAGCTTTTTTGAAAGTCTACAACAAGAAGTGGCCTTGTCTGACTACATTTAATAATAATAATTATAATAATAATAATATTTATATGGCGCTTTTTCCTATTTTAAAAAATTGGCTCAAAGCACGATTGCCACACATCCACACACCAAAAAGAAAATCATTACAATTAAAAAATGAAGGGATACATACAAATACACACAAATATATGTGCACTGCCAGATGTGGGTGGGCAGAGACCATGCGGAACAGACCATTGTTGTTGAAGATGGTTAATGAGCAAAGCAAGATGAGAAGAGCTGAGGTTTTAGGTTCTGTTTGAAGGAGGTGATTGAGGATTTGCTGCGGAGAGAAAGTGGGAGTTGATTCCAAGCGGACGGTCAAAGGCAGAGAAAAAACGGGATCCAGCAAAGTTCGAGGGACAAAATCAACTTCACCATTGCACATGGCAGTTGCAATGACAGCGAGAGGCACATGTCATCAAAATCACATGAAAAGTTTGAAGAAGCTGATAAAGGCCATATGTCCATTAAAAGCCTTTTTCAGGCACAGACGAAAACCACTTGGGCCAAAAGTTTATTTGCCCTCTTCTGCAAAAGGTTTAGCTGAACTCATCTAAATATTGTGTAATACCTTTTGTTTAGTAAACATGCAGTTCTATATATATTTCAGTACACTTTTGGCACATTGTCAATATTAACGTGTTACATGAGGACAAAAAGTCTGTTACTCAAAAATGTGGTGAAAAGCTTTCACAATCTGGTTTTGAGCTGTCAACAAGATTTTTTCAGGTAGGCAAGTCTGGTGGTTTCAGGGACGGTTGAAAAGGCAACCAGTACAGGTCAAGATCTTTCCAGTAGTCCCCACCTCCCCACCAACTTTTCAAGGTAATATTAAATATGATGTTCAGCACTGCCTTAAAAGCAACTGCTGGTGTCCAATTTCACCTGTCCTGGATACAGGCAGCTTGATTTCTTTCAGTGCTTTTACCATTTTAAACAGCATTTTACTATTACAATGGCCAGTTTCATGCAGTCCTAAATTAGGGAATTTCAAATGGAGTATCACTATCGAGCGCCAACATTCATCCGATGTACAGTGTGTATGTTATTCTTGCTCGGCTCCATATGCTGGCAGCCACCATTGCTTTGGTGCCATCTATCACAAATGCAATGCATCACTGGGTCTGTTCAGCGTGCATTGCATTGGTCGTTGCAGCAAAATAGTTCTGCAAGACGGCACTATACAACACATCATCATCATCATCGGGCCGTGAAACCATGAAATTGGCAATCCATTATTATAATAAAACATTTTATTTTTAATATAATTGTTACTAGTAAATTAATAAAGTAATAAATTAAGTTTGTTTGATTTTTTTCTGTTTTCGGTGCCAACAAGTGGTCTTTTTGATGTGGGCAGCACTGCTGAAATCTTACCTGGCTGAATGGCGTGGCTGAAAGTGTACCACAACCTTAAGACTGTATAAGCTGTCTTTGTTGGAGGATACTATCAAGACAAACAGTTCTATGGTATGTGTATCCAACAAGTGTTACAAGTGTATAAAATGGCCTGTATAGTTCTCTTGTCAACAGTCCCCTATACGCTATTGTGTCCGGGGACGGTAATCTACCTACCTACCTACCTACCTACCATCTTGTCAATGATAAAATCAAACTGGGCAAGTTTCATCATAATTAGTCTTGAATCATTAGATTGACAAAATTGTTTTGTGCAATAAACAATATTCTGGAACGTATCACTGTAATTGTTATCTAACAGAACTTACGCTATCATTTTATTACTAGGAAGACAAGTACAAAATTGTATATATTATTATTATTTGGAAAATTTAATATAATAGCAAATAGGTAAAAGAACATTTTATTATTATTATGAACATTTAGAAACGCCTAATGTTGACAGCTTTAGGTGTGTACAATAAATATACAATAAAATACAAAAAGCAGGCATAAAAACAGTTGGGGCAAAAACAAAAACAAAAAAAAGGAAATTTAGTAGGGATTGAGAACAGAGGGCAACGACGGTGCAAAGTGCCTAGCACTGTAATGGGGTCCTGGGGCATGATCACTGTTGTAAATTTACAAAAGGCCTATAAGTGGTAGCGAGAGAGAAAGATGGTTCTGTTAGGGTGATCAGTTTCCATGCTCCAATCTCCAAGACATGCAGTATTCATCCAAAACCTCTGACACCTCTAGTAGCAACAACACATGCCAAGAGTTGTCGTCCATGGAGACGAATAGACTTATCCCTGAGTGTGCCCACAGAACAGCAGTATGACATTACGGGCTATTTCTAAGCGAAAACTTATTAGAACTAAATAATTTTAACCAATAATTATTACGGAAAGCCTGTAGCTTCGGTTTTTATGCAAAAGGAGACGTCCGCGTCCTAATAGCTGAAGTGTCAAGTGAAAAGATGGGTTTTATCATGATAATTGTTATTAAATAAGAAGAGTCCTCGCTAAAACTTTGTGTATAGAAAATAGAATGCACTATTTCCATGTCAAAGCAAACAAAATTGTGAAATTCGGCTGTAAAATGCTTTAAAAAGTGGTTTTTAGTTCCTGCACGTAGCATCAACACATGCCAAGAGTTGTCGTCCGTGATGACAAATAGTTATCCCTGAGTGATAGGCCTAATAACTCTGAATGATAGGCCTATTTTATGCTTACACACTTCAAAATACAAATAATTTGTCATGCATGATACATTAAGTTTGAGTTTTTTTATATTTGTTTACAAAGATCACATCAAGGACTAACTTATTAAAGCGTTAAATTAAAATTCTGTCCAATATATAAGCAGGCCATCGGCCGGTCACCTAAAATGCAAAAAGAGCTGAAAATGCTGATACGGCTTTTTTTCTTTAATGGCTATTAAAAAAAAAGTGTTCAACTTATGTTAAAAATGAAATTTTTTATACATGTTATCCTGTATTAAATTTAGGCAAAAAAAATTTTGGGGGGGGGGGGGGGGGGGGGGGGGGGGGGGGGGAATGCTGTGTTGTTGCTGCCTCTAGTAGAGAATTCCGAAAAGGAGTCCCCAGTGTAGTTTTTAGCTCATCTTCTCACACAGTGTTCCCTCCACACACAAAAAATGAGAGTCCTTGGGACTCCCAGGTATACAATTTTAAGAGTCCTTGTGCAAATTTTGAGAGTCCACAAATCGGGGAAAATAAATGTAAAAGCAAGTCCAAGCCTCACTTCTTTTTTTTTTTTTTAACTCTGTTAAAGCGTCACATTAGTTATCATAATCATATAAAACTAAAAAAATTAAAACATGGATTAAATGTTTATTTAAGCCTGAGTCGCTTGGTTGCTGCAAACTCCTTCAGAGCACCCTGCACAACAGCTTGGAGCTTGGAGGAAGTGTACAATGCGCGCGCATGCGATTTTGAGGGACGACAACTCCCGACACAATCTTTAATCGTCTGCAATGGCAGTCTCAGTTGGGTTCTGATTCTGATTATGCCATGAGTTAGTTCGCCACTCGTTGGTCGTATTTTTGACTTCAGCGATTCGAAAAAAAAGTGTGCGTCCACAGGACGCACACATGCAAATTTTTCTGCGTCATTTTTCATATTTTGTGCGTAATTGACGCACTACTGTGCGTAATCGGGAACACTGTCACAACACCACCCTGCAAAGTCGGAGACAAAAATTGTACGAAAGAAGTGATAACAGTCTTCCATAAATGACGTTAACAGTGCTAGTGACAGTAGTGACGACACATCATTGAGGGAACTTTGACATCATCAGAATATGATGTTAATGGCGACTTCATTGAGAAAAGGAAGCACACAGAAAAGGCCAACAGTGCCCATGTCGTTGCTAACGGTGACAGTGTTCTACAATATGTGACAGACTGTCCACTGCAAGCGGTGTGGATCTGGTCATTCCTGGATTGACCGGACCATTGGATGTCCTTGGAGTACTTTTGGATAATCTGGGATCTACCAGCTCTTCAAAGAAACAAACCAAACCTCACGCTTCAGTAAAAGTGACCAACAATACCAGTGACGGTATTAAAAGGGGACACAACAGACGACAGTGATGTTCATTCATCAGGGTCCCAAAAACCCACCTGTCCTGTGTGACGAAAGCATCGTCTACGATGACAAAACACGCAGATTCCAGTGACGTTAGCAGCAGTCAAAAACAAGATGGCAAAATACTAGAAAGAGTGTGTTGGAACCCAGTGAGCACAACGTCTTACTTGTGTGTTTGGTGGTTGAAGAAATTCACTGTAATTTAGGTTTTCCTTCCATAACGATGATGATAATGGTGGTTGTTATTGTATAGCCTGTGTCTCAGTGCCATGACTATTGTCTTGTTTCAGACTGACAGTGTCACCAGAGAGGACTATTGTCTTGTTTCAGACTGACTGTCGCCAGAGGGAACGTCAGAATGCGGAGCCGACCGACTATTTCTTGAGGAAAGAAGACGAGCCATCTACAATACACACACTACTTAGGATATTGAGACTAAATTGTGAGATAATGTTATTGATAACTATGTGCCAGTGAATCTACACAACTACTATTTGTATTATTATGTGTTGATTGTGACGTGTCTTATTATTTGTTGATACTAAACTGTTGACTTTATATTTTCACTACCCAGCATGCTCATTTCTTTGTGCAATAATCTCTTTATAGATGCATTTACCGTTATAAATTGATGTACACTGCACAAACATTTGTTGGTCTTTTTTTTTTTTTTTTTTACTAATCTTTGGACTTTGATTCTAACCGTTAACTGTTGGCATGTTTTGATTCACTTTTGTTGATTGGAACTATCACCTTCTGTAAATCGCCTCTTGCCTTCTGCAAACTGTGGTACGTAACTGTACATGATGAAGGCTTTAGAACTGCATAGGGTTGGCATGATATGAGGCAGGCATTAGAACTGCATATAGTTGACACGATATGATGCAGGCATTAGAATTGTACATAGTTAACATATGTTGCAGGCATTAGAATTGCATGTGGTTGACATGATATGATGCAGGCATTAGAACTGTACATGGTTGGCATTATATGTTGCAGGCATTAGAACACAGGTATTGTTGAAATTCACACTCTTCAAACGACATTTGTTTCAGGCATTAAAACACAGGTATTGTTGAAATACACACACTTCAAACGGCAAGGGTATAAAGGCTATTTGTTAAGTTGGGAAATTGCATAGCTGTGATGTAAAAACATCATATAATGGGCAATGGATGTTTAAACCGATGTCCTATATTGTGAGGGTTGGGTTGGCTTAACTCTTTCCCTGCCAGGCATGTTTCCACATTTGTGCCAGACATTTCTCTGGCACCGGAAAGAAAGTTCAGTACCTTAGGCATTTAAGCTACTGTTCTTTCAATAATAGTTGTTAAATAGACATATTTCATATCAAATTAAATGTAAAAGAGTGAAGAATAAGAAAAAAACCCACAAAAATGTTAATTTGATGATGTTATTGAAATATGTGTTTTGAAAGCATGTGGATCTTTTTGAAATTATAAAATAAAATAAAAATATTTCTACATACCAGTGATAAAACAAATCTGGAGGAATAATTCCAATCACTGAATCAGCTTCACACACCAGAAAGAAAATTTATTTAGGATCAAAATACACTTTACAGTTTGAAATTATATTGATTATTAGCACAGAGTTTGACACACTGTCGATTGTGCCCATCACTATGCTTAGTAAAATGCACAATAAACACTCTAAAAACGAATCAATTTGAAGAAAAAACGCGCCTGTCGATCGAGAACGAAAGTAGAAAGAGTTATCTCTCTTTGGTTAAAATAAAACTTGGATTGGACTGCGCAAAAAAACGGAACGAAACGGAATACTGAAATCGACGATATATCGTCGATTGGCACAAACATGGCGGCTCAGATCGACGATATATCGTTGATTGGCAGGGAAAGAGTTAATATTACGGTGAGGGCAACACACACTGTCAGTTTGAAAATTTTTTACACTCAAATGTGTGAGCTTGGGGCTCGAGGCCTTTTATTTGTGCACATTGATGACAAATTGGTTGTTTTGTTGTACGGTTTCTTGAACAGGCTTTACAACTAACTGTAAATCACTCATTCAAAATTGATCAGGTTATTGTTCATTTTGTTGCCAAGTCAGCAATTTTTTTTATTACCAAGTAATATGCAAGAGGTAAAAAGATAACAATAGAATTAACTTCACACAAGGTGTAATCATTTTTGATGCAGGCACAATGATACGGGTTTTGTTTTCAAACTTCCACCCACATGGAATCGTGGCTGTTCACTCTAACAAACTTGATTAACGAAGCTTGCCATCACGTTTTTTAAGCACATTTGAGTAATTTCAATTTGTTTTGACATGTGTGTGCGAGAGAGAGAGAGAGAGAGAGAAAGAAAGGGGGGAAAAAAAACCATTCATTGGATAAAAGCAAAAAACCATTCATTGAATAAAAGCAAAGAGCAGGGGAGAGAATCGGTTGGATGGAGTAGCAGCAAGGAAGAGGAGTTTTCTCCCCTGCATTAGGGCTGGGCAAAAATGGTCCACCACGTCCCCGACCTCCACCCCTATATTATTAAGTTTTTAGGAATGAAATAAAAAAAATTTGCAACTAACCAAATGGTACTAGAAATTTGCATATTGATCAAGAAAAAAAACAAAATTGTAAAGTATTTCATTGTCGGTGGATTTTGTCCTCTTTTTGCCCACAGAAAATGAAACGCTTTATAATTTTGTATTTTTTCTTGATCAATATATTTTATCATTTGTCCTCACTTTTATTGAAATTTCATATCTTTGAGAAAATATGAATTTCAATCAAGGCAGACAATTACAAAACACTCAAACAAATAGTTGCCCCTAATCACTTCTATTACACGTTTTACAATCCAACCAAGCGGACTCTTCCGAGCCAAATCAGGACCGGACAACCCCTGATCCACATAAAAGATCTGCTGAAACAACCCTAGTGATAAAACTGAAAGCCCTCCACCAGCCAGAAAAAAACCAACAAACATGTACATGTAAAGTCTGCACAAATAAATAATTAATTTGACATTTTCCACTATTATATGTTGTGCTACGCAGTCATATTACAAAATATTACAAAAACAAAAATAAATGTTTACATAACTGAATATCGACAATCATGCATAAATAAAATGCCTCCCTTGGAGAGAAGCGTTTCCATAAGCAGAAGCACCTCACAAAGGTGATAACATGCAGCAGTTGATTCTAGGGTCCAGCAAAGAGCCAAATCAGGACCACAAGTACGTTAATATGTAAAATGAACTACAAATTCATAAAATCAGTTTAGTAGCAGTAAAAGCTATAAATAAATGGCTTCCAATCGAGTTATTTCTTCTGTACAGCGATGTCAATACAATTCAGTTTTTGTATATAGCAGTAGTAGAAAGGGACAGTTTTATAGGCTGTCAAGCCATGTTAACCAATTTGAGTCCGATTTGCACACAATTTACTCAACATTAAAACTTATTTGTCATAGCAGTAAAATAAATTTTGGAAGCTATTTGAACTGGTTAATTGTTGGTACTTTTAAGAAAATGATTGATTGATTTATTGTTGCTTTAGGTCCAGCGGACTCCTCCGAGCCAAATCAGGACCGGACAACCCCCGATCCGCATAAAAGATCTGTTGAAACAACCCCAGTGGGAAAATTGAATGCCCTCCACCGGCCAGTCACTTTACAATAAAGACATCCCACGCGAGGGACGGCTGAGGGTTGACCTCAACTACGCGAACTCCCCGATTACAAAAACAAAATAGAATACAAACATCATTATAAATCATCAACAAAAAACATACATATAAAATGCCTATAGTGCTAAATAGTACATTCATAGGAAGCCCTAGTGACCACCCGGCAGAAAGCATCCAACACTCCCAAGCTGATCCAACAGACCTCATACACAAACAAGGAGTCTTGTCCAGGAAGAGTTTTCAAGAAAAAAGGTTTTTAAGAAAATGAAATGTCAAATCTACACTTGAGAAACAGGCTTTCAATGTGGCACTTAAATACAAGCAAAATTGAACAATTCTCCTTTCACTTTCTGGTGGGAAAAAATAGACTCGATTACAAACAAAATTGAGCACTGAATTTATGGAAGAAGTTTTTCCAATAAACTTTTACAGGCAAATGTAAATTACTACAATATTTCCCATGTGACAGTTGTGTCCTTGGACTACAAAACAAGTATACGGATATGTTCCCACTTATGGAGACATTCCACCCAACAACAGTTTGGTTTGGGTGAAGTCTAACACTGACCTTGAGCTTCAAGATTAATGTCTCCAGTGACCTTGACCCCGATGCAAGATCACCCGATAGTGTATTAAAGGAAATGACCACATGAATACACATAGCAATTCTGATAACACACTGGGCCAAGTTGGAACACTTAAGAAACATTGTGTAATGCCCAGCACACTGGTGACAGTATTGACTCAACACCTCATGGACATTGGTCATCAAATGCTTACAGTTACAGCAGGTCACAGCCATGTACTTTACTTCCTAGGATGATTTATACCATCTATTTCCATTTTCAATCACGGTAGTGTAATTTGGTACACTCACTACTATTACTACTACTTCCACTACTACTACTACATGTACCAATAATGTAAATTTGTGTAGCTCAATTCCCCGAGCTATATTCAGGCTCGCTGCACTTCACAATGAAAACATACTTTAAAGTACATGTGTAAATCATATTTAACAAGGTGGCTATCCATTCAAATGTATTTCCAGACATTAACACACATAGCCAAAAAATAGGCATTTTCCAAAAGTGTTGATTTCCTTGGCCGTGTCATGACTCAGCCTTATCCTAAGGAGATATTGAGCAAAAGGTGTTTAGCAACAAAATGACTCCAATGACCTTGACCTTTGCGGTAGAAATATGATGGCATAGGAGGCAGGTTGCTAATCTAGGTCATGTTCCTATGAAGCTTAAGTCAAAATCTATTCAGTGGTTATTTAGTTAGTTATTCATTGCTAACAGGGTCCAGCGGACTGCAAAGAGCCGAATCAGGACCACAAAATCGAGACCACAACTTGTCTGAAAGAGGATTCATCCCTGATCCGCATAACAGATTTGCTGAAACAACTCCGATGGTAACACTAAAGGCACTCCACCAGCCTGTCACTTTACAATGAAGGCATCCCTTGCAGGGGACGCTGAGGCTGTACTCTAATTCATCGAACCCCCGTTTACATTACATTACATAATTATTGCTTTAGGTCCAGCGGACTCTTTCGAGCCAAATCAGGACCGGACAATCCCCGATCGGCATAAAATATCTGCCGAAACAACCCTAGTGGTAAAACTGAACGCTCTCCACCAGCCAGTCACTTTACAATAAAGACATCCCACGCAGGGGACGCTGAGGCGGTACTCTAATTTATCGAACCCCTGTTTACAAAAACAAAATAGAATACAAACATCATTATAAATTATTAACAAAACACATACATATAAAATGCATACATTGCTAAATAATAACATCATAGGAAGCCCTAGTGACCACCTGGCAGAAAGCGTCCAATATTCCCAAACTGATCCAACAGACCTCATACACAAATGAGGAGTCTTGTCCCGGAAGAGTTTTCAAGAAAAAAGGTAGGTGACCATGTAATGTAATGTAAGCCTTCCAACAAACCACTACATTACATTACATGATTATTGCTTTAGGTCCAGCGGACTCTTCCGAGCCAAATCAGGACCGGACAACCCCCGATCTGCATAAAAGATCTGCTGAAACAACCCTAGTGGTAAAACTGAAAGCTCTCCACCAGCCAGTCACTTTACAATAAAGACATCCCACGCAGGGGACGCTGAGCCTGTACTCTAATTTAGCCCACTGCCAGCCCTCGCTGTTCCTCCTTTCCACCTATAGCCCATTATCAGACATCACTCTTCCTCCTGTCCCTGTAGCCCACTCTCGGTCCTCACTTTTCCTCCTGTGCCTGTAGCCCACTGTCAGTCCTCACTGTTCCTTTTGTCCCTGTAGCCCACTGCCCATTGTCAGCCCTCGCTCATATCTATACCATCCCATCACCCGCTCTTTCCCCAACACAGTAAGTTGTCTTGGTTAGAATGATCTTTTCAACATATATGTAGGGTGTTTCATAAAGCTGTTAAAAATGAGGTTGGTAATTTAAACAAAACCCACCACACATTGTGGCCTAGGTAGATAATCAAATCGTAAAGGGTCCACAGGACCACAAATAGCCTAATCAGGACCACACACAGTTTTTTCAAAGCTAGATTAGACTGTTAAAACATTAAAAGAGGATAAAGGATTCTTTGAGGCATGACCTATGAAAGAAAAAATGGAAATGATAGACATTAGTATTATTTGGTCGCCTTTCCTGTTGGCTCTACATTCCCCTGTGGTAAGTGATGTTGCTGCAAGGGGATCTAAGCATAAAAAAGACTAAATGCAGACCTGCCTACCTCAGATTTTCAGTTTCAGTATTCTGACTGGCGAAATGTGGTATTCTGGGACCAAAATTCATATTTTCACTCCCGGCGAATCGACGCATTCGCAAGTAGGAATTTAACAATTGTAAATATAACTTAGTGAAGATAAACAAGAAGTAATCACTGCATTAAAAAAAAAAACTCAAACTGATTCCTTAAATACACTGTTCCCCGATTTATTTATTTATTGACTACAGTACAGAGCAAGCGCAAAACTGTCATTGCTAGAGAGCAAAAATTCAGTTGATAAAAACTTAAATTTGAATTGGAAACAACAAAATAATTTATCTATAGTGAAGGACTAAGTAATTTATATGATGTGCAAAAATGTCAACATTGTTTTCCTTCAGCTGCTGGCTATGGCAACTCTTGAGCCTGTCTGGTTCTTTGCTACAAAATAAATTATTTACAGTAACTGACTGGGAAAAATTATACGCAAACTGTCACTCAGCACTGTTTTCTTTCAGCTGCAAGCTATAACAGCTCTTGAGTCTGTCTAGTTCTTTGCTGGTGTACACTCACACTGTGGCAGCAGGTTTGGACTTGAGGACTAGCAACTGAACGTTCTGCTTAGTAAATTGTCTACCTTGGCCATATTAAAATAAACTAAGAACCAACAGTTTGTGTAATTTTAAATAACAAATTTAATATTTTCATTGTTCTAAACATATACCAATTGTACCGATAACACATCTATTTTTTAACAAAAAGTTAAATGGCTGGCCTTTAGCGATCTTAGAATCAGGAAACATTCTCTGAAACATGGCTGTTATTCTGTCTGCTGTGGCAATTGGAAGGTTGCATTCAGCAATAAACTGCACCATGCATACTTCAGCATCTGTGACTTGCCTAGTGAATTCTTGTTTGCTATCCTCTGAGCTGATCTGCTTTTTGAATAAAGCTGTAATGTTTTGTGTCTTTGGCAGATTCTTCCACTGACGTTCGGCTGTTTTGTGATTTTGTCCGGCAACATGCCTCTCACAATCACTACGTCCACCGTGATCACAACTAAAATCTTTGACACACGCCAAGCAGTGGACGAATGTCGGCCCCTTCTTAGATTGCACAAGAAACTGCCACTCATCAGTGTACGAAGACAAGAATGTCTGCTGTTGTTTAGGCTTTTTCTCCTTTGAAACCGACGTTGACGCTTCATCCAATTCATCATCAGTTTCATGGGCTCTTATTATTTTTCTTTTTTTGGCACCCGTGGCAGACATGGTTGAACTTAATGTAGTAATCTCTGACAATGAAAAGTTTCAATTGTTTCTGACTTAAGTATGGCGCGCAGTATGGCGCCGTGTGAAATGTCTGTGTTACACTCAGTTCGATGATGGTGTTTTTCTTTATCAGTATTTGATTCAGCCCCGATGCTGAATTCCTGATAGGGTGTAACTCAGATTCGTTTATTCACACAGCCTGCTCAATCAGCATACAAGTCACAAAGTCGACGTATGAAGTTTTCCACTTTTATTCAGCACACATCAACAACTGCATACAATTCTCAACTCAACTCAACAACTTTCACAGCAACTCTCCAATTCACTATCAACAACTTTACTATCTCTCAACAGCAACTCGGCACACGATTAAATAACCTCTCTCTTTTCTCGAACAATTTGGTATATGGTAGAAATGACGCACTGCCACCAATCGAACTAAAGATCGTCATCACTGACTTACGTCATTCACATTTTCTCTACTTCCGGGAACATTCACGACCTTCGATATCCATCCGGAAATTTCTATCAAGAGTAAACACGCAGATCCAGAATATTCTACATCAATATCGACCAACAAAAATTATCAACGTTATACAAAATCTCTCCAAACAACAATGCAAACTCAAATCAAAGGTAAATAAACTCCATTATTGAATACTTTGCAAAACGAAACGATTAGATCTATCCTGCGCGCTTTCGAAATACTTTCGTACGCGTTTCAACGTAACAGTCTGAAAACCCAAAATAAACGTCTTATGACACAAAAAATATAAATAAATTAAAAAAAATGTTAAAGTGCCAAAATTTGTATTTTTTAATGCTTTTGCGTATTTTCGTATTCTAGGTCCCAAATCCGTAAAAATACGGAAAAATCCGTAACGGTAGGCAGGTCTGTAAATGTGTAGTTCAGTACTATATAGCCTAGATCGCTTCTACTGGATTTATTTTCAGTGCAATGAGCATGAATTGTTTTTATGGAGACATATGCAATACAAATCTACATAAGCAATAACGCCTTCTTGTTCATGCTGAATCTTGTGGACAACCTCCACTTCTCTTGGCTGACTTGACTTAAGCTGACTTGACTCAAGATGACTTGTCCTGATACAACAACGCTGTCCTTTCTTGTCTCGACCTTTCTTGTTCTTGTGTGGATGTCGTCTTGTCTTGACGTCATCATGTGTTGAGTCGCTGTGAGTTACCTGTATGTGAAGACTACTGTTGCAGTTGTTGCTGCTGCTCTGTCCTAGTCTTATCTTCGTTGAGCTGTCCTGCCAGAATACACCACACAGTCAACATCAATAAATCTTTATTCCACAACACAAGAGAAAATTTGGTGTATCACATCGTTAACAGGACTTGGCCAAAGAATGAAAATATATCAAGACATCAGTTTAACACATGATGATGATGATGATGGCGATGATAATGATGGCGATGATGATGATGGTGCTGATGATGATAATGATGGCGACAACGTTAATGATAATAATAATACAGGATGCTATCCTGCGCTTATTCTTCCATTGAACTCAAAAGCTCTGCGATCTAAAGACATCACTTTTACAGAAATCGGAAAATAAATCAATATTTTGTTTTGTTGTTAAAATGTTGGACTGATTGCATCCAATATTATTTTTCAAGATGATACAGGGTGGAGAACAACTGAATCAAGAAATCTCTGAAATCCTGCCGGGGCACAGGGGCCAAGCCCCAGTATTCGCCCCCAGGAAGAAAATGAATTTATGCAATTTTGAAAGTAATTTAGGGCCTCTCCTGAAAGCAAAAAACACAAAGTAAACATGAATAGAAACAACAACAACCAAAAAAAGAATGTTTTATGCACATGTCTTTAAAAAAGTTAAGAATCTTGATTTGTAGGCCTAACAAAGTTTGAGGTCCACCACTGTTACACACGAACTCCACATTTCCAATTTTACTGGGCACACGTTTGTCTATTTTTTAGCTGTAAACAGGCAAGAATTTTTATAATTTTATAGATATTTAGGGGTACGTTAGTAAACACACTACATCTTAGGTATTAGTGACTAGTGTATAGGTTTAAATGAAATAAAATGCAAAATGAACAGAAATAAATTCTCTTTTAATTATCTGGATCTGGAATAATACGTCACAGGAGCCTTGTTGTCTATCGTCGTGACGGACCTGGGGGCGCAAGCTACTTGTTGGAGGGTCTTGGTTAAAACTTCCAATGTCACTGGTTTTAAAAACTGGTTAAAAACATGGAATTGGTCTACCTTTTTATACTTTTCTTGTCATATCTTGTTTTTTATTACTCCATGTGTATACAAAAAAAAAGTTTTAAAAAGTCCAAACAAGCCCCCTCCTCTTCTTCACTTTCATGCCAGTCTGAAAGATCGTATGCATTCACACTACTGACACTAATTGTCTAATGTCAGTACCGATCTCTTTCTCCGACTCCAAGTCCATTTCTCTCACTTTAATGTCTGATAAATGGAAGCCTGTAAACTCCCCTTCATCAGTCGAAGAATCCAAACCATCCATTTTAGACACACACACAAGAAAATTTGAAAAAACAAATCGAAAAAACGAACGCATCACAGAGAAAACTTGTGGAAATGCAGTCGAATGTTTTCACAACAGAATAAACCGGAAGTCAATTGCCGGAAGTCTCGCAATCTTTCAAACAACGCGAGAATATAACCACATGGTTGATACGGACGCTTTTGGACGTTTTGCCTGTTTAGACCTTCGGCCGCTTTTGGCCGCTATGCCCAGAAAAGGGTAGCCTTCAGCTTCTCACACTCGGAACTCAATATTTTTTTCTCGGAAATGCAAATGCCTTCCGCGGAAATCCGCGGATTAGCGGACAATTCTCCACCCTGATGATATTCGTACTGATGATAATGACGATGGTCGAGCTCCGGTGATGACGACAATGGCACTGCATTGGTGATGATAATTTTAATGACAGCAACAATGCAACAATGTGATGGTGATGACAATGATGTTGGTGACTACATCAACAACAATTATAATAACAGCGTCACGAATGACAGCGACAGAGAAGATAAAAACAATTAAATTCTTCACTCACACAGCCATTTCAAACAGTATTTTGGCACCACATGCCTGGAAGTTCAATGATAATTACCTGTCTTTGCTTGACTTAGCGCACGGTGCGTGGTGTTCTTTAGCTGGCGCTTTTCTTGCTTCGATCTGCTGCACATAAAGTAACAATATTAATAGGCAGGAAGAACATGATGAGAAGAAGTTGAAGAAGAAGAAGAAGATGATTGAGGTAAGAGAAGCAGGAAGAACATGATGAGAACAAGAAGAAAGAGAGAACAAGCTGAAGAATAAGAAGATGATGATGATGATGATGATGATGATGATGATGATGATGATGATGACAGAGGTATGATGAAGAGAAGCAGGAAGAACATGACGAGAACAAGAAGAAGACAGAACAAGTTGAAGAAGAAGAAGATGATGATGATGGAGGTAATAGGGAGACGAGTTGGAAGAAAAGAAAAAGATGCAGTTTGCCCTGAACAGAGCGATACCCCCTGGATATTTTCCCCCTGCTCTATTTCCCTCTGAATATCCCCTCTCCCTACCACCCACGTCACCTCTGCCCCCAAAAGTGTTTATTTTGCAGTTTTGAATGCTGTTTTTCACAAACATATACAATTGCTTTATTCTCCTTTATTAAATTGGGATTAACAGGATACAAATTTTTTTTATAGCAAATATACATTGTGGATGTATGTGTGTATGCCTACAAAAACGGTCATTAAGAAAAATAGATTAAAACACATAAAAAAATAATCTTTATCGGTCAATATGTTTTACAAGAATGTACTGCTTCAAAAACAAAGTTAGGACCACACAGGGACTCCATGCCGTCTCAATTGCCGTAGTCGGCGACAATACTTTGAATATGTGCATTGCAATCACTGTACTTCTTTTGGCTTGGCTCTGTTGCATGAACACACAATGATGGTGTTTAGTAGACCCTGTTCTTTTCAGAACAATGACAAACTGACAGATATGAATAATGCACCCCAAACCTCTGATTGCCTCTTTCTGTCCCATCCTTCCACACTGTTGTTGGCAACTATACAGTTCATGTTCCAAACCATATAAAAAATAGTGGAGGAGCTAGGTTGTGTAATCATCTTCTTCCAACGCAGTTGTCTTCAAAATAATAGATCATTTTCAGCAAGTCATCATTCATTATGCATCCCTGCAGTTTGTCAATTACATCCAGATCATCAAGAGGAATAAATGAGAGAGCTGGAATCATTCTGATCGGCAACAAAAATTCTGTATCTTCCTAATATTTTTGTTGAAATCCTATAAACCGAACCTTCCTGTAAATGCATTGTGACAGATGATAAAAGCAGTCTTGCGGTTGATCTTCCGCAAAAATCTCAACTACCAAATTCATTGCTTTCTCATAATCTATAATCACTGATGTTTGTAATCATTACCTTTATTTCTTTAAACAATCTATAGATATCACTTGTTTTGCTCGGTAGGACACAGTAAAGGCAAGCAATAATATCACCACTGACAAGTGCACGGACTGTCTACAACTGGAAGAATAACAGAAAATGTGCCATCCATAAACTAGTTAGGAGATTGAGCCAGTCGTGAAACTGTGCCATCAGTGCCAAATATCAAAAATCTGTTGTCACTTCCAGTGCTAATTTCAAAAAACAAAATTTTCTTCACATCAAAACACTTTTTGCCTCATCTCAAGAATAACGGAACCAAAGTCTTCCACTTTAACTTTGCTGATACGTTATCTACTGTTAAGCATGTTAGTTCATTCGTATGTGTCCTTTGTCAAAATTTGACATTTAATGTCAAGGTCATTGTGCTTCATCACTTTCTAAACACTGTGGGTGCTGTACCTAACTAAAAGAGCTAAGCCCACAAGCTCCTTATGGAACTTACTAGTTAACCCTTTCCTCTGACTGCCCTGCAATGCTTGTGGGATGTACAAGGCATGTGCAATTGCAACACTGTTACTTTGAGTTCACATAGCACAAGAACAAGGAAAAGAGAGTGATTCAGTTATTTCCCATGACTTTAAAAGCACTCGCTTATGACAAAAGGTTGACCAGAAGCAAAAATAGTTAGTGTGAAGCAATCGCAAACGTTTTTGTGGCGCTTTATTTCAAGACAACTGATGGCATGGAAAAGCCCAAAATATATGATATTAGGAGCATGTTATGTATGTTGTTTGCGCATCGTTCAGCGCCTTCATAATTATAACTATTATTATTTTAATTTAAGTGCAAATTTCCATATTTAACAATAGTTAGAATTTGGATTAGGGTTAGGGCTAGTGGTAACCCTAGGCCTAGACCACACCTATTGTCAACAGCAGATTTTTGGCATTTTTTCACCCTCTCACACAGACTGGGTTTTATGGCTGCAAAAATCACCTGTTTAATGATGCTCTCCTACAAAACAAGGCTGTTGGACACCATGTGCCATATGCAAGACAGTGATACTGGTGAAGCCGATTTTCATGGAGATGGAAACTAGGATTCTGAATCGACAGTGACTAGTGACAGTGATTGTCACGTATAAAATGACAATGTAATATATAATGTAAAAAGTCTGGGAAATAAATTACACTGATATAATAAACACGTGTTTGTTTGCTTTGAGTTTCACCAATGAACAAAATAATTCTGCTAGGATGGTAATCGTAGAGTATGGACTAGCATGGCTGCTGTTGGATATTAGTTTTTATCCCGTAGTTCGTGCAGAGTGCGAGTTTTGAAGAAAGGTGAGCATTGCCTGTGTGTGTGCTTAGTAATGTGAGATACAGAGGGCATTGCCTGTGTGTGTGCTTAGTAATGTGAGATATAGAGGGCATTGCCTGTGTGTGTGCTTAGTAATGTGCAATATAGAGGGCATTGCCTGTGTGTGTGCTTAGTAATGTGAGATATAGATATCATTGCCTGTGTGTGTGCTTAGTAATGTGAGATATAGAGGGCATTGCCTGTGGGTGTGCTTAGTAATGTGAGATATAGAGGGCATTGCCTGTGGGTGTGCTTAGTAATGTGAGATATAGAGGGCATTGCCTGTGGGTGTGCTTAGTAATGTGAGATATAGAGGGCATTGCCTGTGTGTGTGCTTAGTAATGTGAGATATAGAGGGCATTGCCTGTGGGTGTGCTTAGTAATGTGAGATATAGAGGGCATTGCCTGTGGGTGTGCTTAGTAATGTGAGATATAGAGGGCATTGCCTGTGGGTGTGCTTAGTAATGTGAGATATAGAGGGCATTGCCTGTGTGTGTGCTTAGTAATGTGAGATATAGAGGGCATTGCCTGTGTGTGTGCTTAGTAATGTACACCACAAAGGAGGTATTAAAATGAAAAGTAATAGCAACTTTCATTTTTTAATGCTCTTAAACTTCAGATGATTTTGATCTCCTCCTCCTCAAAAGACACTCATGTACAGTCAAATAAAGTACAGCAATAGTTGTATTACACCAACATCAGTGACTTTGGGACCACCATGTGACCACTGATGCTCATGTATGATGAAATAATCAAATGTTGGAGAAATTTTTGTAAAAAAAAATTAAATGCCCAACATGACCTTGACCTTCAAGATAAATGCAAAAGATGAACATAGAAAAAAAATCTCTAAATGCAACAAGCTCAAACTTAAAGTTTGCGGTCAAGGTCACTCCAAAGTACCCATATGAACCGACTTCCCCATGGAGTGAGGTTGACTAAACTTGCATAGTATGTGGGTCTCATTGATATTTATCATGCATTAAAGAATCATTAATTCAATATTACTAACTTTGAAAAAAATGATTTTTTTTTTAAAATCAATTTTTGATGAACATTTGCTGACCCTTTGATTTTGACCTTGAAATTAGGTAATCTATTCACTAATCATTTTTGAGGTCTCACGAGTATACACAACCTACCAAGTTTGGTTGCAATAAATGAAAGAGTTTCTGAAATACTAAGGCACTTGCAAGTTTTGCAAAGATGGATGCTGGACAGAGGGCCAGCCAGATGGACACATTTTTTTTGTAAACACACAATTTTGGGGTTATTTAGGACCGTGATCTTGCACAGATTTGCAAAAATCTGGATTTTTGTTTTTTGGTGTGGGTGTGGTGAGAAGAGTACATAACTCACACTAAGTCAAAAATAAAATTAACTAAATAAATACATAAAGTAGGAAAAATGTCTTCCCATAAAAGAATGTTATTGCTACTGTTAAAAACTGTGAAAAAGCACTTACCTCCAAAATCCCAAGGTGTCGAAGAACTACGAAGGTCATCTGGAACTCGTTATGAAGATTGGCCAAACACTTCCATTGATAATCAGGTCCAGGTACCTCCGTCAAAAGCTATCCAGTTTCCTGCAGGACATAAATACAATGTGAATGTTCATTTTATTTTGTTTACATCACAGCTAACCACAAAACCCATATCAGGGCTATGTGCATGCACGGGAGTGATTACTACACCATCATGAATGTACTTTTACACCCTGAATTACAATAAAATAGGTTTGCATACTTACGGACATTCCTGCACACAATAACTATACCATGACCCGCAATAAACCATTTACTTAGGCCAGAAGCCAACATCAAGTTAATGTCACTGTTAGCAAAGCTACTTCTATTTTATTAAAACTTATCATTCACAATCATAATCACTTACCTCTGTTGAAATCTAGTTTCTGCGCAGTTAACAATATTTAAAGAAGTTCATGTAAGGAAGTATTCAACTTTTGTATTAATGCTAGGTGCATAAATGGTGTAAAATCAACAAATGTGCCATAAGTATACAACAAAGTAATCAAAACAACAACAAACCAGTCTCAAAACGACCATCATCACATACCATTCAAAACTAAAGTATGTACTGAAAAATTAAAATTATTTTTTTAATCCGTTCGGTGCTTGTGACAGAATATTGGGTCAGCCATCACCACTACCAGTTCTGTGCCAGCAGCCGAATGTTCGGTCATCCTATTTTATGAATTCTTCATGGAACATCCCCAATAGTATGTACAGCGCAGAACCTACGTTCGATAACTAAAGCCATTTCCTTGTTGGGAAACACTGGGATTTTCCCACTAAATGTTGCTGCTAGTTAAATAAACAGAAATATCTAGGCAACTGCACCAGTTTTGCAGTAAATGAAAGCGAAATTGCTGTGAACACAGAAATATCTAGGCAACTGCTCAAGTTCTGCAAGCGACATTGTATCTCCAAGCTTTGACCCAGTGTACACAGCAGATACACAGATGGAGTCAAGTGACAGAGTGAGCGTGATGGTGGAGATATTTTACACACTGCGATAAAGCGCCCCACAGTGTCAGTGACCATTGCCCTATTCCCGCTGCATCATTAAAATTAATTACAATTAGGGTTAACCTATGCATGTTGCATCATTAAAATGAATTACCATTAGGATTAACCAGTCATTTGTAAACGACACATTTGCACGAAAATTACATGTGAATGTGATGCACAACGCCTAAATTAATGTCACGCTATTAGCAGGTCTATTTTCAGAGAATCCCGTCCGCTGTTAGTTGTGTATGCATGAGCAATCGGCGAAATCAACTATTGATTGGGTGATCCTGTTTGAAGAAGATAGCATTGATAAAGATGTATCGGCAGAGTCACTGTAATGCAGTGACAAATAAGAAAAAAGAAGAAGTGTTGACAAGTTCCACTTCCGTAAAACCACAGACCAAGGCACACACAGCAATGGTGACAGACTGCTATGTCACTTTGACTTTTGGTGTCAGACATTTCATCAGGTAGGGAGATAATATCATGCCTTCTGAATCTGTTGTATAGTTCTACATCGTCACAAGCATCAAGTAGATTTGTAAGATCCCAAAATACACAGCTTATGCGCAAATAATTTCTCTGTTGCAATGCTAGCCACACCACGTCTGCCAACTTGAAAATATGCACTAATCTTACCGTTGGACTGGTAATTGCGGGATACCCTAGCATTAAATTTAATTCACCATTAGGTAACTAATATCGCTTGTGTATTGCGCTAATGGTCAAAAGTTACATCATTACACATCAGCATGGATAATGGTGCAAGGTGCATACAGACCCAGGACTGCACATTTTGAAGGCCACTTTGTTGATGCCACTAACATTACAACACGTAAATAGCTATCTTCCCTCCATTAGCCTTGGGAATATTGTGTGAATGATTACCCTAACTTGTAAAAAACGCCCTGGCAATAGAAATGCACACTTGAATTATTATGCCTGGCTCCTAACACATTAAAAGACTTATTAACCAAATACTTTCAAAAAGACATGTTTAAAAAAGAATATCAATCAGAAAACAGTAAAGCATGAAGCACTATATAAATCATAATACCCGTATTCTTATTATTATTATGATCATTATGATGAAGTCCACTGTGTACTGACCTTGTCCTTCAGGCCATAGTACAAGTGCAGCAGCTGATGCAAACAAGGGGAGAGAGATTTTTAAGTTCTGATGGTTCAATGCTGAGCTCCCCTTTCTTGGTCTTGCCGGGTTTCCCTCTCACTCTCACAATGTCTCCTCTCCGAAGCCTCTCTTCCATTTGTCAGTACTGTTGTTCAGACAAAATCTAGAGTGAAAGGTGCTGGCCGATATAGGGTCCAACTCCAGCCACCCACGTGCTGCCTTAGACACATCATCTGAGGCCCAGACACCTGGCCACAATCTCGGATGACAATACATAAAATAAATATTCGTAACAAAGGGTGACTATATAAAAAATAAATTGCTCTTACGCCAAAATAAAAAAGAATCAGTGAAGTTTGACAAACACAGAACAGAACGGAGTAAAGGTGCACCCATGGAGGACAAACCAACACATGTACTGAATAAAATAGCTCTGCAACTAAAGAAGAGAACAACACAATACACAAACTGAATACATGCAAAATGATACCCAGGCTGTGATCAAGGCATCATAACTTTGGATTATTAAATCACTGAGTGTAATACTATTACAGTACACTAGTATATCAACAAATGTTTGAAACACATTCAAAGTTAATAATATAGATTTTTAAAAAATATCCCAACTCACTAGCGACTGTGACCTCTTCATCCAAAATGTTGTCATCCTCTTCATGACTGTCACGAATATAGGGGGTTGGGGGAATGAGGGTAAGCGATTATTCACCCGCGCTGTGTTACCTCCTTGTCCTAGGTTAACGTGCGGTGACCTTCAAGTGAATAACGCTGGGAATACTAAAGAATGATAGGTAGGTTGAAGACAGACGAGAGACGTACAGACTTAACTAGTATAGGGCTCGACAAGGGAAGACTGGTGTTGGAGTATAATATACAATAATTTATTAACTGAGTGTAGGTCAAATGGTAGGCTGGGTTTTAACTGGTTCACTAGCTAGAGTCTGATATAGTCCAGGGTATCTGGGAGTAATTCGGGTTTATCCGTTTAATTGTCACTGGGGCGAATATAGGCCGATTTCATCATATGGCACTAGGTGGCTGGATAGTCTTAGTGTGGGTATTCAGATACACGCCGAGTTGTGGTTGCGCCAGGGGCGCACTTATCTTCGAGATGCGTGGGCGGTGGGTGCCTCCGGTGACTGGATGGGCTGTGTCGTAACTTGGACAGGCTTCGCTGGGGTGGCCCAATGCGGGTCACTGGGTCACGCTGGTTGTGCAACAATTAGCTGGGGTCTGACCGGGCACGTGTACTGGCCAGTGGTCTTGCGTCACGCGTCATCAGTGACAGCCAGGAGATAGGGCTGCACGCGGCGTGGAGTCTCTCAATAGCCCTCACAAAAACCCGTTCTGAAAAGAATCATGCTCAGCATCAGAGGGGCATACACGCTCTGGATGCTGCTCCATTCGGTGCGCATGCCAGATCAGATTTGAATTGTGGAAAAGCCGGGTCAAGACTGACCGGCGTTTTCCACTGCCTATTTATGACAATAATGGCTACAGGGGTTTGTGAGAATTTACTGGCGGCCGCTAAAGTATATGAGGTTCGGCGCCTGAGAAGGGGTGATGGACGTAGGGGGTGGATATCTACATACTAGGATCAGGGGAGAGACAAAGGGTGGAAATACAGGATCATGGGAATTATAAGCTATGGGGGATTATAGTCTGAACAATGGGGCAACAAGGCATGGGGGATTTATACAGGGTTCTAGGCAGGGGGAAATACGTGTATAAATACAAGCATGGCAAGTGCGACAATCAGACTATAAACATTGGATACATGAAGCAAAATACATATCATAAACAATACATCAGGACAAATCACAGACATGGACGTAAATATCTACAAGACATACGAACATGTAGGGAATTCGACGGGTGATGGGAATGTTAAATGATATTGAAATAAGTCTCCACTCTTACCTGGACCAGAGAACGGGCAGAAACACGAGAATATTGGAGAGGTTCAGGGGTTGCAAAGCTGGGCAGCGTGTCCTCGGAGCAAACGGTGTTCTCGGTTGGGCTTGAAGCAGAAGACTGATTTACTGGTCCTCGGGTCAAGTCCGAAATCGCGGTGGACTGCCCGTAGGGGCGGGGCTTAGAGCGCTGAGCCAGCGGCCGAATCGAGGGGAGATGGTTGAGAACAGGGCCAGAGTGCGGATAGGGGGGAGAATGGTGGGGAGCAGGGCCAGAGGTCAAAGTCCGACTGTCAAAGAGGCCCCCTCAAGAGAAAGGCGAGGTCCTCGGCCTCGACGTAGACTCGGCCGAGAGCTCTGGCATCTGCTGCGGTGCGGGGTGCTGGCGGAGGTGGTTCGGCGGCGGCTGGGCGGTACAGGTTCGGGTGGTCGGCGGCGGATACCCATGGCTGGGGTCCGCGGGCTGCCGGGTTTCGGCGGCGGCTAGTGGGTGACGGCTGACACGAATTCTGGGGCGTCGGCCCTCAGCGGGGACTCGGTGGAGTCGGTTGCGGGATGGCGGCTGAGGAAGATCTGTGCGGGGGCGATGCCTTCTGCTGGGCTTGCGTGGAGGTGCTCGGTTGGCGCTGTAGGGGGAACGGGATGGAGCGATGACTCCAGCTTGTAGCAGAGCCTCTACTTCCTTCCTCACTACCTGCTGCTGGGATAGCGGGACGGGGTACGGTTTCTGGCGGACGGGTGTGGGGTCCGTCAGGGTTAGTTGAACTTCTTCTAGGTCCGTCCTCCCAGGTATGTCGGTGAGTACTTCCTTGTACTCGGCTACGATGGCGCGTAGTTGGCGTTGCTGGCCGGCGGGGAGTGAGGGGTCCAGAGATACGTCCCGGAAGGATTCCTTCCCTTGTAGCGGAAATTCGGCGACGCCGGTCTCTGTTCCAGCCACTTCGACGGCCAGCGCGACCGTGAGTAGCGAGTGGGTATCCGGGGCGATGGCGGGCTGTTCCAGGTACCGCTTGAGCAGGTTGATGTGATGGGTCCTGGGATTTCCGCCTACCTCGATGCGGTAGGTGGTACGTGAGAGTTTCTCCAGCACCGGGTAGGGTCCTTGCCAAGCTATGTCTAGCTTGTTCGTGCCGCTGGGGAGAAGTAGTAGGACCTGGTCTCCTACTTGCAGTTCTCGGTCGCGGGCGCGGCGATTATGGTAGCGGGCTTGTCTCTCTCTCGCCTTCTTCAGGTTGGCGGAGGCGGCTTTCCATGTGGCCTTGAGAGTCTCCTGGAGCTTGGTGACGTATTTCGTGGCGTCGACCGGTGCCTCGTCCAGTTTGGCGTCGGTCCAGCTACGTCGTAAGGCGGCTAGAGGTCCAGAGAGGGGTCTCCCAAAAAGCAACGTGGAAGGGGTGTATCCGGTGGAGGTGTGCGGGGTCTCTCGATATGCGAAGAGCGCTGACGTGACGTAGGTGTCCCACGCTTCCGGTTGTTCGTCGGCGATCTTGCGGATGATCGAGATGAGAGTCCCGTTCAGGCGCTCGACCTGTCCGTTGCTAGCGGGGTGGTAGGGTGGAGTACGGATATGACGAATGCGAAGTAGGTGGAAAACTTCCTGCATGAGTTTTCCAGTGAACTGTGACCCGTTGTCGGTCAAGATGCTGTCCGGGAATCCGACTCGTGTGAAGATAGTGACGAGCGCATCGGCGACTCGGGCGGCGTCAATCTTCGGCAGTGGAACGGCCTCACACCACATAGAGCACGCGTCGACAAGGGTGAGCAGATACTGGTTCCGCTTCTTGGTCCGCGGAAGGGGTCCTACTATGTCGACGGCTACTCGTTGGAAGGGCGTTCCTACGACGACGGTGGGGCTGATGGTTACCGGTACGGTGTGATGGCGGGGCGAGAATCGTTGGCACTGGCGGCAGGACTTGACGTAGCGCTTCACGTCTTCTGTCATCCCGAGCCAGTGGTACTGCGCGCTGATTCGTAGGGTGGTTGCTCTTATGCCCATATGTCCACTTAGGGGCATGCTGTGGCCAAGTTCCAGGACTTGGGGGCGAAGGGTCGCAGGTACGACGAGTTGTGAGTGGTCGTCCTTCTGACGGAACAGGAGTCCGTCCTCGACGAAAAAGTCCCCGGACTTGGGTGGAGTGCGTGCGGCGGGTAGCTTTCCGTAGCACTTGCGTAGGGTGACGTCTTCTTCTTGGGCCTTCCGGATCTGTTCCGGCATCTGGTTGGGTATCGGTGGTGGGGTCGCGGCTGTTTTCGCCTGGGCGCGCGTCTGGACGGCGGCCATCGACTCCACAGGCTGGGGCGGCATACCCAAGAATACATAACGGCATCCTAAGATCAAATCATACAGGGGCTGGTCCATCACGGCCGCTTGGATGGATCCGGTGACGTAGCGGCTGGTGACTTTGATCCGGGCTATAGGGAGCGTGGTGCTGGGCTGTGACGCTTCGGCCAACTTCAGGGTGATCGTTTCGCCGGTCAGGTCTTGTTCCCTGATGAGCGAGCGGCGGACGACGGCGTCGAACGTGAGTCCGGTGTCGTATAGACAGTGTGCGGGGTGATCGTTGACTGTCACCTGCTCGGTGACGGCCGGTCGGTCGGTGGGAGTGGCGACGGGGGTTACCGGGTTCCCGTCGGGAGTGACTTGGCGTAGGGCCAATACCGTTCCTTGTTTGCGACGCTGGTCGCTGAGGCGACGAAAACACTTCTCGCGGGTGTGTCCTCGGCGCTGGCAGTAGCCGCAGTAGAGCTCTCCGCTCCGCTTCCCAGGCTCTGCTCCGGGGGTTGGGCGTCCTTTAGGCGGGGGTGGACGGTGGTTCGCGGGCGGGACGGGCCGGCGAGGCTGGTGGCGGGTATCTGGTGACGAGGGTGCGGGGGGATCCCGGCGAGGCTGTCGGTCGTCGGGGTGGGCGGTAAGGTAGCGGTCCGCGACTATGATAAGGTCCTCTAGTCGGGCGGCTCCCTGTTTGGCGGCGAAAGTCCGAAGCTCCGCTGGCATTGTCCCTCTGAGTTGCTCGGCTAGCATCAATTCGAGCAGTCCGTCGTACGTCTTAGGTTCGTCCGTCTGCTCTATCCATTTGTCCCGTAGAGAGGCTAGCCGGTCGGCGAATTGCGTAAACTTCTCCCCCTTTTCTCTCCGGGAGTTCCGGAAGTTCCTCCGGTAGTGTTCGCAGGAGAGCTCAAATCCATGAAGTAGAGCTTTCTTGAGGGCGGGGTAGTCGTTCTCCTCGGCTGTCGGCGTCTTGGCTAGGATTTCGTAGGCCTTCCCCTTAAGGCCATGACTAAGCTTGCGGTACCAGTACTGGGGGTCGAGGCTGTTTTCTCCCGCGACTCGTTCGAATCGGGCGAGATAAACTTCTATCGATTCGTCTCGTTCGACGAATGGGTCCAGGGGGAAGTTCATCCCCGGAATCGGCGGGGGGATGGCGGATATTCCGGCGCTGGCGGTGAAGCTGGGGGCGATGAGCGAGAAGTCCTCGCTCGCGGGTGATCCGATGCCTAGCTCGCGGCGATCGCGCTCAAGCTGGAAGAGTGCTTGGCGCCGTTCAAGTTCCTTGTCCTTTCTCTTCTCCTCAAGTGCCGCGACCCTCTCGTCCTCCTCCTTCTTCCGTGCGGCGGCCCTCTCCTCCTCTGCAATCCTATCCTTCGCCTCCTCTCTTCTCCGCTGGGCGGCTCTCTCCTCCTCGGCTATCTTCCGAGCGGCGGCTCTTTCCTCCGCGGCGATACGCTCTTTCTCCTCCTCTTTCCTCTCCTTCTCCTCTTCTTTCTTCCGGGCCGCTGCTCTTTCTTCCTCCTCCCTCTTCGCCTCTCGTTCTTTAGCCCTCTCCTCCCTCTTCAACTTTTCCTCGGCCACGTCCGCATCTACGTTGGCCAGGACGTAGTCCTTGAGTTCAGTGCCGGCGAGCCCTAAGCTCTCGCCAATACTCTTGTATTTGAGCGCAAGCTCTCCCCGGTCGGCCATGGTAAGGGAGGTGACTTACCTTACAAAGTCCTAACCGTGATGAGGGGCGCACACAAGGGGGTACACTGACGGAAAACAAGGGGGTGGGCTGAAATGAACTACGATGAAATTGCACAGGGGCGAATACAACACAACATGGACACAGAGACAGCAAGCAATCAATCAAAATATGGGAAAAATGAATGCAAAAAAAACCCTCTGCGTGCCACCACAACTCTGGAGTATAAGTAGGGGTAGGGGACCTATGGGGCTAGGCTATGCGTTAACTGGGCTAGGGGCCTAGGTCCTATCTCTACTCGGGCTGGGGAGGAAAGCTATGGGGTGGGGGTAGAAACCTAAGTCTTTAGTCTCGTCGGGTTGGGATGGGAAACCTAAGTCTTTAGTCTCGTCGGGTTGGGATGGGAAGCCTAAGTCTTTAGTCTCGTCGGGGTCGCCAAAGTTAATGTCACGAATATAGGGGGTTGGGGGAATGAGGGTAAGCGATTATTCACCCGCGCTGTGTTACCTCCTTGTCCTAGGTTAACGTGCGGTGACCTTCAAGTGAATAACGCTGGGAATACTAAAGAATGATAGGTAGGTTGAAGACAGACGAGAGACGTACAGACTTAACTAGTATAGGGCTCGACAAGGGAAGACTGGTGTTGGAGTATAATATACAATAATTTATTAACTGAGTGTAGGTCAAATGGTAGGCTGGGTTTTAACTGGTTCACTAGCTAGAGTCTGATATAGTCCAGGGTATCTGGGAGTAATTCGGGTTTATCCGTTTAATTGTCACTGGGGCGAATATAGGCCGATTTCATCATATGGCACTAGGTGGCTGGATAGTCTTAGCGTGGGTATTCAGATACACGCCGAGTTGTGGTTGCGCCAGGGGCGCACTTATCTTCGAGATGCGTGGGCGGTGGGTGCCTCCGGTGACTGGATGGGCTGTGTCGTAACTTGGACAGGCTTCGCTGGGGTGGCCCAATGCGGGTCACTGGGTCACGCTGGTTGTGCAACAATTAGCTGGGGTCTGACCGGGCACGTGTACTGGCCAGTGGTCTTGCGTCACGCGTCATCAGTGACAGCCAGGAGATAGGGCTGCACGCGGCGTGGAGTCTCTCAATAGCCCTCACAAAAACCCGTTCTGAAAAGAATCATGCTCAGCATCAGAGGTGCATACACGCTCTGGATGCTGCTCCATTCGGTGCGCATGCCAGATCAGATTTGAATTGTGGAAAAGCCGGGTCAAGACTGACCGGCGTTTTCCACTGCCTATTTATGACAATAATGGCTAAAGGGGTTTGTGAGAATTTGCTGGCGGCCGCTAAAGTATATGAGGTTCGGCGCCTGAGAAGGGGTGATGGACGTAGGGGGTGGATATCTACATACTAGGATCAGGGGAGAGACAAAGGGTGGAAATACAGGATCATGGGAATTATAAGCTATGGGGGATTATAGTCTGAACAATGGGGCAACAAGGCATGGGGGATTTATACAGGGTTCTAGGCAGGGGGAAATACGTGTATAAATACAAGCATGGCAAGTGCGACAATCAGACTATAAACATTGGATACATGAAGCAAAATACATATCATAAACAATACATCAGGACAAATCACAGACATGGACGTAAATATCTACAAGACATACGAACATGTAGGGAATTCGACGGGTGATGGGAATGTTAAATGATATTGAAATAAGTCTCCACTCTTACCTGGACCAGAGAACGGGCAGAAACACGAGAATATTGTCGAGGTTCAGGGGTCGCAAAGCTGGGCAGCGTGTCCTCGGAGCAAACGGTGTTCTCGGTTGGGCTTGAAGCAGAATCTGACTGATTTACTGGTCCTCGGGTCAAGTCCGAAATCGCGGTGGACTGCCCGTAGGGGCGGGGCTTAGAGCGCTGAGCCAGCAGCCGAATCGAGGGGAGATGGTTGAGAACAGGGCCAGAGTGCGGATAGGGGGGAGAATGGTGGGGAGCAGGGCCAGAGGTCAAAGTCCGACTGTCACAATGACCAAAACGTTTAATAAACTGTGAGTGAAATCTCCACATGGCACTTGTGATGGCAAGGGTTTTCTCCAACCTCCTTCAGCTTTACAAGGTGCTGCTTGCACACCTTCACAGATATTCCTAAGAAAAAAACAACAACAGTTTCATTATAATGATTAATGAAATAACAGCAAAATTGTATGTAAAGTAACACCAATGGTGGCAATACAATTAGGAATTATAATACCTCTCTTGCTATCTTTTAGTTTTAAAATTATTAAATCATCACTGAATAAGTGTACATTTGAAAAAATATATAAAAGAACCTTTGGTAAAGTGAAAGCATCAACTTCACTAATAAAAGCATCAAGCACGAATAGTACACGCGACGCATGCTTATTTACAAAATAAACCTGTACAGGAAAAATACAAGATCAAGTCTTTTGCTTGTTGTTTCCCTCCTCCGTCTGCAGAGTAACCCAAAGAAAAAACCAATGTGTTCAGTTCCAAACCAGGAAACTAGTGTGTTAGACTTTTTTATAACAAGGAAATGGATTAGTCACAACAATGGATTAGCACAAAAAAACTTTCAAACAAACCTCACCGTTTCAATATAGCAGATGATTGTATTGCCAAAGAAGATATTGAAATATATATATTCACACTTTTCTGCTATCCTATGCACCAACGGGAATCCCCTCATGTGAAACATACTTCCGGTTTCTTTCTCCGCGTGTTTTAGTGAGTTATTTCCAAATATTCAAGAATATGTCGAATCACATGAGAAAGCGTTGGTGGGAGCATAAAGAGAAAGTTTTGCAGAGAATGCCTGATGGATTTGAAGTCCCAGTTGTGACAGAGTCAAGTTTACAGTGTTGTTGTTGTTGCATCAATTTTTATTCATCAGATTAACATAAGTTGTACAATGGGAAGTTTTACAGTGAGAAGACAACATGTGTCACTGGCCACCAGTATCATACCCTCACATATTTTTTTTTTTTTTTTGCTGCAGTTTATTATCCCTTTCAATCGCCAGTGGCGCGCCTAAACCCTACCTACCTAACATTATATGTGAATTTTTGAAAAATATTCTGAAAAACATAATGCCCAGATGCTGGCTCGAACCCACACCTGTCAGGCGCCATTGGTTTCTGGCTTGTGGACAAGGCAAGTTACTCCCGCCTTAGCCCACTTGGCCACAACGCTCGCCTAACATAGTCAACTACTTCGTGTTTTGTGAAGGTTGCGACGGCGAAGCTATGGAAAACTACAAGAGTCTTCAGGTCCTGTTTCACTTTCTGTCGATGATCGACGCACCTCCGAAGTCGCCACAAATACAGGCCTCTACGATTGTTTTTTGCATCCTTTCACTGAGCATGTACTTCCTCCACCGTTTTTATACTTATCTCACTCGTTTTCTGGCTCTAACAATCGTGGTTTTCGGCAATTTGCCATATTTAAAAGTCACGCATCAAGCTTTGATAAAAGCAAAACAAGCCAGACCGGAACTTGGTTTCATTCTAACCTCGTTTTAATTTATAATGGCGATACCCACGAGTTTTTATGAGAGGTGCCGGAAAGTTGTGAATATTAACAAAATACAGGCAAGATATCATTTTTATTATCCGAATTTGTGCACATTTTGAACACTAAACTATAATGAACAAACACACTACCTTCTCAAATTCTGTAAAATTATTTAATGAACAGAAGACACAGTAACTATTATTATCATTATTAAAAATAAGCTAAAACAAACCCTACATTAAGATCAATAGTCTCCTCCTCGTCACATTGTCATTGGACATGGTGTGGGGCTGGGTTGTATCACTTGTTTCTCCGCCTTCTCTTCTGCCTTCAGTCTCTTCTTTAGCTCATTGAAACACAAACCAAAACCAAAGTGGATGAGACTATTTTAAAATCCAAAGATCAAAGTCAAAACTTCTGCCAATCTGCAAATTACAAATTGTACCGGCATCCAATTACAAGTTTTATAGACAAGCAAGTATGTCCTTTATGGCTTTAGTAGTAGTAGTAGTAGTAGTAGTAGTAGGACTAGAATAGGCCGTGAAGCCTTTATACGTCCCATCGTAGTTATCATTTGATATCGATTACAGGTCAGGTTTTTAAGCATGTAATAAATTTACCTAAATTATTCATCAAAGCTTCTAAATAATACTTCAAATTTTGGTAGTTTATCTATTTGATTTTTGAATGAATTAGTACTATTAAGGTATTTTAGATTAGTAGGAAGATTGTTCCAAAGATTGGCAACTCTGTTACTAAAAACATTTTTCCGAAGGTTAGTTCTTGCATACTGGATAAAAATTTTGCCCTCACTAAGTCGTGTTATATTACAATCAGGTGATGCAAAGAAATAGTTCCATGAGAGGTCATTTATATGGTTAAATATTTTATAAGTTTCAATTAAATCTCCTCTAAAAGGTCTTCCCTTGAGAGAATGTAAGTTTAAATATTGTAACCTTTCACAGTATGATAACCCTTTACATTCAGTTAGAATCTTTGTAGCTCTTCGCTGCACCTTTTCTATAGCTACTGACTGCCTCTTCAATAGTGGTGACCAAATAATATTCCCATACTCTAAATGAGGTCTCACTAAGGTCTTATATAGTTGTATAAACATATCTTTATCAATGAATACAAATGTCCTTTTTAATTAATCCAATCATTCTATTAGCTTTATTAATACAATTTTCTATGTGAGGATCAAACGACAATGATGTATCAAATATAACCCCTAAATCTTTCTCCTCTGTACTAGTTTTAATTATCATGCTTTCTGCTCCTATTTTCATGTAATAGTTATTTTCTTTATTATTTTTTCCAATGTGCATTACTTTACATTTTTCTACGTTAAAATTAAGATTCCATTTGTCAGTCCAGAGTTGTAACTTATTAATATCGTTCTGTATAATATCACTGTCATCTGCCCCCCCCCATAGATTTTTGTGTCATCCGCAAATATTTTACATAACGATTGAATACCCTCTGGCAAATCATTAATAAAAATTAAGAAAAGTATCGGGCCTAAGATTGATCCTTGCGGAATTCCGCTAACTACATCTAAAATAGATGATCTTGCATCTCCTATTCTTACTTTCTGCATCCTCCCAATTAAAAAATTTCTTACCCATCTTAATACTGAGCCCACTATGCCATAGGCCTCCATTTTCAATAACAGTCGTTCATGGGGAACACTATCAAATGCTTTACGAAAATCAAGATATATCACATCAACTGGGGACTTATCATCTAGAAATGCAGTCAGGTCTTCCATAACTTCCATTAATTGAGTTGCACAGGATCTTTTTGCACGAAAACCATGCTGACAGTTTGAAAATAAATCATTGTCAATAAAATGTGAACTTATACTGTCTCTAATAAAAGATTCAAGAACTTTACACGCAATGCATGTAAGGCTCACAGGTCTATAATTGCCAGGTTCTGACCTAGTTCCTTTCTTAAAGATAGCAGTCACCTCTGCATTTTTCCAGTCTGTAGGAACAAAACCAGTTTCTAAAGATTTATTAAATAAATTTGCCAATGGAATAGACAGTTCTTCTGCTAATTCCTTCAACACCCTTGGTGGTATTCCATCTGGTCCTTGGGCCTTAGAAGAATCCAGTGCCTTAAGCTTTATTTGAACTGCTTCCGCTGTAATTCTAATATCTGATATAGCTGTACCATTTGACTTTGAACAGCGCTCCATTTCCGGAATATTGTTTAAATTTTCTTTTGTAAATACACTAGAGAAGAAGTTATTTAGTAACTCAGCTTTGTCAATGTCTGATACAGCAAGACCACCATGACCGTCATTAAGTGCACTTACACCTATATTGCTTTTATTCCGTTCTTGAACATATTTCCAAAATTGCTTTGGGCTTTTACTGCAATTTGCTGCTATATTTCTTTCATAATTTTTTCTAGCTTTTTTAATAACACAACCACATTTATTGCGTATACTTTTATATTTCTCAAAATCTTTACCATTTTTAGTTTTTAAAAACTTTTTATATAAATTATATTTCTTTTTAACAATTTTAACACATTCCTGTGTCATCCAGAGTGGCTTTATTTTCTTATTATCAGTTATTTTTATCTTTGGAATATATTTATCCATTCCTTGTAAAACTGCATCCTTAATATCCCCCCATAATTTCTCCACATCTCCATTAACATTAAAGGTTTTTTCTCTGACATATTGTCTAAACTTATCGTAATCCCCTTTATCTAATTTATATATATATTTTTGATTTTGCACTGGTTTTTCTAATGGAATATATAAATCAAAGACCAGTACATCATGGTCACTTTTTCCCAAGGGATCAAAATGTAAAATATCAGATATTAATTTGTCCTCACTAACAAGTATTAAATCATCAACTGTAGACCTTTGGCCTTCCCTATGTCTGGTTGGTTTAGTTACTTTTTGAATTAAGTATACGTCTCTGAGACATTCAACAAACATATTATTACGTTCTCCTGACCAAGAACCATCCCATTTAATATCAGGATAGTTAAAGTCCCCCATTATCAATATTTTGTTATATTTTCTAATTTCTTGATGCTTAAATAACTCAAATAATAATTTAGTATTCTCCTCTGAAGAATTAGGACTACGATAAATACAACCAACAAGTACAGTTTCGTTTTGTGCACCATTGTATGAACACCAGAGGGATTCATCAAACTGTGAATTATTTAGTTCATTGCATTCCCTAGCGTTTAGTTTTTTGTCGAAGTACATAACAATACCCCTTTTGGGTTTATTATTCATGAACATATCATATTTATTAATTTGCAGCTCAGAGTCACTGACATCATAAATTTGATTTTTAGCCTTAATTTCCGTCAAGCCGATGATCTGGGGCCTAATGCTTTCTAATCGTAAAATCAACTCATCTTTCTTATTTAAAAAAGAATCGACATTGCTGTACAGAATCTTACATGAATCAAAAGGTACCTCCGTACCAATCTTGTCTCTATTTACATGAATATCAGTATGCTTTGTACAATTATTTACATGGATGTTGCTCTGAAAGTTTTGTCAATTTTTGGGGGGATCTGACTGTGAACTGGGCATCTCAGCCACCCCAGCGGTTGCAGTCTCCAATTTACGAGATCTCACTGTCGCCTGGTCTGTTCTGACTGCCCGTTTAACAATGGTGAAATCTCTATAATTGACTACCCAGTCATTTTCACCCCTTCTTCTCCTTTCATCAACCTCTTCCCTCAATTTCTTGATTTTCATCCGTTCAGCAAATGTGTTATCATTGTTGATATACACTCTATCCTTAGGGTTTTCAACATTCCTGTTTAATTTGTGTGCATTCTGCATAATTTTCTTCTTTGACTCCTCTGTCTTGACTACTAGTTTCAAGAGTCTAGGTTGGCCATTACGACCAAGCTTAATCTGGCCTAGTCTCATTGAGATGTCTATATGGTCTCTAGGTACATCTGAGATCTTTCCTATAATGTTCCTCACTTTCTCAACATAATCTTTTCTTCTGTTTTCCATAGACTCCTCTGAACTTTCAGGTATATTTGTGACAATAATATTCAGTTTTCTTTTTTCTTTTTCCATCTTTTCATCCAGATACTCTTCAAGTTCAACCTTTTTATCCACTGCATTTTGGATCTTTTTATCTAATTCCTCTACAGAGTGGGTGGCTTCAAGGCTAACAATTCTCTGACTAAGAGACTCAATAGCCAACAGTATCTTCCCTAATTGTACTTCCATACGTGACCTTGAATCAATATCCTCGCTTTTGCGATCCCTACAACCAACACAAAGCCACTGAATGAAGTTCCCTCCCTCCTTACAACAACCAAACTGGTTTTCTGTCAGTTCTGAACAAGAACGATGGCACCATTCCTTACATCCATAACATTCAATTGCTTCATCATCCTCTCCAATGGGTTCCTCACATTTAACACACACCCATATTCTGCAAGTAGGTGGCACTTTTTTCACCCCTGAAGCCCCTCCACCTTTCCCTCTATCACTTTGGGATTTCTTCCTTGAGGCCATTCCAACTGCTGTATTATCTCAATACAATACTAGTAATAATTATTTTTCAACAAGTTAGGCTAACTAATAACAAGTTAATGCTAAACTCAATCACCACACAATTCTACTAAGTTAGTCCAAAGGATAATTGAAACAAGTGTTAAAATATTTATAAACAAAAATACGAAATAAATCCTGTAGTTACTTGTACAAGTATAATACGTTTTTAGCAAGTTTAAAGTGCTCACTAAAGGAAGAAAAAAAACTTACCTCCTTCACTACAGTGTAAGTGAAAGTTAGTTTATTAATATTACTATAATATTATTAGTATAAACAGTGATACTTCACTAGGCCTGCTCGGCTGCTGGTGAGCGATCCCAATAATACATTCAAAAATCAACAAGGCTTATTTATAGTTTGTAAAAACCAGAGGAGCTTATTTCTCTGATTATATGTTGCATAAAACTGCAATTAAAAATAGTTGCTCTAGTCGGAGACTGTTTTAGCTATAAAAAAAGTTAAACATCCAAAAGCCTGAACTCAAAAACCAGCCTCCATGTTACATGCGACCTTGACCTCTGCACACACAAGTTTGATCTTTACAAGTATGGTTTGTTTTTTTCCAAATGAGCCATGAGCATGTCTTTGGGTGTAGATGTTTTAATGCTAAATTATTCTATCTTCTACTCTTCCGCCCTTTACTGTGCTTTCACTCAGACTCAGAGTGAACAGCACTATTGACTATATTATTCATCCTCTCATCTCTTTCTTTTCCAAATGTCGAGAACCTCTAATACTTGCACCCTCACTTTCTCTTCAATATTAATTGACTTGCAGCTCTCTTTCTTGAGCATCTCAAAATGTACTTAGACAAGTCTCTCCTTCAGTCCTTGACCAAGCTGAGCCTGCACAGTTCACGTGCGGTGAAATCAGAGACACACAACACATTTAGCCCCACTTCCGCAAAAAAATACGGCTTTAGCAGAGCAGAGCAAATAGCATAGCAAATACGGCATGCAGGCTAAAAAGCCTTTGGCCCTCATAATTGATCTTAATGAGGGTCCCAAGACCCACCCCCTGGCATCAGTGCCTACCAATTTGGATTTTTTTTAGCCTCCAAATTGGTGGAGTAGATGCTATCCCTAAGTATATATATAATTATAATTACCAGGGTTAAAACGTATGTGACATGTAAACCATATTTTTATCATATCACTTGAAAACTGACGTACCTCCTCAATAATCTAAAACGCCAAAAATACTCACTTTTTGCTCAGATTGCCATCTGAGTGTCTTTCATGGTTCCCGCACTTGCGATGGCTAAATTTGACTCGGTCAATAAGGACCAAATGAGAACTTTATTATTTTGGGAATAAAGCCCATCATACTTTTATCGCGCATCGATTGCAGAAAAATTAAACCACGGCTACATTTGCTGTTAGGGAATAGCTTTTGTTTGTAGTTCTTCAGGCAGTGATTAACGATTTATAAACATTCTAAATTCAGCTAATGCATTTTTCTAAAACTTTGTTTTGGGGAAATAAATAACCCATAGGCACCTGCTTAAAGAAATTACCTCACACTGTGTTGTTTTTATAAATATATAATAAAATTTATTATTATTATTATTATTATTATTATTATTATTATTATTATTATTATTATTATTATTATTATTATTATTATTATTATTATTATGGTCTTTGAACGGCGCTTCTCCAACACAATACAAACTAAAATATCCAGTCCTTTATATTAGTCCTAGTGTCATTTTTTAAAATCCAAATAGAAAATACTTTCACGATGTCATACAGCCAGTGTGTTGTATTCATTGTCGTTTTTCATTCAACCCAAGCTGATGCAACCATCGGCAAAAATAGTTGTAAGGCAGGAGTATCGTATATCGGATAATAGATGTTCAACACAGTAACGAGTTATTATGTACAGAGTAGGTGTGTGTGTGGGTGTGTGTGTGTGGGTGTGTGGGTGTGTGTGTGTTTGTGTGCGTGTGGGTATGTGTGTGTGTGTGTGTGTATGTGTGTTTCTTGTATCTGAACCTGGCAATACCGTGATTACAGTATTATTATGAAACAAAAAGTTATTTAATGCTGTCTTTGATGAACATCCGCTCCTGAAATCTATATATCTTGTGAGAAGTACATAAATTATTATTATTATTATTATTATTATTATTATTATTATTATTATTATTATTATTATTATTATTCGAACACAGACAATAAATATGGTAATAGGGGCACCACAGATTATCGTTTAACCAGCATACTCCATCTTTCCCTGTCCTCAGCAACCCTGATTGTTTCGCTCAGTGTCAAACCAGTCCATTCTCGAATGTTGTCCTCCCACCTCTTTTTCGGTCTACCTCTTCTTGTACCTCCTGCGATCTCAAATTTATTAAAAATCTGTTTTAGTAATTTTGAACTACGTACTGCGCAAAAGGTGTTTGGTAGGCCTACCTGCATACCACAATATATATCAAATCGGTTTAGCCATTTTGAGAGAGTGGTTAACACTAGCGGCCTTGGCAGAGGTAATACGATGGCTCGGGAGGCTGGTCATCAACTTAGGTAATATTCATAGGAAGCTTGGTTAACATTAATTTAGTTAAGTGGTTTTTGAGATATGAACTAGGCTATGGAGATATGGACTGATCAACCGAGATTTGGTTCCTTCTGATTCCCGACCATTTCAGAGTATTTCCAGATGTGGCCGTGTAGCTGGTGATGTTGATGTGTATGGATGGATGGCGATACACAACACCACACAACGTAACAAACAAAGACGGAAAGCCTTAAAATGCGTGTCGACACTAGCACCACACAGTACTAGGCTACATTTATTTCAGATTTATCTCAAACCAGATCGTCAAGCAGGAAAATTCGGCAGGGAAAAATATATCAGTACTATGAGTGAAACACTACGTAACTTGTAAAGGAAAAATGCTGTGCTACAAAGGTCAAGAAAAACAGAAACAATTATTTTATATATGTCATCGACAGTCAAAATACAAATCAAAATATAGTCATCATCAAAACAGTTCTAAACCAAATAATAATCATAGGCGAACAATTAAAGAAGTCACAATCAACTAAAAAAAATGAACAGAACGAAATAGACATTTGAGAACACATTGAACATATTAAAATAATAAACAGCAGATTAAAAATGATAACAACTAAGCAAGAAACTATTCCATAATCTTAATCAACAACAAACCTATTAGATGTGGCATTTAAATAAATGAAATAAAATTTATAGAGCACAAATATACCATAACTATTTCTCACATAATCATTATCCAGCCAAATGTAGTAAAACAATATATCATTTAGAATATATAAATCATTGAATAATCATAGCAGCATGAAGAATAGTATTAGAAGACTATTATAATTATACAAATCGAAATATTATATTGAATCTCTAGCATCTATTATCATTCCTATCCTATCTTATCCTATACCGTAACTCGAAAGTCGTTGGGGCACCACAGATGATCGTTTAACCAGCGTACTCCATCTTTCTCTGTCCTCAGCAACCCTCATGGCTTCGCTCAATGTCAAGCCAGTCCATTCTCGAACTTTGTCCTCCCACCTCTTTTTCTCTCTCCCTCTTCTTCTACCTCCTTGCACCGTAACTTGCAGGATGGTCTTTGCAAGGCCTGATGCTCTGATGACGTGGCCATACCATCGGAGTTTCACTTTCTTCACCACTGTGAGCATGTCATCGTGTTGTCCAATGGCTTGTGTGATGGTCTGTCGGACTTCGTCGTTGGTGATGTGCTGGGTATAGGAAATGCCCAGAAGTCTTCTGGAGCACCTCATCTTCATGCTTTGCATTCGTAGTTGCACGAATATTATCTATATAGCACTCTAATTAAATCTAAAGATTTCGTAATATAAATTGAAGAAAGAATAAAATAAAATAATTTTGCAATATCTAGATTGAACATAAAAGCAATGAAAACGACTGATTCCTATTTACTATTTACATTAAAATCATAAGAAAGGTAAACATTATGGAAAACATCAGGCTGCAAGACGCTTAATACCAAACCCAATATTTAAACATTTTTATGCAAAACATTTCATAAACATCATTTAAGACGGACAGAAAGAAAAAGAAGAAGAAGAAGGAGAGAGAGATAACACATTTAAGATAACAAATTTATTTTGCAAGGGTAAAAGAGTAAGCACTGGATGTGCTTTTTTACATTTTGTCCTTTGGGCTAGTAACAATAACTATTAAATACAACAACTTGATGTTATATAACATTAACACATGGAACAATAACAACTACACAAGGTCATCATTAGATAAAATCATTTTCAAAAAACTGAGATCAAATTATTGCTGTTAACATCAATCAACAACATTAACAATTAGTACTACTATTTATTAAATTTTTAATGACGTGTTCTAAATGATGTAAATTTAAATGCTGGCGTGCGGAGATCTTCAGGAAAGTTATTCCACAATGTGGGACCGGAATAAGCTACACACGTTTTAAAGTGATCAATTATTGGAATTAATTAATTAATTGATTAATTTTGTGAACGATCCGAAAGTTTTTTGGGGGAAAAAAATCGTAGAACGATAGGAAGGTGCATTGCCAGAAAGGACCTTCTAATCTACATGAAAACCCCGTTATTAAAATTTTTGTCAGTCAGCAAAAGGTAGAATATTGATCCGTTTATAGTCATTCGGAGAGGCTTTTTGTTTAAGAATAACTTGTTTAATTGCACGTTTCTAAGTTTCATAACATTGCCACTAGCAAAATTCCAAATAATAGAGGAATACGGCCTACCAGCGCCAAAACCGGATAATTACAAATATCATGAGATAATTATAAATATTATGGGATAATTATTATTATCAAGGGAAAAATCCGAAAATTGTAATTATCACATAATAATTAAAATTTTCACTTCATAATTACAATTTTTACGTGGTCATGCTTATTTTTTGCTAAGGTGGCTCACTAGCGCCAAAACTTGCATTTACAGGTATCAGTGATAATAGTAGTACTAATTAACACGTGTTCTGTGTAATTCACAGTATGACGGTCTACTAGCACCAAAACCTGATAATTACAAATACCATGATAAATATCAAGCTTCTACAATATGCGTCTTGTTATTTGTATATATGTGATCAATGAGTGTGCTAGAAGTCGCAGATACTCTGATCAGTCCTGATAGTATATCTATATATTTGTATATAGATATAGATATATAGATCTAGATATATAGTTGTTAGTTAGTTATTCATTGCTTACAAGGTCTAGGGGAATGCAAAAGCCGAATCAGGACCGTAAAATCAGGACCACAACTTGGTTGAAAGAGGACTCACCCCAGATTTATATAAAAGATCTGCTGAAACAATCCCAGTGGTAACACTGACGGCACTCCGCCAGCCGGTCACTTTACAATAACGGCATCCCACGCAGGGGACGCTATGGCTATGCTCTAATTTATCAAACACCCGTTTACAAAAACAAAATAGAATATAAACATCATTATAAAATATCAACAAAACACCTATAAAATGTCTACATTTCTAAATGATAATATCATAGGAAGCCCTAGTGACCATTTGGCAGAAAGCGTCCAATATTCCCAAGCTGAGCCTCATACAGTACTGAGGAGTTTTGGAATAGTTTTCAAGAAAAAAGGTATGTGACTGGTCTAGCGAAGAAGATAGTACAGTAGATTGATATAACAGAGCAGGAATGAGAAAGAACAAAGGGGAAAGACAGCGACAGTGGAAATTTAAAGCACTAACTTTCCAGAAAGTTGGGATACTATTTATACAGAAACCCCGTCACCCCACGGGAAGTCCTATTTGTTCATGAGAGAAAGAGAGAGAGAGAGAGAGAGAGAGAGAGAGAGAGAGAGAGAGAGAGAGAGAGAGAGAGAGAGAGAGAGAGATTTCTTCAAATAAAATATGTTCAATACAACATAATAATACTATACATCAAAATAGTCATAGCAATAAACATACATGTCAACACCTGACCTGCATGGATCAGTGCAAAATCTACACAGAAAACATAGAAATTAAAGTGGTGGGGAAGGGGAATATTCTACTTACACACAAGCAGGTTCTTTTAGTGTGGAAGCTTCCAGAGATTAAGCGGCACAATTGAGTTTAAATGTTTCTTTAAGTATTCACTTTCTTCTTCAGAAAACAATTACGATCTCTTTACTGACTATACTATTAAATGTCGCTATTTACAATTTAACTTAAGTTTCTTGTCTATGGCTACTTGCTGGCTAGCTGCTTCCTTATTCACTACTCTGTCTTCTATGACATGTCATACTGTACAACAGTCTTATTCACTACTCTGTCTTCTATGACATGTTATACTGTACAATAGTCTTATTCACTACTCTGTCTTCTATGTAATATTATACTGTACAACAGTCTTATTCACTACTCTGTCTTCTATGACATGTTATACTGTACAATAGTCTTATTCACTACTCTGTCTTCTATGACATGTTATATTGTACAACAGTCTTATTCACTACTCTGTCTTCTATGTAATGTTATACTGTACAACAGTCTTTTTCACTACTCTGTCTTCTATGACATGTTATACTGTACAACAGTCTTATTCACTACTCTGTCTTCTATGACATGTTATACTGTACAATAGTCTTATTCACTACTCTGTCTTCTATGACATGTTATACTGTACAATAGTCTTATTCACTACTCTGTCTTCTATGACATGTTATACTGTACAATAGTCTTATTCACTCTCTATTGTGTCTTCTATGACATGTTAAACTGTCAATAGTCTTCTCGTAGCTCTGTGGTCTGTCTTTTTCAGGAATCTATTTCCAGGTAGTTCTCTCCAATCCTACCCTGTGGTAGTTCTCAGACTGTTCACCCTACATTTCCATTATCTTGTTGTTGTTGTTGTTGTATACATTTTTATTCACCAAGTTAACATAAGTTGTTCTGATCTCCATTATCCCAAAAAATCTCGTTAGGGCGGGGTAATTTCCTAAGCGAATTTCTTGACCGCATCAAGGGAGGTAACACTGCTAACAGTTTAAACATTTATTGTAGAGATGTCAAAATATGTTTTCCTCATGTATGCATGCATGCATACAGGTGAACAAAATGCGATCATACACTTCTGAACTCATAAACTAGATATATTTTGTTATACTTGACTATGTTGAATAATAAATATTTTTAAACACTTTTCTATTTATCCTTCAAACAAGTTGCAGCTTTAACACTGATGTCCTGGGACAACCTTGGCAAAATGTAGGCTCATTTAAGTTGTCATAAGTTAACAGTGCAACAACTGCGTTATGCCAATGTTTCGAGAAAAAACGAGAATGTGTCCATTGTGTACTTTAAATGAAATCTGAGAAGAGTTTCATGATCTGTTCTCACATAGCTTTATCTGCGCACAGCCCTAAGGTTTTGCTACCAAAATATTATAATCGTCATCCAAACGTATACAAATTTAATAATTTAACGAATACATGTTCAATACAGAAAAGAAAACAATTATGTCAGTTTATTAGTATTATCAAAGAGCTTAATGATAGAAAGAGGGGGAACTTGGTATATAACCGCGAGACGAAAGGTACAAGTTATGCGCCCTTGTCAGCATGCTGAAAATGGCTCGTGGCATAAAGTCAAAAGGCGACCGAGTGAAACAGGGCGGTGACTTTTGCACAGCCATCAATTGCCATAATGCCAGATACAAGAAAAGTTGTGATGGCAAGTCCTTTTTCAAATTTCCAAGAGACAAAGAAAGGTAAATTGCAAATGAAAAACTTCATTTTTGTGTGTTTATGTAGGCCTAAACTAAGACCGCTGCAGTGCTGTTAGTGTTAAAACAATCGGAGAGCGGCTTGAATGATTCATATTATACCTATGTGCTAAATCCAAAACAGTTTGCTTGCTGACAATTTACGTTCAACAGGTCGCTCACTGTTTACGTTATTGCTAGGTTGTTTGACTATATTTGTGCTTATATTTCAAAAGTAGATGTCAGATTGTCAGTTTGGCTTCGTCAAACTGCTTATGTTAACAAGTTAAATTAGACTAAGTCTGTTTTCTCCTCGTGATCAAATACTGTGCAAGATAACTCCTTACCTAGGCACAAAAATGGTCCTTATCTGTTGTAATCCCTTTTTGTTCGAGTGTAAACGGGAAAAAAAAGTAATGTAGAAACTCAGTCCTTGTTCTGATCTGTGAATTTTTGCGCATTAGATCTATATTGCGTGGAATGTTGTAGTCTAGGTTCTGATTGTTCTGTCTGATTAATTAATTATTTTCCATGAAGTGATTGATGTTATTAAGCCAGTGATGTGGGAGGTGAGAGGGTTGGGGGGTAGGAGGACACCTAATATAAATTAAATTCACACTATTAGTGAAACATTTTGTTATTGTGCTTTATTGTGATTAATTGATTGAATGACAGAGCTCTCTCTTCCCCCAACCCCCCTCTCTCTCACTCTCTCTCTCTCTCTCTCTCTCTCTCTCTCTCACGATTACGGATTTACACAGTTTCGGATAAATGAAACAGTCTGTCATGCATATTTTAATTTTAAAATATCTGTCGTTGATTAAAAAATAATAAATTCCAGGGCAGAAAACGAACCTATGACATACACACATAAGCAGCATAAAAGCACCTAATAAATGTCAATAAGTAAACATAAACCAAAAAAAAAGACAGCAGTAGCGGAATGTTAATAATAATGATGGTTAAAAGTTTGGTTTTTGCAAACGTTGCCATAAAAATGTTCTTTTGCAATGGCATAGGTTCAATAAGTTACCACGCACAGATCATTCATATAGCAGATGGTGAAATATAGCCAGCCCGAGCAAAGGGAAATAATCCGTGAGAGCGTCTCGCATTTTTGTATAGGACATAATGGAAGTTCCCCATCTTTCCGTAATAAGCTCTTTGGTATTATTTGGTCATTATTCATATAGTTCATTTAACTGATGCACGCGCTTATGTAAATTGTTATGTTTTCTTCAAATTAATGACACTGTTGTATGGAATGATGTGAACACAACTTCTGCATTTTGTTACTTTTTATTTGAAGTACTTTTTTTTAATTTTTGGATAAAAGTCCCTATTAGTGAGAGCCTTCAAAAAAGTTGAAATTGAATTGTAATTATTTTCTGCAAAGTGTGTCTGCGTTTTAAAAAAGTACACCAATATATCTATTTTTGACAAATACATTCATCTTCATCAAAATAATATTATCTTCCTAAAACACCCATGATGGTGCCAAATCATAGTCAAGTATATTTAAGGAAACAACAAGCAAGCGCACCTACAAATATCCTGATCAGTGCTGGAGAACTTTACAGTTTGGTGAGCATATCGGAGAAATCAAGATTTTAACAGTACGGAGCCATCAGCAAAAGAGCTATTCACTACGGTACTCGAGGAATTAATATAATTATGTATTAGAATATGCACAGTCTATGTATTAGACTACGCAGTCTATGCATCTGTGTATGGGTCTATGTATAGGCTATGTATAGTTTATTTATAGTCTATGTAAATGTACAGTATGTATATGTGGTCTACAACAAACACACCCAAACACACACACAATAATATTGGATGCTATATACGCGCTTTTTCCCAAATCAGTAATCAAGCTCAGAACCCGGCGATCTGTACCAACATACACGCTCACGTATTTCACCCACTCTCAAACAAAGAAACGAACACAAATCCATCACCCAAACATGTGGTGTAAAGGCAGGGAGATCGCTATTAAAAGACTAAAATAATACCGAATCCTTATTTTTTTAATTGACCGCATCCAATACCATTAGTGATGGAGGAAACCGAAGTACCCGGAGAAAACCCTCGGTGACCTCAATAATCTCGTAGTCAAATAAGTTCGCCCCTTGCGGGAATCACACATCACAATCACAATCACGCACGCACACAATCACGCATACACACATACGCTAGCATGCAGGCTCGCACACGAACACACACAGCTGTTGTTTAATATTGTGTTTACCTATCTGTTAGTGCTGCATACAAGATGATTGGAAGTTGAATGTATGCCACACCAAAATCCTTGTAACGTTTTACCTGGTGAATAAATAGTCCGTGTCTTGCATAAGACTTGCGTAGTGACATTGATATAAACAATTAAAGCATTCCACTGACTATAAACTATGCATTGCCAAACAAGGCAACAAAAAAAAAGGGGGGGGAGGGGTGGGGAAAAATGGGGGAGGGGGCGGGTAGTTCAGTTGGTAGAGCGGCTTACTAGTAACCGAAAGGAAAGTAATCGAATCCAGAATTGGCCAACGTGTGACTATATTAGTTTCCCCTTACCATCAACTGGTTCGCTGGTGTCAGAACAATGTGACCAGTAGTCGGCTACATGCTTCAGGGTCCTGTGACTATAATCTACAGTTACATGGCAAAAACACATCTCAATATTTACACTGGGCCTCTGATAGCATACTGTACATTATCGTCATTCTTCTTCTTCTTCTCATTCTTCTTCCTCTTCTGTGTCCTACTATTTCATTCATATCAAATCATCATCGTCATCGTCATATCATCATCATCATCATCATCATCATTGGCGAGGTTTCTGTACCCATATGAGAATGGCAGAAGAGCGTGACATAGTGTTCACTCTTGTAACGTCTTCTGCCGCGAGTGCATCAGTCATAAATACCACGATGCGTCTCTCCAGTCCCCTGACGATTTTACTGCTTGTTGCAATGATGTGATCCGGTCCCGTCTTGTCGGCTATCTCAGCCACGGCACCTGCATTCATCATGCTTACCACGGTGACTGGGAAGTCGGCCTGTCTGAGACCTCGCACCATGCCGCTTGCTGGCTGGTGCGCCTCTATGGGGTTTCCCTCATCTCCACGAAAAAACGATTCGCCCAACAGGAAGACATCGTTGAAGCGCAGTGGAGGAGAACTGGATGCAGCGCCACCTGTAGTGTAACATGAGTTGAATGATGACATGTATGAATATATGAACAAAGTAAATAATGATTTTCTTACAATTTTTTGTTATAAATAAAAAGATAAAACAAATACAACGAGTGAATAAATGATTCAAACAATGTACGACATAGGCCAAATGTGATTAAAAATAAAAAAGTGACAACGGAAAAATAAATAATGTAACAAACACAATTATAAATGACACCGGGAGCGTTATACAGTTTGCTTTACTCTATAGCTCAGAGAGATTTGGTCTTTTACTCCACTGGCCCGACTCGCTACGTGCCATGCCTCTGAGATACAGAGGAAAGCTAACAGAGATGTTGATTTCATTGGTGTTGTTGGTCATCATGTTCTTCACTAATTCCCATTCCAAAGGCTCTGGAGGTGGTGTCAAGCCTCTGTACCAGCTGTTCAAGTTCTTGTTCCTCTCCAGCCAATCCAGCAATGCCATCCGCAAAACGGAGGTCGGAGGTTGCTCTACCCCCTATGCTGACTGTGCATATGATCTGCAAGGGCATCTGACATGATGCGTGTCACCGCCACGACTCCGTCCAAGCAGACGCCACAAACAAACAACTTACACACGCAGACAGCCCAGACAGAATGACGATTTCCCGCAGACGCGAAGTGATGAAAACACAACAAATATATATACAACTTCCAACCTATTTATTCATTCAAGCCACACACTCATACACATACAACATTTACACATGAAACGAAGAAAATGATGATGAAACAATCAATGGTCCAATGAAACAATGAAATGGCACGTCAGGGTGATCGAGGGTTGCTAATCAACCAAGTCTATGAATCGAATCGTGCACAGCCAATGTCCATTGCACGAACTGTCACAAGAGGGGGGTCAAGTGTTAGGAGAGGGACAACAAAGAACGAGCCCACCTGGAGGGATGAAGTTCCCGTCGCCTCCTTGCAGCGTCGGCTTACGAAGTCCCGGTAACGGTATCCTCCCCTTGCTTGTAGCTGTTGTGGAACACGTACTGAAGATGACCATGCGTGGTGGCGTCGCCGCCCTCACTCGCCTCTGACGATGGTGATGATGATGATGATGATGGTGACACAGTAGTCGCGGCAGTCCTGCCACCGTCGACGTCACACAGCTGAACTCCTCCAGTCAGCCTCACCGTGACGTCGAGGCCAAGCTCCGTTTATCCACGTCACAACCACCACGGGGTTGGTGGGGTTGAGGAGAGATGATGATGTGAAGACAAACGACGATCGTGTAAACGTCACAGATGGGGATGATGATGTTTGATCCACCTGACCAAGTGCTGTCGTAGTTGACGCACGACGTTGGTTGACGTTGAACAACGTTAACTCGTCGAACCTGTAACAATCTCGTCGCATCGTTAATATCCTGTCTGCGTGACTCTGTCCCTCTCCCTCCAATCACAACCCCCCCCCCCCCTCTCTCTCACTAACAACTACCTCCGCTGCTTGAGGGGACACAACTGCTGTCTGCTTCCCCGTCCTTGGCTCTCTCTCGCTTATTCCCCTTAGCTATTGTTATTGTCACTTGCAAAACCGCATATCATAAAACACAATGAAATTATGAATGCAATGAAATGAGCAAGCTGCAGATGAATACATGTAAGCAACAACACATTATTCATATCAAGCAACTACAACAACAACAGCAACCACTCTCAATCCTGGCGGCAGGGATAGCTCAGTGGTCAGAGCGCACGACTTGTGTGAGTGCGTCTTGGGCGACGTGGGTTCGAATCCTGACTTCAGCAAACTATTTTGTGATTGCTGGATATTACGGGCCAGCGCCTTGAGAAGCTCTCTGAGCGCCTTGAGAAGCTCTCTGAGCTTGTAAGTGCGCTATATAAGAGAAATCTCTTTCTTTCTTTCTTTTCAATCCTCTTCCCCTTTCTCACCTCCATTCTCCTGCACCCGCACTCTTTCCTTCCCTCTCATTCCCTCAGTGCAACCATTCTCATCCTTCACCCTACACAGTCGCACAGCTCTCGTATCTACACCCCCAAAGCCAGCACTAGGTTCCCGGGCACAGCAAGGAAAATACAACCATTGCACTCACCCAAACGGTCCGAATGTAATCGCACTCGTAGCCTTTCTCCCACTGCCCTCCTACGAATACTCCAAGTAGGGTAATCCTGTAGTGCGTAGTTCCCGTAGTGGAAAATGCCTCACACTACCTACCACACTAACACCAACTTGCTATTCCATAGCTATACTCCTCACTGAGTAAAATACACCACAGAAACACAGCAACCTTCACAACTAGTATTATCCTTTTGGACCAGTTACTATTATCCGTTAATAACTGTCCCACCCTACTTTACCAGAACACACAGAAAACCAAGAGCACTAGACACATACGTCGTTACCTTAGCTCTCTCAAACCTGTTCTGCCCAACAGTGAGTATATTTCCCAACCGGCTAAACACTCCGTGCTGCTAAGTCTCGTTCTGCACGCTTCCACGCTTCAGCTATAATAATCACGCAGTTACAACCCCTCACCCCCTCTGCTCTTCTCCCACAGACTGCCCGGCTTTCATCACAGACTGCCCTGTGACACACACCCCTACCAAGACGAACCTACGGAGAGTTCCAAACTTAAACTTCCACAGGGTCAGATCTGCTGAGGAAATCCGCTTCTATGTTGTCTCTTCCTGGAATCGGTCGAACTGTGAAGACGTATGCCTGCAGTTGCATAGCCCATCGGGTGAGTCTGGCACTGTTGAGGTGCGTTCTCTGCAGGTACTGCAGCGGTCGATGGTCTGTCTCCAGCCAGAAATGTCGTCCAAACAGATACGGTTCAAACCGTTGTACTGCCCACACAACTGCCAAACACTCCTTCTCGATGGTGGAGTAATTCCGTTCCGCCGGCAGTAGTTTCTTGCTGGCAAACCCCACCGGCTGCACACCCTCACCGGTTTCTTGCATCAGCGCAGCTCCTAGCCCCTGCTCAGATGCGTCTGTCCTCAAGATGAATTCCTTGTCCAAGGCTGGTAACTTCACCACTGGCTCACTTGTCAGCGCCCCCTTCAAGTCATCGAAGGCTTTCTGACAGTCGACTGTCCAGTTGACCTCTCCCTTCTTTCCTCCTTTTGTCAGGTTGGTCAGCGGCAGTGCTCTCTCGGCGAAATGTGGCACGAATCTCCGGTAGTAGCCACACAACCCCAAGAACGCTCGGACTTGCTTCTTGGTTGTCGGTGGACACGTCCGTCGTACCTTGTCCAACTTGTCTCGCTCCGGCTTCATCGCTCCATCTCCCACCTGATGGCCTAGGTAACTCAGCTCCTTGTATCCTAGGAAACACTTGCTTGGTCTAGCGGCGAGATGTACCTCTTGTAGCCTCTGGAACACAGCTCTCAGCGCTTGCAGATGCTGCTCCCACGTTTTTGTCGCGATCATGACGTCGTCCATGAAGTTATCGACGTCAGCTCGGTGCAGTGGTCGTAGCAGTTTCCTCATCATCCGTGAGAATGTCGCCCCTGCAGTCTTCAGACCGAACGGCATCGTGGTCCATCTGAATTGGCCCTGCGGCGTTGTAAACGCCGTCTTGTCTCGGTCTTCCTGCTTGACAGGTATCTGCCAGTATCCCTTTGTGAGGTCCAGCTTACTCAGGTACTTGGCCCTCCCTAGCTTGGCGAACAAGTACTCGATGTCCGGTAGTGGTTCAGCGTCGAACTTGACCACCTTGTTCAACCCCCGGTAGTCGATGCAGAATCGTACCTCTCCACTCTTCTTCCTCACCAGCACGATCGGTGCGCTGTACGGCGACGTACAGGGTTTGATAACCCCCAACTCCAGCATCGACTCCACTTCACCCCTGACGACTTCCATCTGTGAAAATGGTAGCGGATGCTGTCGTATGCGAACAGGGCTGTCGTCGGTCAACACTACCTCGCACTCGTCCAAGTTGGTGCGCTGGGGTAGATCCGTCAGCTGACTCGCGTACTGTTGACACACTTCCCGTAGTTGGCTCTAATGAAGTGCGGACAGTGTCGGGTCTATCTGTACGTTTTCCGGTCCTTCGCTTGCTCGTAGCGGTACCAGTGGTACAGTGCCTTGGTAGCTGATGTCTGACGTCCCCTCTGTTTCGGCTTGGTCAATCACCACTGCCACCGTCGGTTCTGGTTCTGCTCGGCGTTCCACGTAGCGTTTCAGCAGGTTGGCGTGGTACAGTTTCCTGTTCTTGCCGACTCTTTGAAACGGTACTTTCCTGACGCGCCCCTTCGGTGTCGTCCGCTGGCATGCGTCGCATGAAGCACAATACTTCCTAACGTCACGGCACATCCCTGGCCAGTAGAACTCGGCCCACACTCGATCTTGGGTCCGCTTGGCTCCCAGATGTCCAGCCATAGGCGTGTCGTGCCCGATGCGTAGTACCTCTGACCGAAGCTTGGTTGGTACCACCAACTGGCTGTGATCCACTCTGTCTTGTCCTGTGTATTCGCGGTACAACAGGCCTCGCTTCCAGACAAATGCCACTTGCCCCTTGCCTCGTTTCTCCTTCCCTGCCTTCCGGTCTGCTAGCTGCCGCACCTTTGCAAGCTCGTTGTCTCCCAACTGCAGTTGATGAATCTCCTTCGGCGTCGCGACGATGTTCTTACTCGGTCCGACCACCAATGGTTCCGCAGCGTCTCGCCCCTTGGCTGCTTGCGCTCGTGTCTGCACTGCGCAACACTCCGCGTTCCCCTCGGTGAATACCGGCAGTGCTGTGTCACGTTGCCGTTCCGTCCTCGCCCAGTTGCCGATCACCACTGGATAGGTCAAGTCTGGCACCACCACTACCTCCACTCTCCCGGTGTAGAACGGTGACTCCAACTGCACCCACGCTGTCGGCAGTGACTTGGATAGCTGTCGAATGGCGAATCCGACGCGCCGCGTGCGTCCCGTGTACTCGAGGTTGGCAACCTCCCCTTCCCGCAGGCAAATCAGGTCGGCTCCCGTGTCCCTCATGGCCGTCAGCGGAACTCCTTCCACTACCACTTGGCTCTGGAAACGCGAATCTCCCTTCTTGCCTGCCTCCTTCTCCTCCTCCAAGACGCGCAACGCTGCTCCACTCCGCTCGCTGCGTTTCGGACAATTCCGCTTCAGGTGCCCTTTCTGTCCGCAGCTGTAGCATTCCCGCTTGTCCGGCGAGTTGGGTCGTGGTCCCGCTGGCCTGCGACCCTCGTTCTTATCCCTGGGTGCGAACGGTTGACGTCCTGGGAAACGTATGTTGGTTCCTGCCCTGGCGTCGACGTACTGCTGCGCCAACGTCGCGGCTTCCTCCACCGTTGCTGGGTTGCGTTCGCGCACGAACGTGACCAGTTCCGGCGTCAAACCATTGACCAGCTGCTCCATCAACACCAAGTCTAGCAAGTCTTCGTACGTGGCCTTCTTGTTTGCAAGTTCCATCCAGCGCTCCAGAAACAACTCTGACTTCCGCAGATACTGCTTGAAAGTCTCCGGTGGCTCCCTTCGTAGCTGGCGAAACTTCTTGCGATACGTCTCGGCCGTCAGGTTGAAACGCACCAACAACGCTGCCTTCAGGATCTCATAGTCGGCAGAGTCGTCCTCGTTCAAGCCAACGTAAACTTCCCTCGCCTTCCCCTTCAACAAGGTCCCCAAGCGAATAGGCCACGTGTCCTTGTTCCACTCTTGTGCCTTGGCGAAACGCTCGAATTGACACAGGTAGGTCTCAAGGTCGTCCTTGTCCTCGAAGAAAGGTAACCTGAGCTTGACCGTCTCGAACTCGGGTTGACGATTCCCGCGGTTCCCGGCGCCTTGCAACGTCAGTTGCGCCATCGCTAGCTCGTGTGCCATCTCTCTCTCTCTCTCCCTCTCTCTGCGGTTTGCTTCTTCCTCCCTCGCCGCTTGGTCCATCGCGTAGTCCAGCGCGGCTTGACCTCTCAATCCTTCACTCTTGGCGAGCCTCAAGATCCTTTCCACCGGCGTCTCGTCCGCGAACGGTCCTGTCCTCGGCGTCGGTGCCGCCTCGACCTTGTAGATCGAACGGTAGGGGTTGGTCTCGAACCTCTTCGGCCTCGTTGCGTCGCTCAGGCGATCTTGGTCTCCATAGAAATCGGCGCCTGTCGACATCCCGCTAGTCGCACCAAATCCCGTCGGAAAAGGGTTACTCACTGTGGCTTCAAACGTAGACACCCCGTCGTCTGCTGACCCGCGACGCGATAACCTGACCGGCGATCTCCGCTGCTCGATCGCAGAAGGTAAGTCGGTGACTCCCGTATCAGCCGCTGCTGTCGTCGCCCGCTCGTCCATCGTGACACCCACGCGAGAACGCGTACGAGCCGCGATCGGTGACACTCCTTCAACCTCCTCGATCGATGCCATCCTGCTTACAAGAGAAACAACAACAACCAACAACAAGAAGTCAAAATCCCTACTTAACCTTACCTAACCCAGCCTAAGATACTAACCTACCTAACTAAGCTATCTTCCTACCTATCACCAACCTCCTCCCACTCAAACAGTGGAAACTGGCCCGCGAGGTAGCGAACCGGCTGGAGAGTGCAATGGCCCCTTCCCTCCACGTGTGGTCGAACCCAGGCCGGCTGTGAGCCTTCGCTAAACAGCGACCTGACTCCCTCCAACCACCCGCTGGGGTGCACACTCTCACCGAGTCACGCCTCACACACTCGGACACCACAGGACAATCACAAGACAACTTCACGTCTGGGCACACTCATACTACCCTGCATCTCCACCATATGTCACCGCCACGACTCCGTCCAAGCAGACGCCACAAACAAACAACTTACACACGCAGACAGCCCAGACAGAATGACGATTTCCCACAGACGCGAAGTGATGAAAACACAACAAATATATATACAACTTCCAACCTATTTATTCATTCAAGCCACACACTCATACACATACAACATTTACACATGAAACGAAGAAAATGATGATGAAACAATCAATGGTCCAATGAAACAATGAAATGGCACGTCAGGGTGATCGAGGGTTGCTAATCAACCAAGTCTATGAATCGAAACGTGCACAGCCAATGTCCGTTGCACGAACTGTCACAAGAGGGGGGTCAAGTGTTAGGAGAGGGACAACAAAGAACGAGCCCACCTGGAGGGATGAAGTTCCCGTCGCCTCCTTGCAGCGTCGGCTTACGAAGTCCCGGTAACGGTATCCTCCCCTTGCTTGTAGCTGTTGTGGAACACGTACTGAAGATGACCATGCGTGGTGGCGTCGCCGCCCTCACTCGCCTCTGACGATGGTGATGATGATGATGATGGTGACACAGTAGTCGCGGCAGTCCTGCCACCGTCGAGGTCACACAGCTGAACTCCTCCAGTCAGCCTCACCGTGACGTCAAGGCCAAGCTCCGTTTATCCTCGTCACAACCACCACGGGGTTGGTGGGGTTGAGGAGAGATGATGATGTGAAGACAAACGACGATCGTGTAAACGTCACAGATGGGGATGATGATGTTTGATCCACCTGACCAAGTGCTGTCGTCGTTGACGCACGACGTTGGTTGACGTTGAACAACGTTAACTCGTCGAACCTGTAACAATCTCGTCGCATCGTTAATATCCTGTCTGCGTGACTCTGTCCCTCTCCCTCCAATCACAACCCCCCCCCCCTCTCTCTCACTAACAACTACCTCCGCTGCTTGAGGGGACACAACTGCTGTCTGCTTCCCCGTCCTTGGCTCTCTCTCGCTTATTCCCTTTAGCTATTGTTATTGTCACTTGCAAAACCGCATATCATAAAACACAATGAAATTATGAATGCAATGAAATGAGCAAGCTGCAGATGAATACATGTAAGCAACAACACATTATTCATATCAAGCAACTACAACAACAACAGCAACCACTCTCAATCCTCTTCCCCTTTCTCACCTCCATTCTCCTGCACCCGCACTCTTTCCTTCCCTCTCATTCCCTCGGTGCAACCATTCTCATCCTTCACCCTACACAGTCGCACAGCTCTCGTATCTACACCCCCAAAGCCAGCACTAGGTTCCCGGGCACAGCAAGGAAAATACAACCATTGCACTCACCCAAACGGTCCGAATGTAATCGCACTTGTAGCCTTTCTCCCACTGCCCTCCTACGAATACTCCAAGTAGGGTAATCCTGTAGTGCGTAGTTCCCCGTAGTGGAAAATGCCTCACACTACCTACCACACTAACACCAACTTGCTATTCCATAGCTATACTCCTCACTGAGTAAAATACACCACAGAAACACAGCAACCTTCACAACTAGTATTATCCTTTTGGACCAGTTACTATTATCCGTTAATAACTGTCCCACCCTACTTTACCAGAACACACAGAAAACCAAGAGCACTAGACACATACGTCGTTACCGTAGCTCTCTCAAACCTGTTCTGCCCAACAGTGAGTATATTTCCCAACCGGCTAAACACTCCGTGCTGCTAAGTCTCGTTCTGCACGCTTCCACGCTTCAGCTATAATAATCACGCAGTTACAACCCCTCACCCCCTCTGCTCTTCTCCCACAGACTGCCCGGCTTTCATCACAGACTGCCCTGTGACAATGCGCTCTAGGAAGATGTTGAAGAGTGTTGGAGAGAGTATGCATCCTTGAAAGGCAGTATGGTAACTGCACAGCGAGGCTCACATCGCACAGGATAAATGTCGTTGAGCCACGGTGACTGGACTGCTTGGGACATCACCGGTGGGACTAGTTGCCATGGGGACTGGTGATGCAGTGACCATCGGCGCCTGAAGTCTCATCGGAGTCTTCTGTGGAGACATCGACCGTGGTGTTTTCTGCGAAGAGTACTGCGCTGTGGATAGTGGCGTAGAGTATGAAGGGAACATCTCTTCTTCTTCATCTTCTTCTTCTTCCTGTTCGTCAGCGGCATTGGGTGCGGGTTTGGGTATGCGCCTGAAATAGGATGAATTGCGCACAATGCGATGTGAGCCTCGCTGTGCAGTTACCATACTGCCCTTCTTGTCCATAATGGTGTAAGGTTTGGGGTTAAACGGAGGGGTAAGCTTATTGGCCTTGTGTTGCTTGACTAAAACAGTGTCACCTGGGGCAAGGTGAGAGGGCTCAGTGTGGCGTCTCGCGTCAGCATGGGTTTTCATTTTCTGCTTGCTGACCTGATCGTTCTGCACCATTCGTGAATGTAGAGATGCGTTCGGATAAAGAGTGTGAGGGACTTTAGGCAGGCCGGATCGCATCTTGCGGCCAGTGAGAGCTTCGAATGGGGATATTTTAGTTGAGCTATGGGGCGTAGCTCTGTACTGTCTGAGGAACTGGAAGAGCTGTGTTTTTCAGTTGACGTTTTCAGCTTGGGACGTTCTCACAAACTTATTCAGGGTCGCCATGAATCGTTCTGCTTCGCCGTTAGCTTCAGGCCAAAGCGGGGTGATCTTGTGATGATGAAAACCTAGTTCAGCAGCAAACTCTCTTAATTCATTTCCACTAAAATGGGGACCATTGTCGGTTTTTACGACTGCTGGGATTCCATGGCGTGCAAATATAGAGTCGAGATGAGGGGTAACGGTTCTTGCAGACGTAGAGGTGACGACATCAACTTCGAGGAAACGGCTATACTCGTCGATAACGACCAAAATATAGTCGCCCCGATGGGAAGGGACCTGCGAAATCAACGGCGACTTCAAACCACGGGCCGGAGGGTAGATTTTTCATGATCAGCGGTTCACGGGGTGGGTACGTCGGGACAGACGCTTGGCAGGGTATTCCAGTGAACCAGGTCTTCTCACGGATGAGTTGCTTAGTTTTCACGATGCCTTGGTGTGAGGAGTGTGCGACCTCGACAGCTTTCTTGCGAAGGGATTGGGGAATGATTAGTCTGTGGTCACGGAGAATCACGCCTTTGCAGACGGAGAGTTCGTCTTTGAATCTGAAGTATTCAGTGAGGTCATTTGTCAATTTTTCTTTCTCGGTTGCTTTCATGAGCTTCTTCAAAGTCTTGTCGTTTTGGGTCGCAGTCTGGACTTCTTCAAGCGTCATGGACTTTGGGACAACATTCTTGGTGACGTAGCGGACATACGCTTCTGAAGTGTCGTCATGTTTTGTCTGGCGTGTGGGGTGTCTGCTCAGGTAGTCAGCTGGGTTCAGTTAATCACGACCTGGTCTGTACTGGAGATTCATCTCGTATGGCATGAGACGGAGTCGAAGACTATCTATGCCGTTGCCGGCTTCTGATTTTTGATGATTCCTAATAAGGGCTTGTGATCAGTGATCATAGTGAAACAGGATCCGAACAGGTATAGGTGAAAATGTTCGATACCGAACACCACAGCCAGCATTTCACGTTCTGTTAGTGAGTAATGCTGCTCGGTGTCGGTCAGGGCTCGGCTTGCATAGCAGATAATTCTGTTGTCTTGGGTGAGTATGGCTCCAAGGCCTACTGGGCTTGCATCGACGTATAGACTTCTGTCGGCTTGGCAGGACCAAAATACGACATGACTTGCGTGCTTGTCAGTGCTTGCTTGATGTTGTCGAACGCGTCGTGTTCTTTCTTTGTCCACCTCCACGCGGTCTCTTTTATTGTCAGCTTGCGAAGGGGTTCTGTGCATGAGGCGTAGTTGGGGATGAATCTTGCTACGTACTGCATCATTCCGAGGAACGACCGGAGCTCACCAACGTCCTTCGGAGCTTCACTCCTGACGATGGTGTCAATCCACACCGACTCAACCAAAGCTTTTAGGTTTTGAAGCTAGTTCAGCCAGGCTAGCTATAAATAGCTTCGCCGGTGCTCTTCTTTTCTTTCCTTTCACTGAAAGGGAGGGTGTAGGCAAGCTATAAATAGCCCGCAGCCAGCAAAATGTGGGAGAACCTAAGAGTGCTGCTCACATAGGCATTGAGCTGGTGTGAATCTTCTTGGGGTCTGGTTTGATTCCAGCTGCGCTGAAAACATGGCCAAAAAATGTCAGCTCGTGAATGGAGATTTGGCATTTGTCCTTATTTAGCTTTGCACCTCGCTCTTGAAGTCTTTGTAACGTTCTCTTCAGACTCGCGTCGTGGTCTGCTTGAGTTTTGCCGAAGATGATGATATCGTCTGACAAGTTTTTAACTCCAGGAATGTCATTTAGCATCTGTGAGATGGCGTTCTGAACAATCTCGGCAGCTGCGTTGACTCCTAACAGTAGTCGCTTGTACCTCCGAAGTCCAACGTGAGTTGTAAATGTTGTGATGTTTCGACTAGCTTCGTCGAGCTCGAGCTGGTGATATGCACTGCTGAGATCTAGCTTGCTGAAGACCACAGAGCCATTCAGGTCGAAATATTTAGGAGCCATTATATCAGACAATGGGTTTCGAAAGGAAATCCTCTCCAGGATCGCACAAACAACTGCTGCCCTAACAAACCTGAAGCCCATTTGCAAAGATAGGACCATCAGTCTACATTAAAATGGAAGGCTGCTGTGCTCCATTGTCATCTCCATCTTCCTACACGCTTGCGAAACATGGACCCTCACAGCAGATCTACAACGAAGAATACAAAGTACGGATATGAGGTGTTACAGAAGACTTCTGGGCATTTCCTCTATACCCAGCACATCACCAACAACGAACCCCGATAGATCATCACACAAGCCATTGGACAACACGATGACATGCTCACAGTGGTGAAGAAACAGGAACCTCGAGGTATGGCCACCCCACCAGACCATCAGGCCTTGCAAGGACCATCCTGCAAGGCACAGTGCAAGAAGACATACGAAGAGGGAGACATAAAAAGAGGTGGGAGGACAACAGTCGAGAATGGACTGGCTTGACACTGAGCGAAGCCATGAGGGTTGCTGATGACAGATCTGCAGAGAAAAATGGAGTACGCTAGTTAAACGATCATCTGTGGTGCCCCAACGACCTACAAGTTACGGGATAGGATAGGATAGGATAGGAAGGGATGGAGAGTTAAAATCAATCCGATAACTGAAGTTGGGCCATGAGACGCTACTGGGACTAGGAAAGGGGTCTCTTTTGGGATTCTTACTATTATGGGATCTATAAGTTTCTTTGAAAACGAAGGGCCCTATCAGGGAACTGGAAAAAAAAGGCTAGTGCGAAAGGAGTTGGGCTGTAAAATAAAATCAGTCAGTCAGCCTGATCACACTATTAACAACAACACATGCACAACAACAACTACTATATCACCACCTAAAACAACAGCACGTTACCTGAACCACCGACATTATAACGACGCAACAATGTGGCCACATCTCTTCCACATTGTTCACAGTCTTCCGGGTGGTCTTCATTGTGGCCCTGCCCGAAGTGGGTAATGATCAGCGGTGGTGGCCCATCACAGGGCAGCGGTGTGGCAAGCACGGAATACGGGTAGACAGTCTTTTTTATTTGGATTGCACTGCCCTTTTCTACCTCCTTGTAGACAGAGGGCGGCGACCTCAGCGGTACATCCAATATAGCCTCCGTCAGAACCGAAGGTTTCTTGGAATGCTCAATGTTAGCCGCCCAGACGTGGAGCCCTTTAGAGTACCGGCGATGCAGCTTTCCACACACGGCGCCAAAGTTACTGTGAAATACAGAAATTTTTTAGTTCCGGAATGTAAGCTCTAGAACTAATGTTTTTGGCTTTGTCCGTCCGGAGGTCATATTATTCACATCATTATGGTGACGTCATAATTTAATTGTGTCCTATCCTATATCCTATCCTATTCCGTAACTCGTTATTCAACAACTCCAGTGCTTCATCAACATCATGATCTAAAAACATAACAGCTATGTCACACACGTTGTGAATAGCATCATACTGAAAACTTTCCCAAAACTTAATTTCTTCACTCTTATTCCATATTAATAATTATACTAACAATACTGGATGTTATATACGCGCTTTTCCCAAAATTATTTATCAGGCTCAAAGCTCGGCGATCTGTACCAACATACACGCTCATATGTTTCATCCACTCTCACACACACAGCAAACACATCTATCACTCAAACATGTGGTGTAAAGGCAGGGCGATCACTATTAGAAGATCGAAAGGAAATCGATTTTTTTTTGGGGGGGGTGGGGGGTTGAGGGGGGAATTATTAGAATGACTGCATCCCATACCATTATTGAAAGGAGTGAGGAAACCGGAGTACCCGGAGAAAACCCTCGGTGACCTCAATAGTCTCGTACCTAAGTCACATAAGTTCGGCCCTTGTTGGAATCTAATCCGCGACCTTCGGCATAGGGAACTAGCTCTCTATCCACTGAACTACCAGGCCACCATGTTTATTGCTTTATTAATCCATGTCAAAACCTCAAATTGAACAATATCACCAGACTGTTTACAGGGAAATGTGGCCAATCAACTAACGACTCAGCCTGCAATGAGCGTACAAAACTGGCTACACATACATCACTACACAACACTAAGTAGTCAATCACGCTATCACTACTTGCAGCCAGGAAAGTCAAAGAATCATAAAATTCAAACTGACATCACAGGCGGCGGAAGCGAGGGGACAAGGGGGGCACTTGCCCCGCCCCTCCCTTCCCCCCCCCCCCCCCGAAAAATATTGGGGGGGGGGCAAACCTATACATTTGCCCCCCCCCTCCCCAATATCCAGCCCCTCAAAAAACATTCTTTGGAGGTTCAAACCGGTTCAAACCCTTTCTCTGGACTGATGTAAGTTAACAATACCTGTGCTGAGACCATTTTCAAAGCACTGAAGGACTGCTTGATCAGACTTGACTTGCCAGTGCAAAACTGCAGAGCCAGGCCTACGACAAGGCGAGTAATTTTCAGGGTCATGTGTCAGGAGTTGCAAAAAGATTCAAAGATGAGATCCTTGCTGTGACTGAAGAGCTGGCGACAGTTCTTCAAAGAAAACAAACGACTTGTGATGACGCAGTAAACGCTGCTGACATTTGTCTGAGAACACTGGAAAGCATGCGGCATAAAGATTGTTATGAGACATTTTTTGCTAACATCACAACAAAAGCTGCAAATTTGTGTGATGAGCCCTGCGTTCCTAGACAGAAGCAGCCTCCACGAAGACTGGACGATGGCTCACAGGGTCACAGCTACTCTTGTCCATCTGCTTACTACAGACAGCAATACTGTGAAGCCATTGACAACATCAAAGAACATTTAAAGAGCCGGTTTGATCCAATAGCTCTCGACTTACCAAGGAAAACTGAAGTTCTTCTAAGTGATGGAGCAGCAGGGAAGAGACCAGAAATTCCTCAAGAAATCAAAGATACATATTCCGCTGACATCGACTTGGACAGACTCAAAACCACATGCAGAGGGTGACACCAGGAAGGCGGCTAACTCTAGTGTAGAGAACGGGATTTTTCCGGTATTTTAATTAAAATTAATTTACGATTTTTGATTGGCTAAAATCCTTGAGCCAATGAGAGAAGGTATAGTTCGAAATAGGGGCAAAGTTACTCACTCGAATTGTGTGTGTCAGACTGTGCGGTCATATGTGGTAGGCCAGGAAAAGGAAAAAAAAGATTAAAAAAAAAGAAATAAAAGTAAAGAGTTAACTGTGAAAAATAAAGAGGTAGAAGGCATTGAAACCAATCAAGGTGAATTGGTTTGTGGGACTTTCTCTCTGGAAGTTGATAATTTTGTGCTGTAAAGATTACAGGTATTTATAATGTTTTTCATGATTGTAAAATGTCGGATAAGTATATTTTTGTATTGCATTTGTTGTATTGAAAGGTGGTGACCTGTTGTCCACTGAGATGGCATATTGAATTTTCATTGATGTAATAATATTATTAATTACGTGGGGCGATAGTTGTAGAGTAGTAGATAATGTAATATGAATGAAAGGCGTGAGCATGTTTGATAGTAATTTTCATTCATGAAGTGATTACCTGGATATGAATAATAGTGGTGGAGGAAGGAAAGTGGTGATCGCATACGAAACGGAATTGGAAAAAGTGAATAATTAAGGGAGGTCAGCAAGGTTGAAACTAAAGAAGAATAATGAAATTATCAGAGTCAGAGAATTGACGTTTGTATATGTATATCGTTGTAGCGGCCTACTGGGAGCAGGGGTGGCTCCATCCTGTCCAAGCGAGGACGAGGTGATCTCTGAGACATCGGATCGGGATCGGCCCTATTTGCACGTCTGACCAAGACAACGTTTTCTATGCCGGACGGACTGGGCAGAGTGCACGCCCTCCGGCCGTTGACGAAGTATATCTACTTGCTTGCTCGTGCGACGTCACCGGGAGCTAGTTACCAGCTCGTGTGAAACCTTGCCTCTTTCATATCAGAAGGTACAGTTTTATTTTGTATTTACGTTGAACCCAGGACATGAGAATGCCTGCATTTTGAGCTCTACTGACGATTAGACGTCTCAAGGAGGCGACAGAATTTAAAGTGATATTTTGTGCATATTTGTTGAACAGGCGGAATAGCTTGAGACGTGTGTATAAAGTTTAACAGTGTTAAGGTATCTGTGTGAAAGAATTAGAGTGAAAGTGTGATATAAATATTGTTATTTCCTTATATAAATTTGAGAACGTGGAACGTATATTTTGTGTTGGTGTCTGCCTGTGTTGAGAAGAATCCGTACGTTTGTGGTAGTTAACAGAGAGTCTTGCACGCACGCTTATTTCGTTCTAGGAGTCAGATATATTTTGCATGCACCCAGCTATTGTAAACAGGTACACCCACACTAAATACCCGTCCGTTACATCTAGGATCACCATCTTCCAAGCACTGCCGGATGAAATGAAAGCTTCTGACACTGTGCGACGGATGCTGAGTGAAGTGGATAAACTTCTCAGACTGTACTTCACCATCCCAACCACAACTGCAACGGCTGAACGCAGTTTTTCAGCCCTAAAGCGGGTAAAAACTACCCTCGGGCAACGATGACAGCAGGAGCGTCTAAATAATTGTCTTATAATGCATGTGTTCAAAGACAAAGTAGATCAACTAGACCTAGCGCAAACTGCATACGAATTTATCAATACAAATGAACGCCGTCAGGCATACTTTGGAAAATTAACGGTGTAATTTCCCATGCCAAATGACATGCATGACTACTGTTTTTGTTACTGTGATGGATCAACATTGTCAGGTCAGTTTCTCTCCCTTTCTCTCTACCCTCCCCCCTCTCCCTCTCTCTCTTATATGCACAGTTGTAGAAATATATATCTTTTTTTCTCTCTCACATAGTGTCTATGAAAATAGTTTAAAAATATTAATTATTTGGAGTAAATGTCAGTGAATATAATGTGTGTGTGCACCCCCAATCCTGAGCAGCTTGCGCCGCCTGTGGTCATCAACCGTTTACAATACCACAATCAAATATAGAACATAAATCCAATAACTGTTTACCAAATGCGTTCTCTTCCTTATCGTCCCAACATCTTAAAAATACTTCTTTCATATTTTCACTTTCGTCAAAACCTTTCCGTGCAGCACCTTCCATCTCAAATGAAAAGGTAAAACATAGTTACCACTCGTTCTCGCATTCCAATGATGAAAGAAATGTCTTCAGATCTCTCATACAAATCAACTAACCATTGCTCCAAAACTTCAGTGCCATAACCATGTTCTGTCAAATTCCAATATCTACTATCATATAGGTGAACATATAGACAGATCAGGAAAACACATTTATATAAACCGAGCCATTCTTTAGTGTTGAAGTCATCGGGAGCCTGTGTGACGGGGATGCCGGTGCGGTCATCGGCGGCAGCGACCTGCGTTGTATGACTGGTTCTTATTGTAAACGGCTGTAGCAGACGAGTGGTCAAATCAAATCAATAACTAATTATTTCAAATTCTTCCAGATGTGTCTGCATCTTTGCCCAACTTTGCGTCCATGGTATGGCCACGTCACCAGAGCATCAGGCCTTGAAAAAAAAACCATCCTGCAAGACACGGTGCAAGGAGGCAGAAGAAGAGGGAGACATAAAAAGACGTGGGAGGACAACATTCGAGAATGGACTGGTTTGACACTGAACAAAGCCATGGGGGTTGCTGAGAACAGAGAAAGATGGAGTACGATGGTTAAACGATCATCTGTGGTGCCCCAACGACCTTTAAGTTACGGGATAGGATACTACTCCGCAGTGCTACTACGTCTTATTTTTCCTCTTTACCAAAAACAATAAGATAAGGAAGTATCACTCTCTGCCTTCTTACCTATTCATTTCATCAGCGATGATGAACAGCTTCCCATTCCTGACCAAATTACTCAGTGACGTCACTGCTCTCTCATCTTCACCCTGCCAATCAAGCGTGAATTCGTGAAGTATGATGGTTTTAGGGTCCGCTGTCAACAGTTTTATATAACATAACTGTTAATGAGGTCTTAATAAGTTATTACTAATTTTGTTATAACATTATTTTCATTTTCTATAATTTCCTAATTCTTCAAAGTTTTTCCTATCATCGTATCATCCCTTGATCACGTCAATAGACTATCAAGTTGAAGTTACGGTTTTAATGTGAGGTTTTTCACTGTGGTTTGTTGCTATTTACGAGTATTAATTCTGTCTGTGAATGATATTCAATATTTGTGGCGTGGAGTGCTTGTTTATACAACGTGAACATTAAAATTATCTTGTTTGCGTTCTTCCTTACCCACTATCTTCTGCAGTGTTTTCAGTATCAAGTTTGACACTGCTAGGCTTTCGCGACTTGTGCAGACAATCTGCACGACCCAACCTTTCTGCAGCCAGTCCAGCGCGCGAAGAATCAACACGATCGTTTTGCCGCAACCAGGTGGACCAGTCAGGTAGACGAGTGGGTGTGTGGACTGGAGCAGGCTGACCTGTAAACAATAAACTACTTAAGTGTCACACTTGATAAAACGACAGTATTTAAGTGAAATAGTTCATCCCAATAGTTCATCAAAGCGACAATAACCAACTCAAAATATCCAGAATTAAAACAAGTTTGTTTTAACATCCCAAGAAATGTTGGCGCAGAACAATACATTAGCTGCAAAATGTGAAATACAGTCACTGCACATTGTGACATGTGAAATGTACGGGGTGACAGGTGACATACAGTCACTGTACGTTGTGACATTTAAAATACAGTCCATGTATATTGTGATATGTAAAATATAGTCTCTGTACGGTGAGACATGTAAAATACAGTCACTTCACGCTGCGACAGGTAAAATACAGTCACTTCACGCTGTGGCATGTAACATACAGTCACTGTACGTTGTGACATGTAAGTCACTTCACGCTGGGACATGTAAAATACAGTCACTTCACGCTGTGACATAACAATAAAGAAATTACTGGTTTTAATAATGTACGCCTTCCAAATACAGTATAATTATAATATGAAAGTAATATTATGCATCAACATGCCTTTCAATCAAATTCTAACTCTACGAAACTTTCACAGTCACAGATTCCATTTCATGGACAGAATTGGTAAACACTGTCCAGCATATATGAAAATACTAAGCCCTTCTCTTTACTGGATCCGCCCCGCCTTCTGTTACTCTTCCTTCTACAGTGACCATTGGCTCTAGTAGCATTTCTTTGGCTGATAATGCTAGGAATCTTGGAGTGATCATGGATTCCACTCTTTCAATGAAGAAACATGTAACCAAAGTCTGTCAAACAGTCATGTTACTTTGATTTTAAACGAATGATTTCAATAAGGCGATTTCTCACAGATGACGAAACAAAAACCCTAGTCACTTCCTGTATTCTGTCTGGACTAGATTATTGTAGGCTTAACTCGCATTTTGCTGGATGTTCTGACGCTACACTTCAACCATTGCAAAAAGTTAAACATTCTGCTGCTAGACTTATATTTAGATCTAATCGCCGCCAACCTTGCACTCCTTTTTTGAACAAACTCCGATGGCTTCCTGTTTGAGATAGGATTAAAAGGTATAAAATTGCATCAATATGCTTCAATATGACTGGATCGGCTCATGTATATCTTACATAAATGGTATCTCGCTACACATCTTCTCGATCCCTGCGTTCTTCATGTGACTTTAGCCTTTTTCGTCAGGGTCGCTTTAAACGCAAGGTTTTCGATCTTTTTCTGTCTATGGGCCTCATCTCTGGAACTCACTTCCTTTTCACATCAGGCATTGTTCATCTCTCACATCTTTCAAGTTCAACTTCAAAACATACCTCTTTCAGCAGTACTACCAGTAGTCAGCACAAGTAGATGATAGTATAAATGTGTGTGTGTGTGTGTGGGTGTGGGTGTGTGTGTGGGTGTGTGTGCGTGCGTGTGTGTGTGTGTGCGGGTGTGTGTGCGTGTGAGTGCAATATTGTCATATAGTCAGTAGGCGAGAGAGCGGATAGGAGTACATGTATGTGTATGTGGTTTACTGCATCTGTACTGAAAGAAATTGAAGTTGTGATTGGATGATTTAAAAGTTAGGTGTACATGGTAAGGGAAATAACTCTAGCTTGGGTATTAATCATTTGGATGAAAAACTGCCGTGCTCTATGCATGGGCTGAAGTTCTCCTTCAGGTCGTCTGGGCTCTAAGGTTTATATTATTGCTAGCTATAATTATGGTAAACTATTATATTTTGCTATTGTGAAATTAATTCATTTAGTATTCTTGATACAGGTATTGTTGGTTTGCGTTGACTTATGTAAGCTTATTAACAAGAGGGTTATTGACGGAATACGATTTAAGCCTAGAAGTTGTTGCTATGTTAGTATTGTTAGTATTATCAAAGAGCTTACTTATCCGTAATAAGCTCTTTGGTTTTATAAGTAAATGGCACGTGTGAACTATTGTTAGTAGTAAGACAGATGTGTGTGTCTGTGGATATTGTAACAAGAGTGAAAGGTGATAGGGTCCGAAGTCAGTTGATAATACAAGTAATAATAGATCAAAATAAATGGCCAACAGAAAGAGAAAGAGAGAGAGAGAGAGAGAGAGAGAGAGAGAGAGAGAGAGGGAGAGAGAGAGAGAGAGAGAGAGAGAGAGAGAGAGAGAGAATTTTCAGTGAACATAATGGTGTTTCTATCTATAAAAGGAATTCATGAGAGTGAAAAGCACTCCAGATGGAGATGATTCAAGATGGACGCAGCGGGACTGGCCGATTTTTGTATTAGTGTACCCTAGCCTGGGCGAGGAAAGAAAAAAAGAGATTACTCTTAAATAGCGCACTTACAAGCTCAGAGAGCTTCTCAAAGCCCTGGCCACTAATATCCAGTAATCACAAAAATAATAGTTTGCGGAAGTCAGGATTCGAACCCACGTCGCCCGAGACGCACTTACACAAGAGGACACTGCATTGTGGAGACGGAGAAGCTCCGTGTGAAGTAGTTCCATTGGAAGTACTGGAATGTTGGGTGCCTGAGCGAGGTGCTAGGTTTGAGGAAGGTGACATTAAGGACAGATAATTCAGTAAGTGATGTTTCAGTTCTCTCTCGTTGGCCATACTCGTAATACTACTAATATTGACTATTGGAATGACAAGCTGGAATCATTGTCGTCGTCGTTCTCTTGTGCGGTTATAATGAACAATCTACGTGAGTATAACCGTTTTATATTTGGTTTGTGAGTGTGTAGTTATTTTGGTTAATAGAAGTCTGCATCCTTAACATTTTTATTGTCTACAGAGTGGGAGAGACGAGAGTGAGAGGAGTCAGATTCCAATAGGGCTGAGCACGCATTGTTTACAGGCATACATGTTTATTAACACATTCACTCTCTCATTTGCATGTCCCCGCTTTATGAAAAAGATTTGTTTTTGTTTGTTTGTGTGTGTCTCATTCTCATTCCCACCCATGCAGTGCGCCTAGATCCGAAGGGTAGGCTCCTTATAAATAATAATAATAATAATAATAATAATAATAATAATAATAATTAATATAATAATAATAATAATAATAATTATTATTATTATTATTATTATTATTATTATTATTATTAATATTATTATTATTATTATTATTATATTTATGTGAGATATTGTCAATTAGACTTATTTTATTCAATGAAGTCATAAAATACTGTGACAACGGCAATCCTATTTAATCAAGCGGGATAGAATTTCATTTGGAAATGATTACTGCGACTGCATTTCAGGAGGTACATATTTCATACCACACCTGCTTTGGGTGCAGGACCAGGCGAGTGAACTGCCAGGCTGTCTTCGCCACTGCCTGGCCTTCAGTTCTCAGGTCCATGTGAAGACGTGGCAGTGAAGTGAATGGCAACCTCACCGTGGTGGCCGGTCCTGCAAACCTGAAACACAACAAACGACTCACTTAGTGAACGAGCAACACGTGTACAGTGATGCGCTCACGTGGCGCTCAGGCCCAGGTTGACATCAGAAATAACACTGCAACATCACGGAACAACAGAAGAGTTTAGTTTGTTTTGTTTTTTAAAAAAAATAAAATATTGATAAATTATACATGACCCACAACAGAACAAAAATTTTCGCGCCGTGTTTGTGTGTGTATGTGTGAGGGTGTGTGTGTGTGAGAGAGAGAGAGAAACAGTGAAAGAGAGAGAGGTGAGGTACCTAGAGATAAGATCGAGATAGAGCTGGTCATTCATGGCGGGGTCTATGGCGGGTTCTATTCCGGTCCCTTTCATCCGCTGCTCCCACCACTGGCCAGGCTGGTTCAGTGTGTCGGACGTCATACACACAGGAACGGGGTTCGCAGTCTCAGCTAGTCCAAGGCACTGACACAGTGTCTGTTAGACATCATCATCATCTTCATCATCATTGTCATCGTCGTCATCATCATCATCACCACCACCCTCCTCCACCATCACCACCACCTCCATCATCATCTTTATCATCGTCGTCATTCTCATCATCATCATCAACATCATCATCTTCATCATCATCATCATTCTCATCATCATCAACATCATCATCATCTTGTCACAGTACTGACTGCAGACAGGGATGGGTCGGTGGTCAGCACGGACTGTAGCCGTGCTGCGCTGACATTAGGTAGGATCAAAGTTGTCTGGATCCTTGCTGCACTTGACTGATCCGCCACGATGTGACGTAGAACACGGTCAGCTTTCTGCAGCTGGTTGATGGCCTGCCACACTTTATCAGCGATCTTCTGATCTTGCTCCTGCTGAGGCAAGGGGGAAAGCATGTCTCCAACGGACTTGATCTCTCCAGTCAGGATCCCGTAGTCTCGGTGCACGATAAGTATGTCGAAGTCGCCTTGGTCTTTCATCTCATATCTGAGGTCGTTGGGTTTGGGCAGTGTCTCAGCAGCTGCGGCGTACACAGGATGATTTAAGTAATCACCAAAGTTCAGTTGGGAGAGGACAAACATGACCTCTCCATCAAAGACCGGCGACTCTCGGAGGCAGCGTAAAACTTTGGCCTGGCTATTGTCATCGCGAACATCGCTCAGCAGTAAAGGATTGGCAACAGGTGCGGCAGCATCTTGTGGCTGAGGCAGGTTGGACACAGGGGCCTGTGGAACATGAACACTCTGTCCCGCAATCGTCACCACCTGGTGCTGGCTTCTGTTGAAAAACATGGATGGCTGGAAGAAGCGCCGCTTTAAATAATCCGGGTACCAAAGTTGCACCTGTTGGCGCCAGAATGCCATGTCATTGTCACGTTGTGTGCCCTCTGCCATTACGTCATCTTCACTTGAGACTGTCGTCAATACGTCCTGAAACATTTTCACAATGTCCCTATGTCACAAGAACAAGAAGAAGAAGAGCTATTGTGTCAGAATCATTATGTTACTTATATTACATGTCTTATCACATTTTCATATCAGATCATATTATATCAAATCATATCACATATTAAATCAGAATACACCACACAATAATAAATCAGATCATTATAATAGAGATCTCCCTTCCTTTACACCACATGTTTGAGTGATAGTAGATGAATGTTTGTTGTGTAAGAGTGGGTGAAACATGTTAGCATGTATGTTCGTACAGATTGCCGCGCTTAATTGGTGATTTGAGGAAAAGTGCGTATATGGCATCCATCATCATCATCATCATCATCATCATCATCATCATCATCATCATCATCATCATCATCAACATCATCACCACCACCACCACCATCATCATCATCATCATCATCATCATCATCATCATCATCATCATCATCATCATCATCATCATCATCATCATCATGACAATCCACTGGTTGGAGACGTTTTTTGAAGCAGCGACGGCTTGTGGACGATATCTTCTGCTCAGTCGTGAAAGCTGACTGGATTATTCTGGGAAACGCCTTCTGACAGTGGCGACGGCCTGTACTCATCGATAGAGAAGTAAATGACGGAAAGAGTACCGATTTCTTCGGGATGAAGAGGATTTAGAACAGAAAGGAATCGGGATTCGTCCTTGCAAATTGAACGAAGAATGCGAATCCAACAAAATTATTTTATTTTATGTTGCTCTACGAGATGGCACTCTTTCCGTCTCAATGTATCTTCCTGGATCCTCAAATTGTATACAAGCAAGTAAAAACGCTGTCCGTGTAACAAGCAGACCAGTTTACCCCGCACTATTTGAGCTTTTGCTTGTTTAGCAGTAGTAAAACTTAGAAGGTTACTGTAGTCTATAGCAGACGATTAAGGTATAACTGATGTGTACACACACACAGCGAGCTGACGCGAGCCGTTTAGTGACATCATCGCGGCCTACGATGGTGTTTCGAACTTTATAGCCACTTAGATTGTTTCATCCAATCGGGACACAGGTAGAGTGGTTAGAACCAGTTCTGGCTGATTCAGTCAAAGCCAAGTAGGAGGTCAGTCTAGTTTGAGACGCTAAGGAGTACACATTACTCTCTGACAGACTCTCTCCTGAGAAGATTAGACAGCAGTGCTTGTTGAATTTTCAAATTCAATCAAGTAGCCACAACCTGACATTGTCGAACAGGTAAATGAACATACTTCTGTTTCATCGTGATGTATTTATATTATTGTTGAAATTATGTTTGTGGAATTTGCTATGCCTAGATTTGAATTGTTAGTCCGACTTTGCCTTACCACGTGAAGCCGACCACGTGTCAAGCACGACCAGGATTGACGCCATGTTGTATACCTGATGGAACCACTGTTGTTTAACCTATATGTATGCTTGCAGACCAGTGGCTATACCAGTGAATGTTTATAATATTATTAATTCTTTATGTGTATAGTTAGCCACGATTTATATTTATGTATGTATAGGAAATTAGAGTGGAGATTCCAGTGGACCACCGACTTAGCAGAATGTATGTCGCTTATGTATAGAGATGTGGAGCTATCACTGAGGGCTACTTTGGCTTTCAGTGAGACGCTCTGCACAGACCTATTATTCAGGGTTGTGCAGAATTTCGTCTCATATGTTACAGACGAACAGGCGGGATATCGTGAGCCCAACTCAGCAAAGTACAGAACCTAATCTACGATTCGAGTTGGCTGCCGAGGCATCTACAGCATTGAGCGCAGATAGCCCACCCGTCGAACACAAGCAACGACAACACAGCGTGTCGTAGAAGCTACCTCAACGCAGCGCTTCAACCATGAAACCAATCAGTTAAGTGCCCAGGAAACAGTGCACTAAAACTGTATCAAAAGGACCACAGTAGTCCACTCTTCATGAACGCTAGTAACCAGTGCCCGATGAAGAAATAGTCGCTGCCTAGATTATCAGCTGAGCGAACCATTCGCATTGACAATTGAGCTTTTAAGTTAGATTCGTACTTCGAAGATCGTGTATAGAGTAGAACTAGAAGAAATAAATGTGTGATTTTGACACAAGTGGCTGGACTACATTATGTCCAGCATACTCCATCTTTCTCTGTCCTCAGCAGCCCTGATGGCTTCGCTCAGTGTCACACGAGTCCATTCTTGAATGTTGTCCTCCCACCTCTTTTTCGGTCTCCCTCTTCTTCTACCTCCTTGCACTGTGCCTTGCAAAATGGTCTTTGCAAGGTCTGATGATCTGGTGACGTGGCCATACCATCGGAGTTTCGTTTCTTCACCACTGTGAGCAGGTAATCGTGTTGTCCAATGGCTTGTGTGATGGTCTGTCGGACTTCGTCGTTGGTGATGTGTTGGGTATAGGAAATGCCCAGAAGTCTTCTGTACCACCTCATCTCCATGCTTTGTATTCTTCGTTGTAGATCTGCTGTGAGGGTCCATGCTTCGCAAGCATATAGGAAGATGGAGATGACAAGGGAGCGCAGCAGTCTTACTTTGGAATGTAGACTGATGGTCCTGTCTTTCCAAATGGGCTTCAACCTTGTCAGGGCAGCAGTTGTTTGTGCGATCCTGGAGAGGACTTCCTGTCGAGTCCCACTGTCTGATACAATGGCTCCTAAATATTTGAAGCTATGCACTGTGTTGAGGGATTGGCCTTGGACTTTGATGTCCGTGTTGATGCCATTGGTGTTGTTGGTCATCATTTTGGTCTTCTCTGCACTTATTTACATTCCATAAGCTCTGTACTCAAATAAAAGATGGCATAGCTAACGAACACATACAGTACTCCTCTTTTAACGTCACTACTGTTTAAGGTCACAAGGCGGATAAGATCAATCGGGCTGTTGGTCCCGGCCAAACACCTTCTTTGTACCATTTAGAATTCCTCGCTTAGCGTCACCTCGCATAAGGGAAAACCTCGGATAACGTCAACCCCGTTTTGGTTTCCAAATGGAGGAGACTACTGCTTAAGAGAAATTGATGTCACAAATGACGTCATTTATGAGGTAACAGGTGTAACGGGACGTATTGCCACAGTGGACCTTACCCTGAATTGACTTCATTCACTAGCGATAAAGCATGTGCCATGGCGTAGATAAAATGAACAATTAGTTAAACTTGTGTAAGGTTTTCTGCAAATACACCCACCACTTTTTATTTTTTTATTCTCCTTTGCGTGCATGCGCGTCAATGTGTTTGTGTGTGTGTGTGAGAGTGTGTGTATATGTATGCATGCTTGCATCCGTTCGTTTGAGTGTTTGAGTGAGTGCTTGTGCATCACACACGCACAAAAAATACATATACAGTAATGTATGCATGCATACGCGAACACCAACGTGCACACATGTACACACACACACGCACAACAAAAAAATGTAGCACCTCGTATAAGATCAAGTTTTTTACTGGTAGTTGATCTTATCAGAGGACTGTTTAGGGTGCCCCTCGGATAAGATCAAACAAAAATTTGGTCCCGTGGGGGGTCACCTTAAGCGAGGAGTACTCAGTACTCCTCTTTTAACGTCACTACCGTTTAAGGTCACAAGGCGGATAAGATCAAGCAGGTTGTTGGTCCCGGCCAAACACCTTCTTTGTACCATTTAGAATTCCTCGCTTAGCGTCACCTCGCATAAGGGAAACCCTCGTATAACGTCAACCCCGTTTTGGTTCCCAAATGGAGGAGACTACTGCTTAAGAGAAATTGATGTCACAGATGACGTCATTTATGAGGTCAAAGGAAGATGGAATTCCATCCCAGAACACCTGTCACGTCCAGCCAGCATCCGCGTTATGCGACACTCAGCAATACACACGGGAACCACTTTGACAGAGTGCGACCCATGGGCGGTGTAGACAGGTGTAACTGTGATCTGCCGTGTCCCTTCCTAGCGGGACGTATTGCCACAGTGGACCTTACCCTGAATTGACTTCATTGATTGATTGATTGATTGATTGATTGTTGCTTTAGGTCCAGCGGACTCTTCCGAGCCAAATCAGGACCGGACAACCCTCGATCCGCATAAAAGATCTGCTGAAACAACCCTAGTGGGAAAACTGAATGCCCTCCACCGGCCAGTCACTTTACAATAAAGACATCCCACGCAGGGGATGGCTGAGGCTTTACCCCAACTAATCGAACCCCCGGTTACATAAACAAAATAGAATACAAACATCATTATAAATTATCAACAAAACACATACATATAAAATGCCTATATTGCTAAATAATAACATCATAGGAAGCCCTAGTGACCACCCTGCAGAAAGCCTCCAATACTCCCAAACCTGATCCAACAGACCTCATACACAAACAAGGAGTCTTGTCCAGGAAGAGTTTTCAAGAAAAAAGGTAGGTCATTGATCTAGCGAAGAAGAAGATAGTATAGCAGAGTGATAGGACAGAGCAGGAATGGGAAAGAGCAAATGAGGAAGACAGCGACAGTGGGAATTTAAAGCACTGAATTTCCAGAAAGTGGGGATACTATTTATACTGAAACCCCCGGCACTCCAACGGGGGTACTGTTGCCGCAGTGAATCGGTCATGCCTATAAAGGAAAGACAGGTTTTCAACTGGGGCTTTCACTTTTCCCTTTATAGGTTAGAACAATCTACAGTGACAAGATTGCTTATGACCCCAAGGGGTTATTGACTTCATTTACTAGCGATAAAGCTTGTGCCGTGGCGTAGACAAAATGAACAATTCGTTAAACTTGTGTAAGGTTTTCTGCAAATACACCCAGTAACTGTCTTAGTGCATACTTTTTACTTTTTATTCTCATTTGCGTGCGTGCGCGTCAATGTGTTTGTGTGTGTGTGAGAGTGTGTGTATGTGTAGTACGTATGCATGCTTGCATCCGTTCGTTTGAGAGTTTGAGAGATGTTTATGCATCATACACACGCACAAAAAATACATATACAGTAATGCATACATGCATACGCGCGCACCAACGTGCACACATGCACACACACACACACGCACACACACACACACACACACACACACAGTCACACACTGTCACACGACAAAAAAATTTAACACCTCGTATAAGATCAAGTTTTTTACTGGTAGTTGATCTTATCAGAGGACTGTTTAGGGTGCCCCTCGGATAAGATCAAACAAAAATTTGGTCCCGTGGGGGGTCACCTTAAGCGAGGAGTATTGTAGCACTACAACCCCATGTTTTTCATAGACAGAAATAAACAAACGAATCAGGTGTGTTGAATGTGTGTGGTTAGCAACCTTTGAATAAAAATGTAAAGGGACAAATTCGACAACTTTGTTTACTTCTGGCAAAATCAGATGTACCCTAAAATCTGCATTGTTATTATATTAAACAGTGATAAAGTGGGCTTAGCTTGCTCAAGCCAAACGCTAAAGTTTGAATTTTTCTATTTCTGTTCTGACAGGGAGTGATTACAGAGTTACTTTTTCATGGGTTTTGCCTCTAACCGCCATTGGTTGGTGCTATGTTTAGCGCAAGAGCGGTGGCTAACGGTTGCTAGTGATAGACACAAAAACTACGGACTTTATTGACTTAAAAAATAACTATACTTTCCAAAGAGTTTTATCTTTGTTGTAAGCTTATTTAATAATAATAATAATAATAATAATAATAATAATAATAATAATAATAATAATAATAAAATAATAATAATAATATTAGTAGTAGTAATAATAATAATAATAACAATAATAATAATAATAATAATAATAATAAATATAGTAATAATAATAGTAATAGTAATAATAATAATAATAATAATAATAATAATAATAATAATAATAATAATAATAATAGCAATAATACTATTACTATTATTATTTTATAATAATAACAATAATAATAATAATATATTGAGAGCGTATTTAATAATAATAATAATAATAATAATAATAATAATAATAATAATAATAATAATAATAATAATATTAGTAATAATAATAATAATAATAATAATAATAATAATAACAATAATAATAATAATAATAATAATAATAGTAATAAATATAGTAATAATAATAGTAATAGTAATAATACTAATAATAATAATAATAATAATAATAATAATAATAATAATAATAATAATAATAATAATAATAATAATAATAGCAATAATAATATTACTATTATTATTTTATAATAATAACAATAATAATAATAATAATAATAATAATAATAATAATAATAATAATAATAATAATAGTTATAATAATAATAATATGAAGAAAACAAGTAATAATAATAATAATAATAATAATAATAATAATAATAATAATAATACAATAATAATAATAATAATAATAATATGAAGAAAAAAAGTAATAATAATAATAATAATACAATAATAATAATAATAATAATAATAATAATAATAATAATAATAATAATAATAATAATAATAATAATAATAATAATAATAATAATAATAATAATAAAAAGAAGAAGAAGGAAATTTATAAGGCGCTGTTCCTAGTAAGGAACAATTCAAAGCGCTCTGTGACGCATTGAGGCACTCAGTAAACATTAGTACAATACACAAGACTTACTGAGAGGGGTTAGTAAACATTAGTACAATACACAAGACTTACTGAGAGGGGTCAGTAAACATTAGTACAATACACAAGACTTACTGAGAGGGGTCAGTAAACATTAGTACAATACACAAGACTTACTGAGAGGGGTTGGGAACAGGAGAAATCAAAGCGGGTTGGGGGAGAGGCAGTAATAAACAAAAGTGATTCCCCACACCTTTTTTGGTTCAATGGGGCAGCAATCACTGTGAATGTTCAAAGGATCTGTTGAGGGGGTGTTGTCGAAGGGGGTCAATTTAAGTTGTATTTAGATCATGATGTAATAGCTTAAATACTGGCGGTATAGAAGGCCCCGACCATTTGCCAATAACGAAACATTTGGTTTCCTTTCAAAGCTGAATGCTGTTGATGATAAGATGCCGTCTGTGCCTAACCACAATACATTGATCAACATGAACTGCTGTGCAATGTCAAAACTTACGTCTTTCGCAGGATGTAGCGTAAATGTGATAACAATGTTCTCACTAGCAGATTGCATTTCCTTTCGAAGAGTGGTGTGAATGTCCACCACCTGGCTGTCGTTTTCCTCTAAGTACTGCTTCAACCTACTGAAATTGAACAGCAAGCTTTTACTAACAATTGATTAAATTATAAGCATCTTCTCATTTGTTTCACTATATCTTATTCGCTCGTGGAAACTAATTAAAAAGTAGGAATTCAACTGTCTATTGTTAATTGCATCTACTACTTCCTTTATCGTCTGGCACGTTATAGTTAAGCCTAATGTTATTTTTCTTTTATAGTAGCATTCTTAAACTTTTAAACTTAGGTGTGTGTGTGTGTGTGTGTGTGTGTGTGTGTGTGTGTGTGTGTGTGTGTGTGGGTGTGTGTGTGTGTGATAGCGTTATTGTTGATGGATCTTAATCACAGTAGATATCATCATCATTATTATTTATTTTCAGTTTAGTGTTGTTACGGTTTTATTGCTTGAGATTTTATATGCAGATGGACACTGCACTAAGAATGTCCTTGCAGGTGTTTGTGGGGACAATACAGATTCTGTATTCTGTATCCCGTATTCAAACAGTAAGCTTACTTAAATTTTAAAATGAGAACAGATAGCTAGATGTGTCCTGGACTGAAGCTAGGAACGAAAGGTATGAACTGAAATAATAGGAGCGAGGATATATATAAATAATAGGAAGTCAGGCATACTCAATGCACATGACGTCTCCTTCACTAACAGGTCCAATGTGGACGGTGCCATAGGCGCCCAACCTTGCAGCTGCCTCCAGCGCTGTGAACTTGTCAATCATGGGGATGTCCTTCTCTTCTTCGTCGCTGTTCCTCTTCTGCTCTTTAGGCCTGCTTTGTTGCCTCAGTATTTCTTCTATTTTTCTTGCCAGCCTTGCACGTCTTTCTCTTCCAAGAATCAAAAGGTGCGGCTGAAAGAAAAAAAAAAGACAAAGATTGTGCATTTAAAACATGGGAATTATTTATCTGGCTTGAAATTATAGCATCTTGGTTATAATTATAAACTGATGTTATCTCCTGTGAGGGATTGATGAGATAGATCTACCTACCTTTCAATGCTACCAGTGATTTGGGAAAAGAAGTCATGAGAGTAGAGTAGATTAACGTCCCCGGACACTTTCGCGTATAGAGGACTTGTAGTGAAGAAGTCATAGAAAAGCTGGCCCGAAGTAGGGTAAAGAAGAAGAAGCGAAGTCATAGGAGAAGTGAAGATGACGATAACATCAAGATGGGTACCGCACTAGCCAGCTTCGCAGTGCATTACTGTTACACTCGGTTTGATGTTGGTGTTTTCTATCAGTATCTGATTCGGCCCCAATGCTGAATTCCTGATAGGGTGTAACTCAGATTCGTTTATCCACGCAACCCGTCCAAACAGCATACAAGTCACAGAGTCGACGTATGAAGTTTTCCACTTTTTATTCAGCACACATCAACAACTGCATACAATTCTCAACTCAACTTAACAACTTTCAACAACTATCCAGCTTCACTATCAACAGCAATCACTCTACAACAGTGCGGCACACAACTTTATAACCTCTCTCTCTCTTTTCCCGAATAATTTCGAACCCAGTAGACTAAAATGACGCACTACAGCCAATCAAATAGAAGATCGTCATCACTGACTTACGTCATACATATTTCTTCTCCTTCCGCCATACTTCGATATTTATCCCGAAACTTCGATCGATAGCAAACAAGCGGGTCCAGAGTATTCTACAACAATATCGACCAACACAAATTATCAACGTTATACAAAGCCTCTCCTAACAACAATGCAAACTCAAATCAAAGGTAAATAAACTCCATCATTGAATACCTTGCAAATCGAAACGATTAGATCTATCGTACACGCTTCAGCCATACTATCATTCGCGTTTCAACGTAACATAACCCCCCACTCAAGAAGAAATTTACCTAATTTCTTTCAACAACGTTGAAATGTAATGCACAAACAAAGTACAGAATTAAAACTTACTTCAGTCTGTCCGAACACTGTCAATGTTCTCAGTTCATTCACACAGAGTCAGTGGTTTTCATCTTCAAATCTGTCTGGATATTGTCAATGTTCACAGTTCATTCACACAGAGTCAATGTTTCTCATCTGCAAGTCTTTCTGGGTACTGTCAATGTTCACAGTTTATCTACACAGTCAATGTTTTTCATCTTCAAATCTGTCATTACCAATATTCTTAGTTCGTCCACACAGTCAATGTTCTTTCGTTAGCAAGGAATCGACGCCCTCGTCAGTTGCGGTTGTCATTGGCCCAGGGTCAAAGACAGTGATCTCGTGGGCTTTCCTGGAGTCAGTGCATCCTCCGTTGTCTTCCTCTTCCGTCGGATGTCCGACGTTGTCAGCTCCCAGAATGCATTCGCTGGGTCTCACGGTCAGGTTGGCTTCTGCGAGACGGTGGAACAGCTCCCTCAAGGTCTGCAGATGCTCCTTCCAGGTCTGGGTGTGGACTTCATGTTCGACCAAAGTCGTAGAGCCTGGGACATCACTGAAGCTATGGGGAAATTCGCCCATAGGGTCCTTGAGCTCCATCTTTTGACCTTCCGTCAAGCTTGGTCCTAGCTTAACGTCGTTGATGCCTTCTTTGCTGTGGAAGTCTCCCAGTTCCAACAGTTCTTCGCTGTCAAAGCTGTCGTCGGTCACAGCTGCTGTGGCTGCGTGCACAGTCTCTGATGGCCTTTCCACGTACAGCTTAAGGAGGTTGGCGTGGTATATCTTGGAATGCTGGCCGACCTTCACCTTGTAGTCGTTGATCCCCACCACGGTCTCCACTTTGTACGGGCCTTTCCACTGCATCAGCAACTTATTATGATCGGTAGGTAGCAGCACCAGCACTTTGTTGCCAGGTTTGAACTTCCTGTTCACAGCCCTACGATCATAGTAGTGCTTTCCACAGTCCTGGGACTTCTTTAGGTTTTCTCTGGCTATCTCGAATGTCTGCTCCAGCTTATCTCGTAGCTCAAACACGTACTGGTAACTGTTCTTCACCTCTGGGGTGTCCACATCCTTCGTCCACAGTTCTTTCAGGATGTGCATCGGCCCTCGGATGGTTCTTCCGTACAGCAGCTCGAACGGAGAAAAGCCGGTGGACTCCTGCGGCACTTCTCTGTAGGCGAACAGTAAGGCGTTGATGTAACGATGCCATTGTCTGGGCTGCTCGCTGCACAGTTTCTTCAGGGTGGACTTCAACGTAGCATTGAACTTTTCGACAAGCCCGTTGCACATTGGATGGTAGGGTGTCGTAGTCAAATGCCGGATACTAAGCAGTCTGTTGACCTCCTTCATGCAGTCAGAGACGAACTGCGTCCCGAGGTCTGTCAGAACTCTTCAGGCACTCCAAGTCTACTGAACATGTCCACTAGCGCCTCTGCAACAGTTTCAGTGTCAATCTTCTTCAGAGGCACTGCTTCTGGGTACCGAGTCGCATAGTCCACTAAAGTCAGTACCCATCGATGACCTTCTTCACTCGGAGGTCTTATTTCACCGATTAAGTCTAAGGCCACCCTCTTGAAAGGTCGGTCGATCAAAGGCATCCTCTGCATAGGTACTTTCGGGACCCTTCCTCGAGGTATGGTCTTCTGGCAAATGTCACATGATCGGCAGAAACGGCTGACGTCCGCATGAAGTCCTGGCCAGTAGAACACTGCCTGGATTCTGTCTGACGTCTTCTTGATGCCTAGGTGACCTCCCATGATTGAGTCGTGAGCTACTTCCATCACTTGGCGCCTTAGGGGTAACGGTACCAAGACTTGACGTAGTGGTTTCCCTCCGTTGACCCTCGGGTGCTGGAAGATTCGGTACAGGATCTTGGCCTTCACCTCAAAATAGACCGTACCACTGCCTTTGGTCACGTGGTCTTGGCGGTTCCTGTACTTGTTTAAAGTGCTATCAGCTTCCTGGAGCTGGATCAGCTTATCTCTGTCCACGATGGCAGCTTTGGAGTTCTCGGCGACCTTCAGTGGCGTAGACATCTTGTCTCTCTTGGCCTGGGCCCTGGTAGTAACAGCACCGACGATCTCTGGTCGGCAGGGCTGAGTCGGAGTAACCACATTGTCCCGTAGCAGCTCTGTAAGGTCTCCATCGGGAAACGGCAATGGATCCTCCTCCACAACTTCGACGCGTTGGGTTGAGGCAGGACTCCACTCTGGATCGGGGTCGTCGGGTCGTCTCGCGCCGTCGATATTCCCGATCATCAAATCATACAGCGGCTTCTTCAGGCAAACCGCTTCGACTTCGCCTATGTAGAAAGGGGTGTTGACATGAATCTTCGCAACTGGCGCTCTCACACATTTGCTGTCGGCCATAAGTGTCCATTTTGAATCGCCAGTGAATTGTTCTTTAGCGATTAGGTCTTCTCTGACGATGACCCCACTGCAGCCAGAGTCTCTTAAAACAGTCACTTCATGATTTCCGACGCGTCCCTTTGAAACAGGCATGTTCTGGACGGTCACAGCTGCGCTGGCGACGACGGGGATGGATTTTCCGTTGGCGAGGAGAAGTTGGCCATCAGTCATGCACTCTTGCACGTCGGCAGGGGTAGCTGTGCGCTTGGTCTCACTCGGAAGAATGACACTCCCGCCGCACACTTGATGGTCAGATCTACTGTTTTGCCGTTGATTGGAGAAACGTCTCTGTCGGTTGCCCATCGCTGCATTGTCCGTACTGCCCCGCTGTCCGCTACTTTTGTTTTGAGGACAGTTAGCCGCTCTGTGGTCTGTAGCGTTGCAGGTGAAACAGCCTCTTGAATGCCCTTCCCTGGGAGGAGGCGTGGAGTCCGTCTGTTTCTGGTTCGTCTGGCTCCCCTGGATCTGGTTCCCATGGCTTGCCGTCTTCTGAAAGTGTTTCGTCGCGCTGGGTGGCCCCAACGTTTTCTCATGAGCGATGAGATATCTTTCAGCAGCCTCAGCAACGTCTTTTAGCGTCTGCAACTTTTGTATTTCCAAGTGGATCGCGAGGTCCTTAGGGCAGGCGTTGAGTAATTGTTCCCTCACGATCAGCTCATGGAGACTCTCGTAAGTCTTCCCTTTGCCTGATAATTCCACCCACTTGTGTAGATATGATGACAGGCGCTCAACAAATTGTTTTGGTGTCTCGTCTGACAAAGGCCGGCATTCACGAAAGCGTTGACGGTAGCCCTTTTCTGTAAAGTTGTAGCACTGCAATAGGGCCGCTTTCATAACGTCGTAGTCTTTGGCGTCATTATTCGACAGTCGACTGTAGACATCGAGCGCCTTACCCGTCAATAGTGCGCTGAGTATGATCGCCCAGTCTTGACGTTGCCATTTAGCGCTTTCGGCGAACCTTTCGAACCTCGCCAGATAGCTGTCGATCTGGTCCTTATCGTCGACGAATGCTGGCAATTTTGGAGCTTTGAAGTCGCTGATAAGATGTGGCGCTCGCTGCTGTTGTTGGATGCGCGCCATTTCTAACTGGAATTGACGCTCAGCCTCTAATCGTCTCTCTTCCATCTCGTCACGTCGACGCTTTTCTTCTCTTTCTTCTTGGCGACGCTGCGCTTCGAGTTCTCTTTCTTCTCGGCGACGCTGCTCTTCTAATTCTCTTTCTTCGCGCCGTCGCTGTTCTTCTCTTTCTTCACGCAATATTCTCTCCTGGCATTTGACGTACTCCGTCAGCTGTTTGCCTTTTAGATTTAGTTCAACCCCTTTCTGCCAGAAGTCAGCCATCTTGATGCTTCTGGAAAGTTCTTTTCTAGAAAGTTCTTTTCTAGAAAGTTCTTTTCTAGAAAGTTCTTTTCTGGAAAGTTCTTGACTGTGCTGTACCTTTCTAGACTGTTCTAGAACAGCACGCTTTCTGCAGTAGCGCTGATGCTTGCCACTAGTCGCCTTCGCTGACGCAGGCCCCGCTGTCCTCGTCGTATGCGACGCTGCACCACGCTGGTGTTGATGTATACGCTCCTGTGCTGAAGTAGACGCGACGTCCGCTCGCCGCTCTCTGTAACACTGGCGATGTAGCTCCGAGACTGTCCCTCGACGTAGTCTTGCGGCAGCCACGTAGTCCCGATCTGTTGTTCGCTCACGAAGCAACTCTTCAGCGACTACACGCCCTTGCAGTCAACCCGAATCTATCGGTGATGTAGTCCCAGTATGTTGGCCCCTCTCGACGCAACTCGTTGGCGGCTACCCTCGATGACTGCTGTCACGGACCAGGTTTTATAATATTTCGGTCCGATGACTGTTTGTAGTATCTTCCTGTGAGAAGATGTAAACTGTAATATTTTTTTTTATTGATTACTAATTTCTGATTGGTTGAGCTAGTCATGTGACGGTTCACCAATTACATGTAGTCAAAGAAATGTTGTCAGTCTTCTTTTGTATGTACCACGGAGTGGTTGTGTTTGTACTTCTGGCAGCTGTTGACTGCAGGTATATATTGTTAATCATTCAAATATTATATTATAAACATACTAGTATTTTTCAATGATTATATTCTACTTGTGGTGGAATAAAAGTAAGAGTAGATAATTTTTGTTATTAGTATGAAGGATGGATTAGGGAGGTGATGGAGATAGTGGATCGTTGTATATTTTTGATTAATGAACTGAAGCTGGATTAGTATTTGATTTGTAGTTGAAACCTCAACTTGCAATGTATAGTATTATATTTATTTTTGTGAATGAAAGTAATTAGCGGCAAGAATGTAATAATTAGTTGTTATAATTAGTTTTACAATTTTTGCGTATGTGTGAACTGTGTTCTACACATATGAGTTTTGAATTATATATTGCTAGTCTGGTCCTGTCACAGAGAGAAGAGAAAGGTATATGTGGTAATACAGAAAAGTCTATGTATCAAGATATTTAGTGGGGGAAAACTTGTATGTTTTCAGAAGTCTCCGGCTGAGGGGCCTCGAGGCGAAAGAGAAAGAAGAAGAAACAATACAATACAAGGTTATTGCTTTAGGTCCAGCGGACTCTTCCGAGCCAAATCAGGACCAGAGAGACGTTATCTTAAAATATTATAAAATGATTCAAATCTTAAAAAACAAACCTGTTACTCTTAAATACCCAAACAAACTTTCACATGACATCTCTTTAAGAGTCTTCTTTAAAACTGATGTATTAAAAATATAATCTCTTTCTTCAATCAAATCACTAAATTCAGTCCTAACAATAAAATCCAAACTAAACAAAACATGTCGATACGATTTATATGCGATAAAACAAACCAACATCATGTAAAAATTGAAACAGATGTTGACCATTACATACTTTAAAAATCTCTTTGAAAGGTATGGAACCAAAATATGTTTCCCTTTCCTCAATCAAATCAGCACACTCAGACATGAAATGTCGAACGGAAAAGGATTGATCACATGCAAAGCACCATGGTGGTTCTTCTCCTTTTAAAAGGAAACTGTGGGTGACATAAGTATGCCCAATATGAAGGCGAGATAACACTGTTTCTTCTTTGCGAGTGGATGCAAAGTTAGGCAAAGAAGTGGACAAATCGGGAAGAATTTGAAATAATTTGTTGTTGACATGGTTAGACCAGTCAGTCTGCCACAGTCGTTTACAATAAGAACCAGTCATACAACGTAGGTCAGAGTAGGGCACAAACTGAAAAATCTCTGGAGGGAAATCAAGATGCAGAGCATCTTTAGCCGCCCTGTCTACTGCAATATTACCGCGGATGCCCATGTGACCAGGGACCCATATAAAAACTATCTTTTTACCCTCAGAAATAAGTTGTGTATGGAGGTCATGGATCTCTGCCAGAAAAGGGTGTGATATCTTTTTCGTGGAAAGAGCCTGAAGTGCTGACAAGGAATCAGACATGATTAAAAATGAGGTTCTTTTGGATTGATAAACTTGTTTCAGAGCTAAATGAATTGCCTTGAGCTCAGCTGTATAAACGGAACAAAAATCAGGTAAACGCTGTTGCAAAGGCTGGTCTAAGTGTCTCCCGGAGACTGACGCAGCAGCAACTGAATCTCCTTTCTTTGACCCGTCTGTAAAAAGTTGTTCATATCCTTGGTATAAAGCACACTGTTCTAAATAAAGTTGGTTATATACGGTTTCGGATGTATTGTTTTTAAGGAAAGCGGACAACTGCCAATTAATGTTTGGGATAAATAATTTCCATGGGGGAGCTTCAGTCCGAAGCTCATCGTCGTTGATGGAAGCAACATCAATGCCTGCTTTTTCCAGATGAGCTTGCATTCTGATGCCAAACGGAGGAATTGTTTTAGGTTTGGCTTCAAATTTCTGAACAAAATCTGGGTTGAAAACACAGTCATAAGCAGGGTTCATAGGATCAGTTTTTAATTTTAAATAGTAATTCATTGACAATTTTGTACGTCTCAGCTCCAGCGGGGGTTCGTTAGCTTCCACGTAAAGGCTTTCACAAGGGGAAGTGCGAAACGCACCCAAAGCAATGCGTAGTGCCTGATGGGCAACTGGATCTAGCATCTTAAGATAAGATTTTCTAGCAGAACCATAGACAATGCAACCATAGTCTAACTTGGATCTAATTAAAGAACGATATAACAGCAATAAAGTTTTCTTGTCAGCACCCCAGTCTGTACCACTGATAACCTTGAGCAAATTGCAGGCCTGTTGACATTTAGTTTTCAAAATTTTCAGATGAGGAATGAAAGATAGCTTTTGATCAAAAATAACACCCAAAAATTTGACTTGTTGGACCGCCTTTATTGGAGTTTTATTGAGGAGAATAGTAGGGTCTTGAATAATTCCCCGGCGCTGGGAAAAGTGAATACATTCAGTTTTTGCTTCAGAAAATTTAAAACCATTTTGTAAAACCCAGTCTTCAACGGCCTTGACACATAACTGTAGCTGACGTTCTGCAGATGCCAAGGTTTTACCTTTGGCTACCAATGCAAAATCGTCAACAAACAAAGAATTGTCAATTCCCCGTTTAACGGAACGAACAATGTTATTTATTTTAATATTAAACAGCAAGGGAGACAAGATGCTACCCTGAGGCACTCCCATCTCCTGTTCCCTCATATCTGACAAAGATCCCCCAACCTTAACCTGAAAGAGTCTGTCTGTTAGAAAATTGGATATAAACAGAGGTAAATGTCCCTTCAAACCCATTTCTTGTAAATCTGAAAGAATGCCATATTTCCATGTGGTATCATAGGCTTTTTCCAAATCAAACATGATGGCAACGACATGTTCACCCTGGACGAACGCGTTACGGATAAAAGTTTCCAGTCGCACCAGGTGGTCAACAGTACTTCGACCACTTCGAAAGCCACACTGAGTGTTGGATAAAATATTATTTGTTTCTAGATACCACAGTAAGCGAGAATAAACCATTCTTTCTAGCGTCTTGCATAAGCAAGATGTTAAGGCTATTGGTCTATAGTTTGTCGGGTTAGTATGGTCTTTGCCAGGTTTAGGGATGGGTACAATAATGGCCTTTCTCCAGGAGGGAGGAAAGGTGCCAGTGATCCAGAGCTGATTGAAGATGCCCAGCAGTTGAGACCGTGAGTACCTTGTTAAATGTCTGAGAAATTGATAATGTACATCATCCGGTCCAACTGCTGAATCTGCACTTTTGTTAATTGCATCGTCAAGCTCGACTAATGAAAACGGAATGTTGTAATCTTCATAATTATCGGAGGTAAAATTTAACTGTTGTTTTTCTTTACGGGTTTTAACTGTTTGAAAAGGGACAGAATAATTTTCAGAGGAAGAATTTGCAGCAAAAGAGGAAGCCAAAAGATCAGCTACTAATTTTTTATCTCCGATTACTTCACCCTGCACAGTAAGGCATGGGCTCACCTGTTTGTTACTTCTATTTTTGAGTTTGCGGACTATTTTCCACACCTTCGACAGTTTCGCTTTCGAATTAAGCGTGGAGCAGAAACCTCTCCACGATTCTCTTCTCTTTCGTTTGAAGAGCTGTCGGCATTGCGCTCGCAAACGTTGGTGGTTTTGTTTATTTTCAGTGCTGGGGTGTAAAAACATAGTTCTTAAAGCTTTTTTACGAGCTTGCTGAAGTTTTCTACATTCATCGTCAAACCAGGGTTTTTTAAGTGTGTGAGGGTTTGACGAAGTTTGCGGAATGGACTCCTTGGCACTGTTAATAACTATGTCAGTATATAGCTGTATTGGATCTAAGACATTTGAAAATTCTTGTTTCTTAGCACGTAACTGGACCTCAGACAGGTTAGAAAACAGACTCCAGTTAGCTTGTTTCAGTTTCCACCTGCCATGAGTTTGCTCAAGGTTGTCTGAATCATGTTTTAATAAAACCGGAAAATGGTCGCTGCCATGGAGATCTTCTAAAACTGTCCATTTAAAATCCAAAAGTAACGAGGGATCACAGATTGATATATCAATGTGGGACAAAGAAGCAGTTCTTGAACAGGAAAAAGTTGGAGCACCTTCGTTCAAAGTTGCTAGATTTAACGAGTCTAAAATGTCTTCAATTATTTTCCCCTGAGAATCGGTACGATCGCTACCCCACAGGGGAGAGCGGCCATTAAAATCACCCAACAACAAAAAAGGGGTAGGTAACTGTTGGACCAAATTCTCAAGTTCACTTTTAGTTACATTTATTGATGGTGTCAAATATAGAGAACAAACTGTGAGGGATTTAAAAAGAGATACTCTAGCTGCAACTGCTGGTAAACTTGTATTAAGTAAAATTGGATTAAATGGGACATTTCTATGAATAAAGAGTGAAACGCCTCTAGAGGATAAACAATCTAGAGAGGAATAACCAGTAATATCTATAGGATGTTTTTCTGACAGGAGAGTTTCCTGAAGGGCCAATACTTCAGGTCGATGCTCTGTCAGCAGACAGCAGAGCTCCTCATAATTTGCCCTTATCCCTCGGATGTTCCATTGTAAAATGGACATAAAAATTAAGTAAAAGAATGCTAAAATTTTCATCTCCGAGAGCACAATTACGTCTCTTTATCTTTTGGACCCTCGTCCATCTCTTCATGTTCCATCAACCCCCCGAAACGGTTCTCCGTTTTGAGAGGCTGATGGGGCTTGGAAGAAAGGGGTCCGGGCCTTTGATTTTTGGCCAAAGCCCCGGAACCCGAACTGCCAGCGGACTTCCTCCCCTTCTCCCCAGCACCAGATTTTATATCTTCCCTCTCCCCTTCACCCCTGCCAATCTTTCCCTCTCCTCCTCTGACGCTCTTCTGCTGAGCGACTAGCATCTTTGCCGCCCCAGCAACTACCCGGTCGCTAAAACCGGTCGTTGCTGGTGCGGTGGCATGAGGCCTAGCCTCCTTTGAAGCAGGTGTGACGGCTTTTGTCACGGCCGTCTGCGTGTTGTGGGTGACGGTTGGGGACGTGCCCGTCGGCACGTTCTCCAGTGGAATCGGTGGGGCTGGAGAAACCCCCTTCTGGGCAAACAACGCGAGCATCTTTTCTAGCGCATCCATCCGTTTGCACAACGTTTCCAAGATCTGCGTTATTTTACTCATGGCGGTGTCCATTGTCGGGTGTGCGCTAGGTTCCACATGAGATGTGGAACCCGCCACAGATGCAAAGGACCTCTCTTTTACAACCGGCCTACTTGCAAGTACTTTTTTCCTTGCGTCTCCGAAGGAGCAATTTTCAGTGGCCCGCACCTTTTGGATTTCCAGCTCCAGCTGCCACTGAGGACAATCTTTGGAGCTGGAAGAATGATTCCCGGCGCAATTTACGCAGCAAATCGGATTGTTGCACTCGTTTTCATGTTTGTCTTTTGCACAATCTCGACATATTTCTTTACTTTTACAGGTCTTGCTACCGTGACCAAACCTTTGGCAACGGTAGCATCGCAACGGTGATGGTACAAACGGCGTCACCTTCACCCTAAGGTACCCCACCTTGAGTGACTCCGGCAACTTGGCCATAGCGAAGGTCACAAAAAGTGTGTTGGTGGGGATACGTTGGGGTCCTTTGGTGACGAAGACCCGCTGGACTGCTGTGACCCCCTGGCTGGAGAGCTCATCTCGGATTTCCAATTCCGACATGTCGATCAAATCCTGACATCGGATGACTCCCTTGGAGGAATTCAACCGTCCATGCACAGAAACTTTGATTTGTCTGTCAACAAATACGGTCAAATTCCTCTTTAGAAGACTATCCGATGCCCTTTTGGTTGAGCACTCCACCAGGTAGGCCCCAGATCTCAGTTTTTTCACATCTTTGAACCCGATTGTGCAAACGGATTGAAAACCCTTCTGTATGGCGAACGGAGACAGCTTGCCTAGTGGCATAGCCGGATCCGCCCCCTCTACAACCAAAAAACGAGGCCAGGCCCCTTCTACCCCCGATGCACAAGCTTTCTGTCTCGTGTCCATGTCACTGTCCGTGTCCGAGTCCGGTCCGTCATCACGCAGTCGTCTTTTATTAGTTGAAGCCATGTTATTAATTTATGAATTCATCCCCCCTGCTCCCCACCCACCACGGAGTCCAACAAGGGGATGCGTCCAAGCGGAAAATCCAGCAAGGAAGCGCACCAGGGCTACAGGGGGGATATACACCCAGACAATCCCGCACTGCCACTACGGTTTTGTTCAAGTTTGACCCATGAGCCGCAGCCTTCTAGCAGAGCTAGGGCAATACACGACCAGCCGCTTGACTGACGCGGGCCACGCCAGCCTCCCGTCTAGGAGAAGTCCGGGCCAAAGAGGTGTGTTAGTGTGAGGGACCGCAGTCCCTCAGTGACCTCAACCTCCAGGATCCCATTCTCCCCCGACACGGGTTGCCCTGCACGGCAAACGCAGGGGGCCAAGAGAAGGCCACAGAGAAAAAGAAGGGTAGAAAAAGAAGGAATGATGGGGAAAAAGAAGACAGGGAAAGTCCGGTAAGGCAGAAGAAAGGGAGTCAAAACTGCATAGTATACTGGGAGAATTTAAGGGTGAAGAGAATATAGGTGAAAGGACCAATAAGACAGAAACAAGACAAAAGAGAAGAAAAAGGGGTAGGCAACTTGGTCACCCAGCCAGAGAAAGGCATGGGGTCCACCCCCGGCGCGCGGAGCCGAGCCCGTGGGGGCAAAGAAGAAGAAAGCAGAGAAGGAGAAGAAAGAAGAAGAAAGCAGAGAAGGAGAAGAAGGAAGAGGAAAGAAGGAGAGAAGAAGAAGAAGAAGAAGAAGAAGAAGAAGAAGAAGAAGAAGAGAAGGAGAAGAAGAAGAAGAAGAAGAAGAAGAAGACGAGAAGAAGAAGAAGAAGTCGTGAAGAAGAAGGGTGGAAGTATCGAGAAGGGGCCAGAGAAGAAGCCAAAGAAGAAGACGAAGAAGAAGACGAGAGAAGCAACCACTGCTACATCATCAGCAGCAACCACTGCTACATCAGCGGCAGTAGCAACCACTGCTGCATCATCATCAGTAGCAACCACTGCTGCATCATCATCAGCAGCAACCACTGCCACACTAGTAGTAACCGCTACCACATCAGCAGCAGTAGTAGCAACCGCTACACATCAGCAGCAGTAGCAACCGCTACCACATCATCATCATCATCAGCAGCAGCAGCAGCAACCGCTACCCCAGCAGTAGCAGCAGCAATGGCGGCAGCGGCCACAACAGCAGCAGCGACAGCAACGATAGACAGGGGAGAAACCCCAGGGATAGATATATAGAAAGGCCAAGGATAAGGAAAGGAAGACAGTGTATAGACAGAGACAGAGATTAGAGACAAAGATAGACACAGTGAAATTCTAACCTCCATGAGACTATTGGGAAAACTCTCTCTCTCTGTCGACAGTGACCAGATCGATATTGGCGTTTATGGTGACTGGTGTTATTTGGATTATCTGAATGGGACTTATTTGTGGTTTTGTGAAAGTGTGTTTTCACGGATTATCGCTTCAAGTACGTGAGTACAAAACTACTTAAACGTTTTTCATATTATTGATGGAGTTATATGTACTTATGTAAACTTTTGTTGATTCTTGTTATTTTTCTAGTAATAGAAGGGGGTGTGACAGCAAAAGAAGTTTTGAGAGTTAGGAAGTGTGAGACGGGCGAACACGCAAATCATTCACGCACGCATACACGCAATTCTTGAAATAACCCCTTTCGTTACAGTGGTGACCCTGAAACCCGTAGTTAGTTAGTGGGAGTTAGATTATTTAATTATCTTGTTTGAAGCTGTTATTGGGATTTGAATAAGTTGAAGGTTTTGTAAGAATTTTGGGGCAGTTAACTTTGGTGTGCTAAGAGTAAGTGGTGTGTACTGTGTAACTGACTTGTTAAATTGTTGTTTTCATTTCTTTTTGGGTAGGATGTTGTTGTTTATATAGATTATATCCCGTCTCCGATTCTTTCCTTACGGGTCTGATTCTTTGTATAGTTCTGGATCAGAAAGGGCTTAGATTCATTTTTCTTCCTGTTGTATATATATATTGCTAATTCTAGTTCAGCTATTCAGTATTGTTTTGTTTTTCTTTCTATACTTCTTAGGATCCTGTCTTGTATATTTGTAGTTGTCACATCCCTATTTTAGTTGTTATAGGTGTTTAGGATTTATTTTTGGCATTTTAACGTAACTTCCGGTGTTTTCTAGCCGAAGTGGAACTTAGTTGTTTTTCAATTGATTTCTTGTATTCTGTTGTACCGATATTAGTTTAGAATTTTAGTTCTCTCTTTGTTGTGTTGTGATGTTGTTGTCGTCGTTTGTTTATTTAGTATAGGGTTTCATTATTATTATTATTTCTTTTGTTTTGTTTTGTTTTCATTTCAAAACAATTACTTATAAAATTTCACCTGTCATAATTTGGATTTAAATATTGGTAATTGTTACAGCTATTAATTGTTGCATTTAGTATGGTTTTCTGATGCTTGCTTGTACTTAGACTGAATATAATCTAAACATTGTTTTTTCTTTTCTTTTATGGTATGCTGTTTGTTGGACTTGAACTTGTTTTCATTTCGAAATAATTTCCTTGTGTTAACTTAAACTTGCATTGATTCCGAAATACTTTTCATCTGACAAACTTCGCTTGCTTCGATTTTGAATAATTTTCTTTTGTCAAACTTGAATTTGCTTTTGATTTTTGTAATATTTCTGGCCGTGTGAAACTTTAAAAAAAAATAATTGTTAAACTTGTATCAAACCTAAAGTTAGCCGTTGACTTGTCACTCGCTTTGTCTTACTTTTAGTAATTTGCTTTTGAATTCAGCTGACCATGGCTTCGGTTGAGGAATATGATACTTTGTTTAATTCATTTTTGACTCAAGCCCAGAAGTTAGGTTTTTCTGACGAAAAGCTACAGCAGTACATTGAGCAGTGTTTTCAGAGACATGATAGGGCTAAAGAAAGAGAACAAGAAAAGGTTAAACAGGAACAAGATGCTAAAAGGGAGGAAAAACGATTGCAGTTAGAACAGGATGCTAAAAGATTAGAGCAGGAAAGGGAGGAAAAACGATTGCAGTTAGAACAGGAAAGAAATGCTAAAAGAGAAGAACTGGAAAGAGAGGAAAGGAAATTGAAGATGGATTACCAGATGGAACTTGATAGAGAAAGCCTTAAGCTAAAGGGAAAAGAAATTGAGCTTCAGTTGAAACAGGCTGAATTGCAGAGCGAGAACACTACCCCTAGGGCCCCCCGAGGTTCTAACCCGTCATTTCCGAAGTTGCCCCAACTACCTGTTTTCAAAGAAGATAGGGATGACATTGATTCTTTTTTGTACCGGTTTGAGGCACATGCTAAGGCTCTCAATTATGATAGCAGTAAATGGGTTGTTTACTTAACTGCATTGCTACAAGGCCCGGCTTTAGCTGTGTATCATTCTTTGTCTGCTACCGGTACAGTTTCATATGATGATCTTAAGCAAGAACTTCTTAAGAAATTTCAGTGCACTGCAGATGGATTCAGAGAAAAATTCAGATCAGTTAGGCCTGAAGTGGGGGAAAGTTTTGTAACTTTTTCAAAGCGTTTTTCTCACTTGTTGGAAAGATGGATCCAACTATCAGATTGTGAAAAGACTTTTGATGGACTATGGAATCTGATTTTGTGTGAGCAGTTTATTGCTTCTGTTTCGAGAGATCTCGCCGTGTTTTTGAAAGAAAGAAATTTGACAAAATTCGCGGCTTTGATAGACAGTGCTGAAGCATTTCGCATGGCTCATCTGGAAAAGAAACTGGCACGGAAGTCAGATGACTCGATTTTTGCATCCGCGTCGATTTCTCAGAATGTACCCACTCAGAATCAATTTCGTGGGACGGGTCAAAGATGGAATAATTTCCGGGGATCGGGATTTCGTGGCTCTCCGCGTGGAAACTACCAACCCGCAGGTCCTATTCCAAATAGGGGTTTTGCAAATCAGACCATGAATACCCAACAGGGTGCTCAAAACAATCAGGTTCCTCGTGGACGTGGAAATACCTATTCTAGACCTGGTTCTCGTTTTTCAGGTAGTCCTCCTCTTAACAGAAGACAGAATAGACAGGACATAGTTTGCTATTGTTGTGGGGGTGCAGGTCACATAGCTGCATGGTGTCCTTCTGCTTGTGGCAATGGATACCCAGAGACTCAAGACACTGAAAGTGGTTCGCAGAAATATCAGGACCCTCCAGTTAACACTCAGTCAGCTTTAGTCGCGGAAGTCATTTGCCCAGTTGGTGATGAAAACTGTGGTCAGCCCAAGCTAGTGTCAGGTACCGTAAATGGCCTCAAAGCAAGTGTGCTCAGAGACACAGGTGCTACTATCTGTGGAGTTCGCAAGAGACTGGTTTCGCACGACCAGTACACTGGCAAAGAGGGTAAATGTTTGACATTCGGCGGAAACATTGAGGAATTTCCGTTGGCCAAAGTGCCTGTTGACACTCCATTTTTCTCTGGCACTGTGTTGTGTTGTGTCATTGATCAACCAGTGGCCGATTTGATAGTAGGGAATTTGCCAGGTGTGTCCGACCCTTTTTCGGGTGCTACCACACTCACCCAAGATCAAGGTCAAATTCCACCGGTTCCTTTGGTAAAGATGCCGACTAGTTCAGATTCATTCCAACGGGTTACGGTTGATTTGGTAGGACCGATTTCTCCACCGTCTGAGGAAGGTCACCGATGCATACTCGGTATCATTGATATGGTAACGCGTTACCCTGAAACTACTCCGCTTAAACACGTCAAAGACAAGATCCTAGAATCTTGCAAAATTGCTCAAGAATACTTCAAAACAGTTGTAGACAAAACCAGACACTATCATCAGTGTATTCCATAAAATCTGTAGGAAATGATCATGCTTTGTGTATGTTTCTGCTGTTGTATATTTGAATGCTGGAAATTTATTGGAATACTGTCAAAATGATCTGTTAATATGTACCTTATGGATTTTTGATTTCACTGTATCACGATAACATGCTTGGACTGGAACTACATATTTTGTATGTCTATTATGCTTTGGGTGATTGCTTAATACAATATGTTTATGATTGAGATAAGTGCTAATGATCAGTTTTCTCTTTTTGCTTCTTGTACAGTATAGGTGGACATGATTGTAGTAATTTTTTCTTTCTGAAAAAAATTCAGAAAACTCGGGCGTTTTCTTTTTGCAGGAAGGGGGTATTGTCACGGACCAGGTTTTATAATATTTCGGTCCGATGACTGTTTGTAGTATCTTCCTGTGAGAAGATGTAAACTGTAATATTTTTTTTATTGATTACTAATTTCTGATTGGTTGAGCTAGTCATGTGACGGTTCACCAATTACATGTAGTCAAAGAAATGTTGTCAGTCTTCTTTTGTATGTACCACGGAGTGGTTGTGTTTGTACTTCTGGCAGCTGTTGACTGCAGGTATATATTGTTAATCATTCAAATATTATATTATAAACATACTAGTATTTTTCAATGATTATATTCTACTTGTGGTGGAATAAAAGTAAGAGTAGATAATTTTTGTTATTAGTATGAAGGATGGATTAGGGAGGTGATGGAGATAGTGGATCGTTGTATATTTTTGATTAATGAACTGAAGCTGGATTAGTATTTGATTTGTAGTTGAAACCTCAACTTGCAATGTATAGTATTATATTTATTTTTGTGAATGAAAGTAATTAGCGGCAAGAATGTAATAATTAGTTGTTATAATTAGTTTTACAATTTTTGCGTATGTGTGAACTGTGTTCTACACATATGAGTTTTGAATTATATATTGCTAGTCTGGTCCTGTCACAGAGAGAAGAGAAAGGTATATGTGGTAATACAGAAAAGTCTATGTATCAAGATATTTAGTGGGGGAAAACTTGTATGTTTTCAGAAGTCTCCGGCTGAGGGGCCTCGAGGCGAAAGAGAAAGAAGAAGAAAGCAGAGAAGGAGAAGAAAGAAGAAGAAAGCAGAGAAGGAGAAGAAGGAAGAGGAAAGAAGGAGAGAAGAAGAAGAAGAAGAAGAAGAAGAAGAAGAAGAAGAAGAAGAAGAAGAAGAAGAAGAAGAAGAAGAGAAGGAGAAGAAGAAGAAGAAGAAGAAGAAGAAGAAGAAGAAGAAGAAGAAGAAGAAGAAGAAGAAGAAGAAGACGAGAAGAAGAAGAAGAAGTCGTGAAGAAGAAGGGTGGAAGTATCGAGAAGGGGCCAGAGAATTAGCCAAAGAAGAAGACGAAGAAGAAGACGAGAGAAGCAACCACTGCTACATCATCAGCAGCAACCACTGCTACATCAGCGGCAGTAGCAACCACTGCTGCATCATCATCAGTAGCAACCACTGCTGCATCATCATCAGCAGCAACCACTGCCACACTAGTAGTAACCGCTACCACATCAGCAGCAGTAGCAACCGCTACCACATCATCATCATCAGCAGCAGCAGCAGCAGCAACCGCTACCCCAGCAGTAGCAGCAGCAACGGCGGCAGCGGCCACAACAGCAGCAGCGACAGCAACGATAGACAGGGGAGAAACCCCAGGGATAGATAGATAGAAAGGCCAAGGATAAGGAAAGGAAGACAGTGTATAGACAGAGACAGAGATTAGAGACAAAGATAGACACAGTGAAATTCTAACCTCCATGAGACTATTGGGAAAACTCTCTCTCTCTGTCGACAGTGACCAGATCGATATTGGCGTTTATGGTGACTGGTGTTATTTGGATTATCTGAATGGGACTTATTTGTGGTTTTGTGAAAGTGTGTTTTCACGGATTATCGCTTCAAGTACGTGAGTACAAAACTACTTAAACGTTTTTCATATTATTGATGGAGTTATATGTACTTATGTAAACTTTTGTTGATTCTTGTTATTTTTCTAGTAATAGAAGAGGGTGTGACAGCAAAAGAAGTTTTGAGAGTTAGGAAGTGTGAGACGGGCGAACACGCAAATCATTCACGCACGCATACACGCAATTCTTGAAATAACCCCTTTCGTTACAACTGCCTCTCGTAACGTTGACTCGCTTGATGTCGCAGTTGAACCCTTGGCTATGACGTGGATCGCGGCTTGACCCCCAAAATGTTACACTCGGTTTGATGTTGGTGTTTTCTATCAGTATCTGATTCGGCCCCAATGCTGAATTCCTGATAGGTTGTAACTCAGATTCGTTTATCCACGCAACCCGTCCAAACAGCATACAAGTCACAGAGTCGACGTATGAAGTTTTCCACTTTTTATTCAGCACACATCAACAACTGCATACAATTCTCAACTCAACAACTTTCAACAACTATCCAGCTTCACTATCAACAGCAATCACTCTACAACAGTGCGGCACACAATTGTATAACCTCTCTCTCTCTTTTCCCGAATAATTTCGAACCCAGTAGACTAAAATGACGCACTACAGCCAATCAAATAGAAGATCGTCATCACTGACTTACGTCATACATATTTCTTCTCCTTCCGCCATACTTCGATATTTATCCCGAAACTTCGATCGATAGCAAACAAGCGGGTCCAGAGTATTCTACAACAATATCGACCAACAAAAATTATCAACGTTATACAAAGCCTCTCCTAACAACAATGCAAACTCAAATCAAAGGTAAATAAACTCCATCATTGAATACTTTGCAAATCGAAACGATTAGATCTATCGTACACGCTTCAGCCATACTATCATTCGCGTTTCAACGTAACAATTACATAAGCCTACATTACATAATTGTTGCTTTAGGTCCAGCGGACTCTTCCGAGCCAAATCAGGACCGGACAACCCCCAATCCGCATAAAAGATCTGCTGAAACAACCCTAGTGGGAAAACTGAATGTCCTCCACCAGCCAGTCACTTTACAATAAAGACATCCCACGCAGGGGACGGCTGAGGCTTCACCCCAACTTATCGAACCCCCGTTTTCAAAACCAAAATAGAATACAACCATCATTATAAATTATCAACAAAACACATACATATAAAATGCCTACATTGCTAAATAATAACATCATAGGAAGCCCTAGTGACCACCTGGCAGAAAGCGTCCAATACATGTATTCCCAAGCTGATCCAACAGACCTCATACACAAACAAGGAGTCTTGTCCCGGAAGAGTTTTCAAGAAAAAAGGTAGGAGACTGGTCTAGCGAAGAAGACGATAGCAGATTGATAGAACAGAGCAGGAATGAGAAAGAGAAATGAGAAAGACAGCCACAGTGGGAATTTAAAGCACTAAATTTCCAGAAAGTGGGGATACTATTTATACTGAAACCCCCGGCACCCCAACGGGGGAAGCTTCGTAGTGAAGAAAGAAGTAATGTAGAAGCGGAGCACTGGAGGCGGTAGCTAAAATGAAGTTTGCAGACGTGCAGATAGGAGGAAGGTAGGTCGCTCGTAGATGAGTGGCGATGTGCCCAAGGGTCCAGAATAATCTGCGAGAAATACCTACAGCAACAACAACTTCTATATCATTGTTACGTTGAAACGCGAACGAAAGTATGTCGGAAACGCGCGCGATAGATCTAATCGTTTCGTTTTGCAAAGTATTCAATAATGGAGTTTATTTACCTTTGATTTGAGTTTGCATTGTTGTTAGGAGAGGCTTTGTATAACGTTGATAATTTGCGTTAGTCGATATCGTTGTAGAATTTTCTGGATCTGCGTGTTTACTCTTGATAGAAATTTCCCGATGCATGTCGAAGCAAGAGGTCGTTCCGGAAGATATAAAAATATGTATTGACGTAAGTCAGTGATGACGATCTTTTATTCGATTGGTGGCAGTGCGTCATTTCTACTGTATTCGAAATTGTTCCGGAAGAGAGAGAGATTATAAAATTGTGTGCCGCACTGTTGTTGGGGATAGTGATTGTTGTTGATAGTGAAGCTGGAAAGTAAATTTGAAAGATGTTGAGTTGAGTTGAGAATTGTATGCAGTTGTTGATGTGTGCTGAATAAAAGTGGAAAACTTCATACGTCGACTCTGTGACTTGTATGTTGTTTGGACGGGTTGCGTGGATAAACGAATCTGAGTTACACCTTATCAGGAATTCAGCATTGGGGCTGAATCGGATACTGATAAAGAAAAACACCAACATCAAACTGAGTGTAACATTTTGGGGGTCAAGCCGCGATTCACGCCATAGCCAAGGGTTCAACTGCTACAACAAGCGAGTCAACGTTACGAGAGGCAGTCATCGAGGGTAGCCGCCAACGAGTTGCGTCGAGAGGGGCCAACATACTGGGACTACATCACCGATAGGTTCGGGTTGACTGCAAGGGCGTGTAGTCGCTGAAGAGTTGCTTCGTGAGCGAACAACAGATCGGGACTACGTGGCTACCGCAGGACTAACTCGAGGGACAGTCTCGGAGCTACATCGCCAGTGTTACAGAGAGCGGCGAGCGGACGTCGCGTCTACTTCAGCACAGGAGCGTGTACATCAACACCAGCGTGGTGCAGCGTCGCATACGACGAGGACAGCGGGGCCTGCGTCAGCGAAGGCGACTAGTGACAAGCATCAGCGCTACTGCAGAGAGCGTGCTGTTCTAGAACAGTCTAGAAAGGTACAGCACAGTCAAGAACTTTCTAGGAAAAGAACTTTCCAGAAAAGAACTTTCCAGAAAAGAACTTTCCAGAAAAGAACTTTCCAGAAAAGAACTTTCCAGAAGCATCAAGATGGCTGACTTCTGGCAGAAAGGGATTGCACTGAATCTGAAAGGCAAACAGCTGACGGAGTACGTCAAGTCTCAGGAGAGAATACAAGAAAGAGAAGAACAACGTCAGCGTGAAGAAAGAGAAGATGAGCGACGGCGTGAAGAAAGAGAATTTGAACTGAAGCGTCTGGAAATTGAACAGCAGCGGCAAAAAAGAGAAGATGAGCGCAGGCGTGAGGAAAGAGAAGCTGATCGTCAGTACCAGCTAGAGTTGGCGCGTATCCAGAACAATCAGCATGCGCCACAAGTCACCAACGACCATACGGCTCCAAAATTGCCAGCTTTCGTCGACGGGAAGGACCAGATCGACAGCTATCTGGCGAGATTCGAAAGGTTCGCCGAAAGCTCCAACTGGCAACCTCGAGACTGGGCGATTCGACTAAGTGCGCTTCTGACAGGGCAAGCGCTCGAAGTTTACACCAGACTGTCGAACGATGACGCCAAAAACTACGACGTCTTGAAAGAGGCCCTGTTGCAGTGCTACAACTTTACAGAGAAGGGCTACCGTAAACGCTTCCGTGAATGCCGGCCTAAGTCAGACGAGACGCCAAAGCAGTTTGTGGAGCGCCTGTCGTCATATCTACACAAGTGGGTGGAATTATCAGGCAAAGGGAAGACTTACGAGAGTCTCCATGAGCTGATCGTGAGGGAACAATTACTCAACGCCAGCCCTAAGGACCTCGCGATCCACTTGGAAATACAAAAGTTGCAGACGCTAAAAGACGTTGCTGAGGCTGCTGAAAGATACCTCATCGCTCATGAGAAAACGTTTGGGCCACCCAGCGCGACGAAACATTTTCAGAAGACTGGAAACCATGGGAACCAGATCCAGGGGGGCCAGACGAGCCAGAGACAGACGGATTCCACGCCACCTCCCAGGGAAGGGCATTCAAGAGGCTGTTTTACCTGCAACGCTACAGACCACAGGACGGCTAACTGTCCTCAAAACAAAAGTAGCGGTCAGCGGAGCAGTACGGACAATTCAGCGGCGGGCAACCGGCAGAGGCGGTTCTCCAATCAACGGCAAACCAGTAGATCTGACCATCAGGTGTGCGGCGGGAGCGTCATTCTTCCGAGTGAGACCGAGCGCACAGCTACCACTGCCGACGTGCAAGAGTGCATGACCGATGGACAACTCCTCCTTGCCAACGGGAAATCCATCCCCGTCGTCGCCAGCGCAGCGATGACCGTCCAGAACATGCCTGTTTCCAAGGGACGCGTCGGAAATCATGAAGTGACTGTTTTAAGAGACTCTGGCTGCAGTGGGGTCATCGTCAGAGAAGACCTAATCGCTAAAGAACAATTCACTGGCGATTTTAAATGGACACTTATGGCCGACAGCAAATGTGTGAGAGCGCCAGTTGCGAAGATTCAAGTCAGCACCCCTTTCTACACAGGCGAAGTAGAAGCGGTTTGCCTGAAAAAGCCGCTGTATGATTTGATGATCGGGAATATCGACGGCGCGAGACGACCCGACGACCCCGATCCAGAGTGGAGTCCTGCCTCAACCCAACGCGTCGAAGTTGTGGAGGAGGATCCATTGCCATTTCCCGATGGAGACCTTTCAGAGCTGCTACGGGACAATGTGGTTACTCCGGCTCAGCCCTGCCGACCAGAGATCGTCGGTGCCGTTACAACCAGGGCCCAGGCCAAAAGAGACAAGACGTCTACGCCACTGAAGGTCGCCGACAACTCTAAAGCTGCCATCGTGGACAGAGATAAGCTGATCCAGCTCCAGGAAGCTGATAGTACTTTAAACAAGTACAGGAACCGCCAAGACCACGTGACCAAAGGCAGTGGTACGGTCTACTTTGAGGTGAAGGCCAAGATCCTGTATCGAATCTTCCAGCACCCGAGGGTCAACGGAGGGAAACCACTACGTCAAGTATTGGTACCGTTACCCCTAAGGCGCCAGGTGATGGAAGTAGCGCATGACTCAATCATGGGAGGTCACCTGGGTATCAAGAAGACGTCGGATAGAATCCAGGCGGTGTTCTACTGGCCAGGACTTCATGCGGACGTCAGCCGTTTCTGCCGATCATGTGACATTTGCCAGAAGACCATACCTCGAGGAAGGGTCCCGAAAGTGCCTATGCAGAGGATGCCTCTGATCGACCGACCTTTCAAGAGGGTGGCCTTAGACTTAATCGGCGAAATAAGACCTCCGAGTGAAGAAGGTCATCGATGGGTACTGACTTTAGTGGATTATGCGACTCTGAAGAAGATTGACACTGAAACTGTTGCAGAGGCGCTGGTGGACATGTTCAGCAGACTCGGAGTTCCTGAAGAGATCCTGACAGACCTCGGGACACAGTTCGTCTCTGACTGTATGAAGGAGGTCAACAGACTGCTGAGCATCCGGCATTTGACTACGACACCCTACCACCCCATGTGCAACGGGCTTGTCGAAAAGTTCAATGCTACGCTGAAGTCCACCCTGAAGAAACTGTGCAGCGAGCAGCCTAGACAATGGCATCGCTACATCAACGCCTTACTTTTCGCCTACAGAGAAGTACCGCAGGAGTCCACCGGCTTCTCTCCGTTCGAGCTGCTGTACGGAAGAACCATCCGAGGGCCGATGCACATCCTAAAAGAACTGTGGACGAAAGAAGTAGACACCCCAGAGGTGAAGAACAGTTACCAGTACGTGTTTGAGCTACGAGAGAAGCTGGAGCAGACTCTCGAGATAGCCAGAGAAAACCTGAAGAAGACCCAGGACTGTGGAAAGCACTACTATGATCGTGGGGCTGTGAACAGAAAGTTCAAACCTGGCAACAAAGTGCTGGTGCTGCTACCTACTGATCACAATAAGTTGCTGATGCAGTGGAAAGGGCCGTACGAAGTGGAGACCGTGGTGGGAATTAACGACTACAAGGTGAAGGTCGGCCAGCATTCCAAGATATACCACGCCAACCTCCTTAAGCTGTACGTGGAAAGGCCATCAGAGACTGTGCACGCAGCCACAGCAGCTGTGACCGACGACAGCTTTGACAGCGAGGAACTGTTGGAACTGGGAGACTTCCACAGCAAAGAAGGCATCGATGATGTTAAGCTAGGACCACGCTTGACGGAAGGTCAAAAGATGGAGCTCAAGGACCTTATGGGCGAATTTCCCCATAGCTTCAGTGATGTCCCAGGCTCTACGACTTTGGTCGAACATGAAGTCCACACCCAGACCTGGAAGGAGCATCTGCAGACCTTGAGGGAGCTGTTCCACCGTCCCGCAGAAGCCAACCTGACCGTGAGACCCAGCGAATGCATTCTGGGAGCTGACAACGTCGACTGCGTCGGACATCCGACGGAAGAAGAAGACAACGGAGGATGCACTGACTCCAGGAAAGCCCACGTGATCATCGTCTTTGACCATGGGCCGATGACGACCGCAACTGACGAGGGCGTCGTTTCCTTGCGAATGAAAGAACATTGACTGTGTGGACGAACTAAGAATATTGGTAATGACAGACTTGAAAATGAAAAATGTTGACTGGGTAAATGATCTGTGAACATTGACAGTATCCAGATAGACTTGCGGATGGAAGAACATTGACTCTGTGTGAATAAGCTGTGAATATTGACAGTGTTCAGACAGTCTGAAATAAGTCTTAATTCTGAACTTTGTTTGTGCATTACGTTTCAACGTTGTTGAAAGAAATTGGGTAAATTTCTTCTTGAGTGGGGGGTTATGTTACGTTGAAACGCGAACGAAAGTATGTCGGAAACGCGCGCGATAGATCTAATCGTTTCGTTTTGCAAAGTATTCAATAATGGAGTTTATTTACCTTTGATTTGAGTTTGCATTGTTGTTAGGAGAGGCTTTGTATAACGTTGATAATTTGCGTTAGTCGATATCGTTGTAGAATTTTCTGGATCTGCGTGTTTACTCTTGATAGAAATTTCCCGATGCATGTCGAAGCAAGAGGTCGTTCCGGAAGATATAAAAATATGTATTGACGTAAGTCAGTGATGACGATCTTTTATTCGATTGGTGGCAGTGCGTCATTTCTACTGTATTCGAAATTGTTCCGGAAGAGAGAGAGATTATAAAATTGTGTGCCGCACTGTTGTTGGGGATAGTGATTGTTGTTGATAGTGAAGCTGGAAAGTAAATTTGAAAGTTGTTGAGTTGAGTTGATAATTGTATGCAGTTGTTGATGTGTGCTGAATAAAAGTGGAAAACTTCATACGTCGACTCTGTGACTTGTATGTTGTTTGGACGGGTTGCGTGGATAAACGAATCTGAGTTACACCTTATCAGGAATTCAGCATTGGGGCTGAATCGGATACTGATAAAGAAAAACACCAACATCAAACTGAGTGTAACAATCATGTGTTCGTAAACTTCAAAACGGCGTTTGACCGAGACTGGCATGCAGTTCTTTGGGCAACAATGAGAGTGTAAACATCAGCCCTAAAATTATTCAAGTCATCAAAAGCCTGTATGACAAGGCTATCAGTGCAGTCCTCCACAACAGCGCCATCAAAAACTGGTTCAGAACAACAATCAGTGTGCGTCAGGGATGCCTACTCTCTCCAACACTCTTCAACATCTTCCTAGTGCGCGTCATGTCAGATGCCCTTTTAGATCACAAAGGTACAGTCAGCATAGGGGGTAGAGCAATCTCCAACCTTCGTTTTGCAGATGCCATTGATGGATTGGCTGGAGAGAAACAAGAACTTGAACAGCTGGTACAGAGGCTTGACACCACCTCCAGAGCCTATGGAATGGAAATAAGTGCAGGGAAGACCAAAATGATGACCAACAACACCAATGGCATCAACACGGACATCAAAGTTCACGGCCAATCCCTCAACACAGTGCATAGCTTCAAATATTTAGGAGCCATTGTATCACACAATGGGTCCCGACAGGAAGTCCTCTCCAGAATCGCACAAACAACTGCTGCATTGGCGAGGTTGAAGCCCATTTGGAAAGACAGGACCATCAGTCTACATTCCCAGGTAAGGCTGCTGCGATCCTTTGTCATCTCCATCTTCCTATATGCTTGCGAAACATGGACCCTCACAGCAGATCTACAACGAAGAATACAAAGCATGGAGATGACATGCTACAGAAGACTTCTGGGCATTTCCTATACCCAGCACATCACCAACGACGACATCCGACAGACTATCACACAAGCCATTGGACAACACGATGACCTGCTCACAGTGGTGAAAAAACGAAAACTCCTATGGTATGGCCTCGTCACCAGATCATCAGGTCTTGCAAAGACCATCCTGCAGGGCACAGGGCAAGGAGGTAGAAGAAGAGGGAGACCGAAAAAGAGGTGGGAGGACAACATTCGAGAATGGACTGGTTTGACACTGAGCGAAACAATCAGGGTTGCTGAGGACAGGGAAAGATGGTTAAACGATCATCTGTGGTGCCCCAACGACCTCCGAATTACGGGATAAGATAGATAGAAGATAGCAGCTTAGGAGAGGAACGACGACGGCGAGACGTCGAGGCGCCAATCGTAGTCCAACCGCCGACGTCCAATCAAAGGAGCCCAACTGGTAAGAAGATGAGGGTTGTAGGATGAGGTGGAGAACAGATCGGCATCTCCCACATGGTACCTAGGTGCAGGCTGCTACGTCCTTGACAAACAGGAATTTTTCTCGACCGCAAAAGAAGTCCCCTGAAGTTGGCAAGAAATAATAGGAAGCCGCCGACGACTGCAGGTTGTGCACCAGTGGGACTGACCGTCTCCTAGAGCAGACCTGCCACCAGCCTGTTCGACTCGCTGCCACCGAGTGCTGCGAGTCATGAGATCTCAAGTGTACTCAATAGGAAAGAAGGGAGATAACGCATTCAAGCCAGCACTATAGCAAAGGAGCTTATTAACCGCCTTACATACGTTGAAGCAATTTTGCGTTGATCATGCAATATTTAAGCCTAAAGGCTAACGGAACCTTGACGGAGAATTTAAAGAAGGCAATTACTGTATACAATAATTACACAAAATTGTTACTGGTAATGCGTAATTTTGGGGTAAGAAGCGAAGAAAATAGAGTAGTGTTTATAGTGTGCATAGTTATTCCTATTTTTGAAGATGGTGTAACGCGAGCTGTGGGGTTTATGGTAGGTTTTGAAAGATGATCATTATAGATAGCCTTCTTCATGGCAAGACAATATGGTATATGCAATACACAGGTAAAATGTATGTTTTATAGATATAATGAAAATGATCATTTATTTTACAAATGACATCTAATAATTCAAAGCCATCGCTTGCAGAGTGCCACTCTCCTACTAGTATGCATGGTGTGAAATTATGTCTCAATTGTATTTGTCAGTCCTCCCTAGCAGTTGGACCCACCTGTTCTGTCTGTGGCTCGTTGAGAAAGCAAGGTACAAACGTCGAGCCGCTCAGTGCTGTCACGGCAGCACTCAACATGCTAAAAGCATTCTTGCTAAGGGATGTGAGGCAGCGGAGCTCCTGGATGGTTGTCAGTCCTCTCCGAACCTCGTCTTCAAGGCGGTCCACGTTCAGCTGCTTGTCGCCCCCTTCTCCGACACAGACGATGCAAGGAAATATGGCAATGTTGAGATGGCAAAACTCCAACACCTTCAGGTTGAGCGAGCGAACCATTTCTAGGGCGTAGTTCTCAACTTTTTCTCGAGATTGACTGTCCTCGTGCAGAAATAATACGAATGGGGGGCGACCGGCTCCGACGAACAAAGACTGGAAATTCACAGACAGCAAACATCAATACAATTTCAAGCTTTAAAGAAAACTCATACATTGTGTGTGTTGTGTGTTTATATGTGTATGTGTTTCTGAATATATATATGTATATATATGCCTTACAAAAGAACAAGAAGTCTTGGATAGATGGACAGAGTACTGCTCTGACCTTTACAACCACACACCAAACGGAGACCCATTAGTTCTAGCATGTCCCCAGAACAGAGAAGAAGAAGAAATCCTCTCAATTCTCTGAGAAGAAGTTGAGGCAGCAGTGCAATCATTGAAGAAGGGGAAGTCAGCGAGTGTGGATAACATACCCGCGGAATTGCTTCAAGCGGTAGGAGAAGCTATGATTGGCGCCCTCACTATTATCTGTAATAAGCTCTGGCAGAGTGGGGAGTGGCCTACACCATGGACATAGTCGCTTGTTATCACTCTTACCAAAAAAGGTAACCTTCAGGAGTGTGATAATTACCGCACCATCAGCCACATCAGCCATCCCAGCAAGGTCCTCCATAAAAAATAATACCCAACAGGTTGAAACCCCAAGCTGAACAAATCATAGCTGAAGAATAAGCAGGATTTAGGGCAGGGTGAAGTACAACAGATTTTCAACCTCAGAATAATCTGCGAGAAATACCTACAGTATCAACAACATCTCTTTCATGTGTTTGTAGACTTGAAGAAAGCGTTTGACCGAGTCTGGCATGCGCCTTTGTGGCCAGCTTTAAGAGTGTACCCAAACCCATGTGTAAATAAAAACTGACAAACTTCAGACACCCAGTTACATTTTCCCCTCTCATCTAAATGATGTAACTGTGCGGAAGTCTGTAATCAGGCATTTGAGTAAGTTTATTCCAATATCAGATGTACATTACATAAGAATATATAGTAATTGGAGAGAGAGAGAGAGAAAGAGAGAGAGAGAAAGAGAGAGAGAGAGAAAGAGAGAGAGAGAAAGAGAGAGAGAGAGAGAGAAAGAGAAGAGAATATTCTGGCAGAAAGAAACAGCCTGTTTACTGACTTTAATTTGGGCTTGTATAATATTATAATTGTATTGTGGTTCGTAAAAGTAAAGTACATGTAGTAGGCATTGTAGTATATATCGTGAGTTCCAGCGTCTCTGTCACCTGTTTTCTAAGTTAGATTTTAAAAAAAAAACACTATTGTATCTCCCACTCAAACCACCAGCAGCAGAGAAGGCGATGTGAATCTTTCCTGTCCTTCCCACGTTCCCAGGAGGATAACGTCGAAAAAAGTATATATCCCACATGTGGTCATTTTTTATTTTTCTGCCAAATTTCCTTAGGAGAGACCACTGCTACCTCATTTTGTATGTACAACCAAAAGGCAGCGGTGCTGGAAAGCACGAAGTAAGCTTACAGGTGTACAACACTTTCTTTGCTTGTTGTTGAGACTAAGAACGTATTTTTTTTTTCAGTTTATAGTCCCCTCTCTTCCCGATAAGGATTTTCAGAGAGGAGACTACGATGACTATGACGTACCTGAGGGCGTTTGGTTAAATAATCAGACAGCGGCAGGTTGAAGAGCCTGAGGTGAACAACCAAGGAAGTGGATGTCCAGGTGCAAAAGTCCTCATCTCCTGCGTACTGTTTCATAACGCGCTGTACCTCGTTTTCCGCATCTGGTTTTTGCAGCTGCTCTCCCCATCTGTTTTCATCATCTGCATCCAAACATTACATAAGTGTGTATTAATTTTGGAAAAACAAGCACACACCAACAGCGAGAGAATGTGAGAATGAAGTTGATTGCTAATTGGACCGGTGTGCGGCAGTCTTCCTGCTACTAAGCCTATTCTCTCTCTCTCTCTCTCTCTCTCTCTCTCTCTCTCTCTCTCTCTCTCTCTCTCTCTCTCTCTCTCTCTCTCTCTCTCTCTCTCTCTCTCTCTCTCTATATATATATATATATATATATATATATATATATATATATATATATATATATATATATATATATAATGCAAGTACAGTTATATATGTGTCGCAGACATGCGAAGTCTTGACATAAAAATAATGGTAAATAATAATAAAGATATTTATATATCTTCCTATCTAGACTCGGTTTAAACTGCAATTCTCACTCATCCACACATCAATTAAAACAAAACAACATTACAATTAAAAAATTTTTAAAAGAAGACAGCATAGCAAGACATTTAAATGTATATTCCAGACACACATTGCCGAAAAATAAACCTTTTCAAAAGTGTTAATTTTGTTGGTGGCATTGTGGCTTGGCTTTATCTTAACGGAACAAAATAAAAAACTCAAAATGATAGGCCCCTCTCTAAACTATGTGCAAGCACAATATCAAAATTGGCTCAGCAAATGTTTAGATACAGCGCAAACCATGTTTATGAAATGGTGAAGCACAATAGTCTTGACCTTTGAGAAAGGACAACTATGAATGATTTACATGCTTAGCAGTAGGTTAAGTTTCAGTAAAGTAAACATGATGAATTTCAGTCCAGTTATTTTTGTTTATAAAGAAGAGTGTTTTGAACAAAAAAAATAAAATTTGGAGCAACTGCTTGACCAATTGACCAACAACCGAACTGCTGGCCCATGATTGGAAGTACCTGTATCCCAAGAAAACGCAACAAAATCGCTTCAAGTTAACCGTTTTTGAGATATTGAGCAACATGTGTTTAGCAACAAAATGACTCCAGTGGCCTTGACCTTTGGGGTACAATAAATATGATGACACAGAAAGAAGGCCACTAACCTTCAACACACTTCCCCCTCCCCCCCCCCCTTCTCACCATCTTCCCTTTTGCCCTTCCCCGCTTCTCCTGCAGTCAGTCTAAGGTGTTCTGTGGTCCCTTTTCTACTTTATTAATCATTACATGATCCTATACAAATGACCATATTCTGCCTCATGCCACAGGGGCAATATCATGCCACAGGGGCAACACACGTCAGGACTTACCGAAATTTAACTTTTAAGGTACAACATTTTTGGAGAGATCAAGTATACAAGATCCCGCAAGCCAAATTAAAACGTTACGAGGTGTTATCTCATTGACGTAAAATAAATCCGTCAAAAGAAAGCAACCGAACGTCTTTAATTGGATGATTAAACACTGCTGCTTGAACAAAAGAACGTTATTTGCGCTAAAGCGTTTCCTATTTCTGAGATATCTAAAGGCACCCGTGCTTGAACAATAGTTGCTCCCTTTCTACACCCTTTCCCACCCCACTTAAATATGTACCAGCCCTGCCCACACACTGTAGCTGAGACCAGAGGAGGCCTTTACGTTCGCCTCTCTCTCAATCTCTGCAGCAGCCAACGTAAGCATTCTGCGCGTTTCTTTTTGTAAGTATTATCGACCACCTTGCTCCGCGGCCCGCGCGCCATAGGACCCCTGCGGTGATAAACACCACATTGTAAAACACTTTACGCTGCCCTTTTTGGTTTAATATGCGCTTCCGCAACATAGTTTGCAATAGCATCTGGGAGTTATGTTTCTCCGAATATTATTTACTTTCGACTCGGGCAACGTCTCGGGGATTTTCTCCGGGTACTCCGGTTTGCTCCCCCAGCAAATTTTCAAAATCACAACTAATGTTAGGTAGGTTGGGTTTGGGCGCGCCACAGGCTGCGACTATGCTTTCCCCAGGGGAGGCGGCCAAGAATCTCCCTATGGAAAAAGGGAAAATAAGGTAAATAAAATAAAATAAAATAATAAATAAAATAAATATTATTTAGAAAGAACGAATAGTTTTTCCTTTACAATTGTTCTTCGACGCTTTATGAATATATATAAATGACTACATCAGGATTGCAGCTTAACCTCAAATTCTACGACCAGCAGCAAAGATTGGCGGAGAGGAGAATGTAAGCCTCGGTCAGTCTCGGCTATGCTGAGTGCACTGCCCCTCCCCCACTGTCCTTATCCTCTGCCCCACCAAAAAGCCTACCACCTTTTCCTTTTCTTGTGCGCCCTGAGCATGCTGCCAGCATGGATAAGCCGGGCCTTCCAAGAGAACATCATCATCATACTTCTAGAAGTAGTAAAAAATGATATTATTTATTTGTCGTATATTTCATGTTATATTATGAGTTTAGCCTGGTCTGTCGGTTACTGGTCCTAAAGTCCAGCCGAGAGTTGACCAGCCAGAGCGCTACGGAACGCTACATAACTATCTAGGCGATGAGGGGGGGGGGGGGAGGGAGACAGGGAGGGGGGGAAGTAGGGGTGGAGGGGGGTATGTTGAGAGATGTCAGTCATTAATAGTGATACATCATTATTTTAGCAACATCGCAGTATGATCCAGGTCTTTTGTAAATATGTCACTTGGCGAAATAAAGTCTATTATCTGTAATAATGTCTTATCGTACTTGACTTATCGGTCTGTTTATTTTTACAGGCTCGGTAGTTCAGTATTAAGTACTTTAGTGTATATTCTATGTTTCTGTGTGTGTTAAATTTTCTTACATCATTTAAAACCTTTTACTTTTTTATTTAATTGTAATAATACTCAACATGTTGAAACCCCAAGCTGAACAAATCATAGCTGAAGAGCAAGCAGGATTCAGGGTAGGGCGAAGTACCACTGAACGAATTTCAACCTCAGAATAATCTGCGAAAAATACCAACAACATCTATATCATGTGTTCGTAGACTTCAAAAAGGCGTTTGACCGAGTCTGGCATGCAGCTCTAGGGGCAACCATGGGAGTGTACAACATCAGCCCTAAAATTATTAAAGTCATCAAAAGCCTGTATGAAAAGGCTACCAGTGCAGTCCTCCACAACAGCGCCATCGGAAACTGGTTCAGAACAACAATCGGTGTGCGTCAGGGATGCCTACTCTCTCCAACACTCTTCAACATCTTCGTAGAGCGCGTCATGTCAGATGCCCTTGCAGATCACGAAGGCACAGTCAGCATAGGGGGAAGAGCAATCTCCAACCTTCGCTTTGCGGATGACATTGATGGATTGGCTGGAGAGGAACAAAAACTTGAACACCTGGTACAGAGGCTTGACACCACCTCCAGAGCCTATGGAATGGAAATAAGTGCAAAGATGATCAAAATGATGACCAACAACACCAATGGCATCAACACGGACATCAAAGTCCAAGACCAATCCCTCAACACAGAGCATAGCTTCAAATGTTTAGGAGTCTTTGTATCAGACAATGGGTCCCGACAAGAAGTCCTCTCCAGGATCGCACAAACAATTGCTGCCCTGGCGAGGTTGAAGGTAAGACTGCTGCGCTCCCTTGTCATCTCCATCTTTCTATATGCTTGCGAAACATGGACCCTCGCAGCAGATCTACAACGAAGAATACAAAGCATGGAGATGAGGTGCTACAAAAGACATCTGGGCATTTCCTATACCCAGCACATCACCAACGACGAAGTCCGACAGACAATCACACAAGCCTTTGGACAACACGATGACCTGCTCAAAGTGGTGAAAAAACGTAAACTCCGATGGTATGGCCATGTCATAGGATGATCAGGTCTTGCAAAGACCATCCTGCAAGGCACAGTGCAAGGACGTAGAAGAAGAGGGAGCCCGAAAAAGAAGTGGGAGGACAACATTCGAGAATAGACTGGTTTGACACTGAGCGAAACAATCAGGGTTGCTGAGGACAGGGAAAGATGGAGTACGCTGGTTAAACGAAAATAGGTGGTGCCCCTACGACCTCTGAGTTACGGGATAGGATAGGATAGGATAGGAACATGTGAACACGTACGAATTTTTCTTACTGTTGTGACTGCTTAAATTGATTAGTGTGTGTGTATGTGTGTGTGTGTGTTTTTTAGATGCGTGTACCCAGTTAGTACCCAGAATTTTGTACTGCTCTACGTTTTCGTGTATTGTAGTCTTTAATTCCGCCAGTGCAACTGCGACAGTATGGGTGTGAGCGCTTTGAGCAGACCTTTTAGTTTTAGCTTTATAACATAAAATACAGTGAACTCCGGATATAATAAAGGCCGGATAAAGTAAATATTCGGTTTTAGTAAAGTCCAGTCTTGGTCCCGACCAAAACTCTTCTTTGTCTCTGTTTTAAAAAATCGGATATAATAAAAAAATATAGTAAAGTCCGCTTATAATAAAGTGTTTTCTAAGGCCCCTGGAGAGTTTTGTTGCCGCTTATAATAAAGTTTCAAGGGAGATTACTGTATTAAAGTTTCAGGAGAGTTACTGACCTTCATAATGACGCAACATCGGCGCGTCACGCTTACCCTGAAGCCTAAAATAGATCTAATTCACGCACTTGAAGATGAAAAGATGAAAAAAAAAAAAAAGAAATTGCTGAACAATTTGGAATTTCCGCATCAGCAGTAACGGTGATTATGAAGGAGAGTGAAAAACTGAAGGAGAGATTTAACTGTTTGGCAGAAAAAGAGTCCCTAGCTTAGAAACTTACAAAGCAAATTAGACTTCACTTTCGCTATACATGATAAAATGCGTTTATGACTAAATAAGGGCGTTATAAGTTGAACACATTATAATTATACCTTTTGTACTGAGATGAATCCGAATCAATGGAGAACTGGGAAACCAACGTTTTGACTGGACTGCACTTTCAAATGAGAAGTAAAGAAGAGATTTATTCCTAAGCTGTTGCATGGCTTTGCAAGACAAACCATTTTTTTTTTAAATCCACCATATTGTTTAGGTTTTGTTCATGTCTTTGTTTGCTTTAATCTTGTGAGCTTTTGGGTTTTCCACAATGACGATAGTACAACATGTACAATTCATGATCTACTTTATGATTCATCCTTCCGATTAAAGGGTTGGTTTGAAATAATTAGGACACGAAGGCTCACATGTTATCTCTTATCCCTAATGGACTCTCACTCTTTCTCTCTCTCTCTCTCTCTCTCTCTCTCTCTCTCTGTGTCTCTCTCTCTGTCTCTTACCCTCTCTCTATCTCTCTCTCTCACACACACACTCACACACACGTGAACTTACACACACGGACATCAACAAATAATACTGTAACATTTCAATCAATATACACACACTGGGTTATAAGAGAGGTATTCTTGAAGAGTTTATAATACCCGAGTTAATAAACAAAAATAATCAATCAACATATGTGAGCGTAATGGAATCCAATAAGGGACAATGGACCTACTGCAAGTGTTCATTAAAAAAAGTATATTTTTAGCTATTTTCCGTGGATTTCTGGTGGCTTCACACGAAAGGCTAAAAGGACCTTTTCACTTTCGTGAAATATCACTTGTTATCATGTGGCTGTGTCCAGAAACAATAGATCTTGACGATGAGTGCATATTCATAATGTTCACTCAAGTAACGTAATTGCTATTTACCTGTAAGTACGATAGCAATAGGTAATACCCATTGGGGGTGGAGGGGGGAGGGGGGAAGGGAAACACAAAGAAGTAGAAAATCTAAATTTTGAAAAGGCCATGTTCGACAAAGAGAGGGAGAGAGGGAGAGAGAGAGAGAGAGAGAGAGAGAGAGAGAGAGAGAGAGAGAGAGAGAGAGAGAGAGAGAGAGAGAGAGAGAGAGAGAGAGAGAGAGAGAGAGAGAGAGAGAGCTTGTCCAACCACTCAAATAAATACTTTGAATTTTGTTCTTGGCAACTCTGGTAAGACAAACGTCTCCACGACGACTTATTTACGGCTGTCCGGGGGTGTGGGGCTGGAGCTGGGGAGGGTGGGGGGTGTAAGTTAAAATGGGAAAAGATAGTTTTCGTGTGGAATTTAGCAAGGGACAACAAACCAACACAGAAATATTAATCTAAATTAAAATATGTAATAACGAAAGCGATTCGTTCGATTTGCACTGTCTTATTTTAACTGTTCAACTATGTGAATCTAATCAATTAATGGGACCCATTTCCAATGTACATGTATATAACGCGCCAAATGTCAGCTCAATTTAGAACGACGTTGAGTTACGTGAACACACAGTCAAATAGACACACAGACGATTACAGTCTGCAGAAATCTTGGTAAAAGATGGAAATTCGAGAGGTCATTATTTTGTTCACTGATTTGTTTTGCTTTTCTTCTTCTTTATTTGCACCAGGGCCGGATCCAGGGGGTAGGGGGGGGGGTGCTAGGAGTGCTGCAGCATCCCCCACCCCCACCCCTTGGCAACAACAACAACAACAACAAAAATAAAAAATAAAAAAAATAAAGAAAGTAGAAGATGGAAGTTTTTGTTCAACTGGAAATATGTTATGTAAGGCAGTTAGTTACGGTAGTTTAATTGTGGTGAAGGCAGTTAGTTACGGTAGTTTTACTTGTGGTGTTTCACCACTCTGTACCATACACTTTAAAAAGAACTAGACTAGCACCCCACCCCATCCCCTCCCTCGAAAATGGATTGATCCGGCCCTGTGCACCCACATACACTTTAGACCAGCGTTTTCTATCTCTTTATAATGAGAGTGTCGGATTAGTAAACGTTAAATTAAAACAAAAACAAAGTTTCGGTTATGCTAAATTAACCCTCTAAAATCATTATTATAAACGAAGTCGGTTATAGTCAAGTAAACCTCTAAAACTGTATTATAAACGAAGTTTCGGTTATAGTAAAGTAAACTTTGAAAACTTTACTGTAAACGGATTTTCGGTTATAGTAAATATTCGGTTATACTAAAGTTTTATTTGGTCCCAGGGCACTTTACTATATCCGAAGTTCACTGTAATTATCATTATTTAACAGTAGTAGTAGTAGTAGTAGTAGTAGTAGTAGTAGTAGTAGTAGTAGTAGTAGTAGTAGTAGTAGTAGTAGTAGTAGTAGTAGTAGTAGTAGTAACTAACACGGAGTGATAGTGTACTGAATGAATTAAGAAATATGGGAAATTATTACTTTTTAAACATAAAACATAAAATGTCATGTATTTGTGAAGTATTTAAATGATTAGCAAGAAAGCTTGTAAAAGCTATTAATCGAGCACAATGCAATTTGGTCTGAATGGTTAGCGGTCTGCTCATGAGGTCAGTGACATTTCACTTCCAGTTTAGTCATATTTTAGCACTTGTCTATATCAAAAACATATTGATTACATTAACCAACCCAGTCCTTTGGTTTCACGATTATCATATACCATTTATCCTGTAACAAGAGCCCCTGTTTACCCCGCACCAATTTGAGCTTTTGCTTGTTTAGTCAGTGTAGGCTTAGAAGGTTACTGTTGGTCTGAAGTGATCATGCGTAGCAGTTGTATGCTGACGATAGCCAAGTAGGCAATGACATCATCGCAGCCTACAATAGAGCTCCGATGTTTCATCCAATCAGAACACAGCACCGTTAGGTAGAACCAGTTCTGACTGGGTAGGCCAAGGCTAGGTAGAAGGTCATTCATGTTGAAAGCTTAGGGCAGTACACAGCTACGTCCTAGCGGAAATCTCTCCACTGATAGACCAGGGAAGCAGTACTTGTTGAATATTCGAATTCAATCAAGTTAGCCACGGCCTGACATTGTCAAAAAGGTAAATGAACATACTTCTGTTTCATCATGATGTATTTATATTATTGTTGAATTATGTGTGTGAAATTTGCTATGCTTAGAATTGAATTGTTAGCCCACGTTGCGTGACCACGTGGAGTATCCGACCATGCGGCGAGCACAACCGGCCGACGCCATGTTGTATTATGTACGGAAACAATGTTGTTTAACCTATATGTATGCCTGCAGACCAGTGGCTGTACCAGAGAATGTGTATAATATTAATTCTTTCTCTATGTGTATAGTTAGCCATGTTTTATATTTATATATGTATAGGAAATTAGAGTGGAGATTCCAGTGGACCACGGACTTAGCAGGTTGTTCGTCGCTTATATATAGAGATGTGGAGCTAATCACTGAGGGCTACTTCGGCCTTCAGTGAGACGCTATGCACACACCTATTATACAGGGTTGTGCAGAATTTCGTCTCATATGTTACAGACGATCAGGCATTATATCGTGAGCCCAACTCGGCGAACAACAAAAACAAGTCGTCGCTGAACATTGGCTGCCGAGGCATCTCCAGCATTGCGCGAAGATAGCCCACCAGTCTAACCACAGAGATCGGGAGAAGACTCCACGACAACACAGCGGGTCACAGAATCAACCGCAACACAGCTCTTCGGACACTGAGCTACACAACCTTCAGTGCACCAAACTCTGTATCAAAAGGACCACAGTAGTCCATTCTTCCAGAGTGGGTTCCGCGACGTTCAGCACAAACAACGAGTGGAAGGAATAGAACTCAAAGCAAAAGAAACTAACACAAAATGCCAGGTGAACAATCACACACTTTTATTCAACAATGACACATACACTCACAGGACAATGGGGACTAAACCACCCTCATCCCCTATCAAGACCCCCAACCCAGTATTTACTAAACAATTACCTCCCTTGTCTAACTGAAAACCCCAGAATTATACACAAACACAATGCCCCCAACAATATGCAACAATAGTAACAATCAATTAAATTTCAGATAAATACAATCCCAAGCTGAGTAAACAAACAGCAAATCTTAGAAATTCAATTGCACCGCATAAACTAACTTGTATTCCAGTGTCACTGTACGTACTTCACAGTCTCTTAACTGAGCTCAGAATAACTATAGTAGTTGTTCACTGAAGAGTTGTTATATGTTTAGGTGCGTGAATGCGAATCTGTATGAGTGTCGGTGTGGTGTATCTGGGATCCTGAGGTCCTGGTGAAAACCGCCGGTTGTCCGAAGTAGCAGGTAAGACCCAGCGTTGACGGGGAACCACACCCAGCTGCGGCGCTCACTATGACACAAAGTCGTGGCAGTGGTGGTGGCGGCCTGGTAACGTCCACACCCACGGTGGCAAAGGCGGAATTAGCAACGGCAGAGAAAGCAACGGTAGAAATAGAACAAGGTAGAAATCGAAGCCCAATCTGTGGACAAATAAAGGGTCTCACTAGTTCATTCACAACATGTAAACAATACATAACAGATACGCCTTCCGCCGTCCGCCATCTTGACCTGCTTATACATGCATCTCAATAACATAATGCACTTATCAATTCAATAATTTATCTCTTCCATGAAACACAGTTGTTTATACAAATATACATAATGATTACAACTGCACTTCCAGTCACACAATACCGATTCATCTCATCCACACCTCCATCTTCATCACCCCTCTCCACGTTATAATACGTTATCTCCCTTCATTCACAATTATCTCTATCACGCTATAATACAAACACGCTTCCCTCATATTCATCACCTTCATCATCCCTCTCCAACACAGTACATCGTCTCCCTTCCTTCACATTCATCACCCCTCTCTCTCTTTTTAACAAGCACACTTCACTGTCACCCTTTGACCCCGGTGTGGCAACAACAGCAACGACACTATACATACACATATTCAACCAAGAAAATCATATGAAAATCATATAAAAATCAACATACTATTTTTTCAAAATATATCCCTTTCCCCCTCATTCACCATCATTCATTCACGTACGCAGACTCGGAATGCACTGCCACTAAGGAAAAGAATTGCAGGTTTCAAATCACCTTTTAATCCTCGGCTTGTGATACAACGATACACGTACACCCACAACACAACAGTACAGCACAGTACAGCACACTGGTTATTAGAGTTCAAGTTCGTTTCTCGCTAATGCGTAGCTATGCACAGGGGCATACTGCTGAAGTACTTGAGCTTTGGCAGGTGCACAATCGAGGGCCACACATCCTTAAGACAGAACTCTACAACTATTACTTCCCAATAGATGGCAGTTACAGTCCTCCCACTATAGACTTTTAGACATTCTTGTCCCGACGAGGGCTCAAGACCTTGGGTGGTTCGAAACACAACGAACAAATACCCTTACAGAAGACGTACTCTAACCTGACACACAGTCACAACATTACTTCTGTCCAAAAGACCGACTGCTTGCAAAAGCAATCAAAATGACTCTGCTAACTAAATCACATACCAGCACACAGAACAACATCGAGTCGGGCTCAGTAACCTAGTTTCCCCATTTATGATTATGCTCCTTGCGTTAATCACGTGAAACCCATACTTACTTATTTTTCATACACAGTAAAAGAAACTGCCGATTTGACTATGTACACTGTATCACTAGAGATGTGCAACTCTGCACGATATATAACTAACTCTAGCATGTGCTGAAACTCGTGTCGTCACAGACCATTAGGGCAGAAAGTATCCAGTGCCTTATGATAAGAAAGTAGCTGCTTAGACCTATCAGCGAGCGAACCATTCGCACTGACATTTGAACTTTTAAGTTAGTTTCGTACATCGAAGATCGTGTATAGAGAAGAGGAAATAAATGTGTGATTTTTACTGTTATCAAGTGGCTGTATTACATAATTTATGTTTTATAGCCGTGTGAAAGCTAGTGTGACAGTGATCATTTACCATTTTTCTGAACAACTTACAACTTATGTTAATCTGATGAATAAAAATTGATGCAACAACAACAACAACCATTTTTCTATCTATCTCTGTACCCCAGCCTCAACACAGACCGAGCTAAACAAATAAATGTATTAAGTGAAGTCAAAGGGAGATTCACTAGCGATCCCCATAGACTAAGACGAGTGGGTAATAGCATTCCATTGTGCAGAGCCCAGCAACAATAAAACCCCACGTCACATATCCTCGGGAGGAGAGTAGTATAAACCAAGGTCCATCGCACAGACTTTAAAGATCACGATGCTCATGTGCTCGACGGATCAGTGCCGCTACACAAAGACACTAAGCAAGCACTAGGTCCCTCCCCCCTACCCCATCTCCCAGGAGTGCGCTCACTTGTCGGAGCATAACATTACATTACATAATTGTTGCTTTAGGTCCTGTGGACTCTTCCGAGCCAAATCAGGATCGGACAACCCCCAATCCGCATAAAAGATCTGCTGAAACAACCCTAGTGGTAAAACTGTATGCCCTCCACCAGCCAGTCACTTTACAATAAAGATATCCAACGCAGGGGACGCTGAGGCTGCACTCTAATTTATCGAACCCCCCGTTTACAAAAACAAAATAGAATACAAACATCATTATAAATTCAATACAATACAATACAAGATTATTGCTTTAGGTCCAGCGGACTCTTCCGAGCCAAATCAGGACCAGAAAGACGTTATCTTAAAATACTAGAAAATGTCTCAATTAATATAAAAAAACAAGCCTGTTACACTTAAATACTCAAACAAACTTTCACATGACACCTCTTTAAAAGTCTTCTTTAAAACTGATGTATTAAAAATATGTTTTCTTTCTTCAATCAAATCACTAAATTCAGCCCTGTCAATAAAATCCAAACTAAACAAAACATGTCGATATGATTTATATGTGATAGAACAAACCAACATTATGTAAAAATTGAAACAGATGTTGGTCACAGCAGCTCAATGCCTATGTGAGCAGCACTCTTAGGTTCTCCCACATTTTTTTTTTAAAAATCAGTTTATAGTCCCCTCTCTTCCCGAAAAGGATTTTCAGAGAGGAGACAACACTGCCACATTTTGCTGCCTGCGGGCTATTTATAGCTTGCCTACACCCTCCCTTTCAGTGAAAGGAAAGGAAAGAAGAGCACTGGCAAAGCTATTTATAGCTAGCCTGGCTGAACTAGCTTCAAAACCTAAAAGCTTTGGTTGAGTCAGTGTGTGGTCATTACATACTTTGAAAATCTCTTTGAAAGGTATTGAACCAAAATATGTTTCTCTTTCCTCAATAAGATCAGCACACTCAGACATGAAATGGCGAACGGAAAAGGATTGATCACATGCAAAGCACCATGGTGGTTCCTCTCCTTTTAAAAGAAAACCGTGGGTGACATAAGTATGCCCAATATGAAGGCGAGACAAAACTGTCTCTTCTTTGCGAGTGGATGCAAAGAAGCGGACAAATCGGGAAGAATTTGAAATAATTTGTTGTTGATATGGTTAGACCAGTCAGTCTGCCACAGTCGTTTACAATAATATCCAGTCATATAACGTAGGTCAGAGTAGGGCACAAACTGGAAAATCTCTGGAGGAAAATCGAGATGCAGAGCATCTTTAGCCGCTTTGTCCACTGCAATGTTACCGCGGATGCCCATGTGACCAGGAACCCACATAAAAACTATCTTTTTACCATCAGAAACAAGTTGTGTATGGAGGTCATGGATCTCTGCCAGAAAAGGGTGTGATATCTTTCTCGTGGAAAGAGCCTGGAGTGCTGACAGTGAATCGGACATGATTAAAAACGAGGTTCTTTTGGATTGATAAACTTGTTTCAGAGCGAGATGAATTGCCTTGAGCTCAGCTGTATAAACAGAACAAAAATCAGGTAAACGCTGTTGCAAAGGCTGGTCTAAGTGTCTCCCAGAGACCGACGCAGCAGCAACTGAATCTCCTTTCTTTGACCCGTCTGTAAAAAGTTTTTCATATCCTGGGTATAAGGCACACTGTTCTAAATAAAGTTGGTTATATTATATGGTTTCAGATGTATTGTATTTTAGGAAAGCAGACAATTACCAATTAATGTTTGGGATGCATAATTTCCATGGAGGAGCTTCAGTCCGAAGCTCATCATCGTTGATGGAAGCAACAACTGCCTGCTTTTTCCAAATGAGCCTGCATTCTGATGCCAAACGAAGGTATTGTGTTAGGTTTGGCTTCAAATTTCTGAACAAAATATGGGTTGAAAACACAGTCATAAGCGGGGTTCATGGGATCACTTTTTAATTTTAAATAATAATTCAGTGACAATTTTGTACGTCTCAGCTCCAGCGGGGGTTCATTAGCTTCCACGTAAAGGCTTTCACAAGGGGAGGTGCGAAACGCACCCAAAGCAATGCGTAGTGCCTGATGAGCAACTGGATCTAACATCTTAAGATAAGATTTTCTAGCAGAACCATAAACAATGCAACCATAATCTAACTTGGATCTAATTAAAGAACGATATAACAGCAATAAAGTTTTCTTGTCAGCTCCCCAGTCTGTACCACTGATAACCTTGAGCAAGTTGCAGGCCTGTTGACATTTAGTTTTCAAATTTTTCAGATGAGGAATGAAGGATAGCCTTTAATTTAAAAAAAATAACACCCAAAAATTTGACTTGTTGGACCGCCTTTATTGGAGTTTTATTGAGGGTAATATTAGGATCTTGAATAATTCCCCGGTGCTTGGAAAAGTGAATACATTCAGTTTTTGCTTCAGAAAATTTAAAACCAATTTGTAAAACCCTCTCTTCAACGGCCTTGACACATAACTGTAGCTGACGTTCTGCAGATGCCAAGGTTTTACCTTTGGCTACTAACGCAAAATCGTCAACAAACAAAGAATTGTCAATTCCCCGTTTGACGGAACGTACAATATTATTTATTTTAATGTTAAACAGCAAGGGAGACAAGATACTACCCTGAGGCACTCCCATCTCCTGTTCCCTCATATCTGACAAAGATCCCCCAACCTTTACCTGAAAAATTCTGTCCGTTAGAAAATTGGATATAAACAGAGGTAAATGTCCCTTCAAACCCATTTCTTGTAAATCTGAAAGAATGCCATATTTCCATGTGGTATCATACAGACATAGGCTTTTTCCAAATCAAACATGATGGCAACGACATGTTCACCCTGGACGAACGCGCTACGGATAAAAGTTTCCAGTCGCACCAGGTGGTCAACAGTACTTCGACCACTTCGAAAGCCACACTGAGTGTTGGATAAGATATTATTTGTTTCCAGATACCACAGTAAACGGGAATAAACCATTCTTTCCAGCGTCTTGCATAAGCAAGACGTTAAGGCTATTGGTCTATAGTTTGTGGGATTAGCATGGTCTTTGCCAGGTTTAGGAATGGGTATAATAATGGCCTTTCTCCGGAGGGAGAGGGAGGAAAGGTGCCAGTGATCCAAATCTGATTGAAGATGTCCAGCAATTGAGACCGTGAGTACCTTGTTAAATGTCTGAGAAATTGATAATGTACATCATCCGGTCCAACTGCTGAATCTACACTTTTGTTAATTGCATCGTCAAGCTCGACTAATGAGAACGAAAAATTGTAGTCTTCAGAATTATCAGAGGTAAAATTTAACCGTTGTTTTTCTTTACGTGTTTTAATTGTTTGAAAAGAGAGAATAATTTTCAGAGGAAGAATTTGCAACAAAAGAAGAGGCCAAAAGATCAGCTACTATTTAGTTTTTTATCTCCGATTACGTCCCCCTGCACAGTAAGGCATGGGCTCACCTGTTTGTTACTTTTATTTTTGAGTTTGCGGACCACTTTCCAAGCTTCGCTTTGGAATTTAGCGTGGAGCAGAAACCTCTCCACGATTCTCTTCTCTTACGTTTGAAGAGCTGTCGGCATTGCGCTCGCAAACGTTGGTGGTTCTGTTTATTTTCAGAGTTTGGGTGCAGATACATCGTTCTTAAAGCTTTTTTACGGGCTTGCTGAAGTTTTTTACATTCATCATCAAACAGGAATTTTTAATTGTACACGTTTTTGATGAAGTTTGCGGGATGGACTCTTTAGCACTGTTTATAACTATGTCAGTGTAGAGCTGTATTGAATCTATGGCGTTCGAAAATTCCAGTTTCTTAGCACGTAACTGAACCTCAGACAGGTTAGAAAACATACTCCAGTTAGCTTGTTTCAGTTTCCACCTGCCATGAGTTTGCTCAAGGTTGTCTGAATCATGTTTTAATAAAACCGGAAAATGGTCACTACCATGGAGATCTAAAACTGTCCATTTAAAATCCAAAAGTAAGGAGGGATCACAGATCGATATATCAATGTGGGACAATACAATACAATACAAGGTTATTGCTTTAGGTCCAGCGGACTCTTTCGAGCCAAATCAGGACCAGAGAGACGTTATCTTAAAATATTATAAAATGATTCAAATCTTAAAAAACAAACCTGTTACTCTTAGATACTCAAACAAACTTTCACATGACATCTCTTTAAGAGTCTTCTTTAAAACTGATGTAATAAAAATATGATGTCTTTCTTCAGTCAAATCACTAAATTCAGTCCTATCAATAAAATCCAAACTAAACAAAACATGTCGATATGATTTATATGCGATAAAACAAACCAACATCATGTAAAAATTGAAACAGATGTTGACCATTACATACTTTAAAAATCTCTTTGAAAGGTATAGAACCAAAATATGTTTCTCTTTCCTCAATCAGATCAGCACACTCAGACATGAAATGGCGAACGGAAAAAGATTTATCACATGCAAAGCACCATGGTGGTTCTTCTCCTTTTAAAAGGAAACTGTGGGTGACATAAGTATGCCCAATATGAAGGCGAGACAAAACTGTTTCTTCTTTGCGAGTGGATGCAAAGTTAGGCAAAGAATCTGACAAATCCGGGAGAATTTGAAATAATTTGTTGTTGATATGGTTAGACTAGTCAGTCTGCCACAGCCGTTTACAATAAGATCCAGTCATACAACGCAGATCAGAGTAAGGAACAAATTGGAAAATCTCTGAAGGGAAATCGAGATGCAGAGCATCTTTAGCCGCCCTGTCTACTGCAATATTGCCGCGGATGCCCATGTGACCAGGGACCCACATAAAAACTATCTTTTTACCCTTAGAAACAAGTTGTGTATGGAGGTCATGGATCTCTGCCAGAAAAGGGTGTGATATATTTCTCGTGGAAAGAGCCTGAAGTGCTGACAATGAATCAGACATGATTAAAAATGGGGTTCTTTTGGATTCATAAACTTGTTTCAGAGCTAAATGAATTGCCTTGAGCTCAGCTGTATAAACAGAACAAAAATCAGGTAAACGCTGTTGCAAAGGCTGGTCTAAGTGTCTCCCAGAGACCGACGCAGCAGCAACTGAATCTCCTTTCTTTGACCCGTCTGTATAAAGTTGTTCATATCCTGGGTATAAAGCACACTGTTCTAAATAAAGTTGGTTATATACAGTTTCGGATGTATTGTTTTTAAGGAAAGCGGACAACTGCCAATTAATGTTTGGGATACACAATTTCCATGGGGGAGCTTCAGTCCGAAGCTCATCGTCGTTGATGGAAGCAACATTAATGCCTGCTTTTTCCAGATGAGCCTGCATTCTGATGCCAAACGAAGGAATTGTGTTAGGTTTGGCTTCAAATTTTTGAACAAAATCTGGGTTGAAAACAGTCATAAGCGGGGTTCATGGGATCAGTTTTTAATTTTAAATAGTAATTCAGTGACAATTTTGAACGTCTGAGCTCCAGCGGGGGTTCGTTAGCTTCCACGTAAAGGCTTTCACAAGGGGAGGTGCGAAAAGCACCAAAAGCAATGCTAATGCCTGATGAGCAACTGGATCTAACATCTTAAGATAAGATTTTCTAGCAGAACCATAAACAATGCAACCATAGTCTAACTTGGATCTAATTAAAAAACGATATAACAGTAATAAAGTTTTCTTGTCAGCACCCCAGTCTGTACCACTAATAACCTTGAGCAGGTTGCAGGCCTGTTGACATTTAGTTTTCAAATTTTTCAGATGAGGAAGGAAGGATAGCCTTTGATCAAAAATAACACCCAAAAATTTGACTTGTTGGACCGCCTTTATTGGAGTTTTATTGAGGATAATAGTAGGGTCTTGAATAATTCCCCGGTGCTTGGAAAAGTGAATACATTCAGTTTTTGCTTCAGAAAATTTAAAACCATTTTGTAAAACCCAGTCTTCAACGGCCTTGACACATAACTGAAGCTGACGTTCTGCAGATGCCAAAGTTTTACCTTTGGCTACTAACGTAAAATCGTCAACAAACAGAGAATTGTCAATTCCCCGTTTAACAGAACGAACAATATTATTTATTTTAATATTAAACAGCAAGGGAGACAAGATGCTACCCTGAGGCACTCCCATCTCCTGTTCCCTCGTATCTGACAAAGATCCCCCAACCTTAACATGAAAGATTCTGTCCGTTAGAAAATTGGATATAAACAGAGGTAAATGTCCCTTCAAACCCATTTCTTGTAAATCTGAAAGAATGCCATATTTCCATGTGGTATCATAGGCTTTTTCCAAATCAAACATGATGGCAACGACATGTTCACCCTGGACGAACGCGTTACGGATAAAAGTTTCCAGTCGCACCAGGTGGTCAACAGTACTTCGACCACTTCGAAAGCCACACTGAGTGTTGGATAAAATATTATTTGTTTCTAGATACCACAGTAAACGAGAATAAACCATTCTTTCCAGCGTCTTGCATAAGCAAGACGTTAAGGCTATTGGTCTATAGTTTGTTGAGTTAGTATGGTCTTTGCCAGGTTTAGGAATGGGTACAATAATGGCCTTTCTCCAAGAGAGGAAAGGTGCCAGTGATCCAGATCTGATTGAAGATGTCCAGCAGTTGAGACCGTGAGTACCTTGTTAAATGTCTGAGAAATTGATAATGTACATCATCCGGTCCAACTGCTGAATCTGCACTTTTGTTAATTGCATCGTCAAGCTCGACTAATGAAAATGGAATGTTGTAATCTTCAGAATTATCGGAGGTAAAATTTAACTGTTGTTTTTCTTTACGGGTTTTAACTGTTTGAAAAGGGACAGAATAATTTTCAGAGGAAGAATTTGCAGCAAAAGAAGAAGCCAAAAGATCAGCTACTAATTTTTTCTCTCCGATTACGTCACCCTGCACAGTAAGGCATGGGCTCACCTGTTTGTTACTTTTATTTTTGAGTTTGCGGACTACTTTCCACACCTTCGACAGTTTCGCTTTCGAATTAAGCGTGGAGCAGAAACCTCTCCACGATTCTCTTCTCTTTCGTTTGAAGAGCTGTCGGCATTGCGCTCGCAAACGTTGGTGGTTTTGTTTATTTTCAGTGCTTGGGTGTAAAAACATAGTTCTTAAAGCTTTTTTACGAGCTTGCTGAAGTTTTCGACATTCATCGTCAAACCAGGGTTTTTTAAGTGTGTGAGGGTTTGACGAAGTTTGCGGAATGGACTCATTGGCACTGTTTATAACTATGTCAGTGTAAAGCTGTATTGGATCTATGGCGTTCGAAAATTCCTGTTTCTTAGCATGCAACTGAACCTCAGACAGGTTAGAAAACATACTCCAGTTAGCTTGTTTCAGTTTCCACCTGCCATGAGTTTGCTCAAGGTTGTCTGAATCATGTTTTAATAAAACCGGAAAATGGTCGCTACCATGGAGAACTTCTAAAACTGTCCATTTAAAATCCAAAAGTAAGGAGGGATCACAGATCGATATATCAATGTGGGACAAGGAAGCGGTTCTTGAACAGGAAAAAGTTGGAGCACCCTCGTTCAAAGGTACTAGGTTTAACGAGTCTAAAATGTCTTCAATTATTTTCCCCTGAGAATCGGTACGATCGCTACCCCACAGGGGAGAACGTCCATTAAAATCTCCCAACAACAAAAAAGGGGTAGGTAACTGTTGGATCAAATTCTCAAGTTCACTTCTATTCATATTTATTGATGGTGTCAAATATATAGAACAAACTGTGAGGGATTTAAAAAGAGATACTCTGGCTGCAACTGCTGGTAAACTTGTATGAAGTGAAATTGGGCTAAATGGGACGTTTCTATGAATAAAGAGTGAAACGCCTCTAGAAGATGTACAATCTAGAGACGAATAACCAGTGATATCTATAAGATGTTTCTCTGACAGGAGAGTTTCCTGAATGGCTAACACCTCAGGTTGATGCTCTGTAAGCAGACAGCAGAGCTCCTCATAATTTGCCCTTATCCCTCGGATATTCCATTGTAAAATGGCCATAAAAATGAAGTAAAAGAATGCTAAAATTTTCATCTCTGAAAGCACAATTACGTCTCTTTATCTTTTGGACCCTCGTCCATCTCTTCATGTTCCATAAACCCCCCGAAACGGTTCTCCGTTTCGAGAGGCTGATGGTGCTTGGAAGAAAGGGGTCCGGGCCTTTGATTTTTTGTCAATGCCCCGGAACCCGAACTGCCAGCCGACTTCCTCCCCTTCTCCCCAGCACCGGACTTTGTATCTTCCCTCTCCCCTTCAACCCTTCCAATCTTTCCCTCTCCTCCTCTGACGCTCTTCTGCTGGGCAACTAGAATTTTAGCCGCCTCAGCAACTACCCGGTCACTAAAACTGGTCGTTGCTGGTGCGGTGGCATGAGGCCTAGCCTCCTTTGCAGCAGGTGTGACGGATTTTGACACGGCCGTCTGCGTGTTGTGGGTGACGGTTGGGGACGTGCCCGTCGGCACGTTCTCCAGTGGAATCGATGGGGCTGGAGAACCCCCCTTTTGAGAAAACAACGTGAGCATTTTTTCTAGAACATCCATCTGTTTGCACAACGTTTCCAAGATCTGCGTTATTTTATTCATGGCGGTGTCCATTGTCGGGTGTGCGCTAGGTTCCACATGAGATGTGGAACCCGCCACAGACGCAAAGGACCTCTCTTGTAGAACCGGCCTACTTGCAAGTACTTTTTTCCTTGCGTCTCCGAAGGAGCAACTCTCAGTGGCCCGCACCCTTTTGGATTTCCAGCTCCAGCTGCCACTGAGGACAATCTTTGGAGCTGGAAGAATGATTCCCGGCGCAATTCACGCAGCAAATCGGATTGGTACATTCGTTTTCATGTTTGTCTTTAGCACAATCACGACAGATTTCTTTGCTTTTACAGGTCTTGCTACCGTGACCAAACCGTTGGCAGCGGTAGCATCGCAATGGTGACGGTATGAACGGCGTCACCTTCACCCTAAGGTACCCCACCTTGAGTGACTCCGGCAACTTGGCTATAGCGAAAGTCACAAAAAGTGTGTTGGTGGGGATACGTTGGGGACCTTTGGTGACGAAGACCCTCTGGACTGCTGTGACCCCCTGGCTGGAGAGCTCATCTCGGATTTCCAATTCCGACATGTCGATCAAATCCGGACATCGGATGACTTCCTTGGAGGAATTCAACCGTCCATGCACAGAAACTTTGATTTGTCTGTCAACAAATACGGTCAAATTCCTCTTTAGAAGACAATCCGATGCCCTTTTGGTTGAGCACTCCACCAGGTAGGCCCCAGATCTCAGTTTTTTCACATCTTTGAACCCGATTGTGCAAACGGATTGGAAACCCTTCTGTATGGCGAACGGAGACAGCTTGCCTAGTGGCATAGCCGGATCCGCCCCCTCTACAACCAAAAAACGAGGCCAGGCCCCTTCCACCCCCGATGCACAAGCTTTTTGTCTCGTGTCCATTTCACTGTCCGTGTCCGAGTCCGGTCCGTCATCACGCAGTCGTCTTTTATTTGTGGAAGCCATGTTATTAATTTATGAATTCATCCCCCCCCCCCTGCTCCCCACCCACCACGGAGTCCAACAAGGGGATGCGTCCAAGCGGAAAATCCTGCAAGGGAGCGCACCAGGGCTACAGGGGGGATATACACCCAGACAATCCCGCACTGCCACTACGGTTTTGTTCAAGTTTGACCCATGAGCCGCAGCCTTCTAGCAGAGCTAGGGCAATACACGACCAGCCGCTTGACTGACGCGGGCCACGCCAGCCTCCCGTCTAGGAGAAGTCCGGGCCAAAGAGGTGTGTTAGTGTGAGGGACCGCAGTCCCTCAGTGACCTCAACCTCCAGGATCCCATTCTCCCCCGACACGGGTTGCCCTGCACGGCAAACGCAGGGGGCCAAGAGAAGGCCACAGAGAAAAAGAAGGGTAGAAAAAGAAGGAATGATGGGGAAAAAGAAGACAGGGAAAGTCCGGTAAGGCAGAAGAAAGGGAGTCAAAACTGCATAGTATACTGGGAGAATTTAAGGGTGAAGAGAATATAGGTGAAAGGACCAATAAGACAGAAACAAGATAAAAGAGAAGAAAAAGGGGTAGGCAACTTTGTCACCCAGCCAGAGAGAGGCATGGGGTCCACCCCCGGCGCGCGGAGCCGAGCCCGTTGGGGCTATCAATGTGGGACAAGGAAGCAGTTCTTGAACAGGAAAAAGTTGGAGCACCCTCGTTCAAAGTTACTAGGTTCAACGAGTCTAAAATGTCTTCAATTATTTTCCCCTGAGAATCGGTACGATCGCTACCCCACAGGGGAGAGCGTCCATTAAAATCTCCCAACAACAAAAAAGGGGCAGGTAACTGTTGGATCAAATTCTCAAGTTCATTTTTATTCACATTTATTGATGGGGTCAAATATATAGAACAAACTGTGAGGGATTTAAAAAGAGATACTCTGGCTGCAACTGCTGGAAAACTTGTATTAAGTGAAACTGGGTTAAATGGGACGTTTCTATGAATAAAAAGTGAAACGCCTCTAGAAGATGTACAATCTAGAGACGAATAACCAGTAATATCTATAAGATGTTTCTCTGACAGGAGAGTTTCCTGAATGGCTAACACCTCAGGTTGATGCTCCGTCAGCAGACAACAGAGCTCCTCATAATTTGCCCTTATCCCTCGGATATTCCATTGTAAAATGGCCATAAAAATGAAGTAAAAGAATGCTAAAATTTTCATCTCTGAAAGCACAATTGTCTCTTTATCTTTCGGACCCTCGTCCATCTCTTCATGGTCCATCAACCACCCGAAACGGTTCTCCGTTTCGAGAGGTTGATGGTGCTTGGAAGAAAAGGGTCCGGGCCTTTGATTTTTTGTCAAAGCCCCGGAACCCGAACTGCCAGCCGACTTCCTCCCCTTCTCCCCAGCACTGGACTTTATATCTTCCCTCTCTCCCTCACCCCTTCCAACCTTTCCCTCTCCTCCTCTGACGCTCTTCTGCTGAGCAACTAGAATCTTAGCCGCCTCAGCAACTACCTGGTCGCTAAAACCGGTCGTTGCTGGTGCGGCGGCCTGAGGGCTAGCCTCCTTTGTGGCAGGTGTGACGGCTTTAGACACGGTCGTCTGCGTGTTGTGGGTGACGGTTGGGGACGTGCCCGTCGGCACGTTCTCCAGTGTAATCGATGGGGCTGGAGAACCCCCATTTTGAGCAAACAACGTGAGCATTTTTTCTAGAGCATCCATCCGTCTGCGCAACGTTTCCAAGATCTGCGTCATTTTATTCATGGCAGTGTCCATTGTCGGGTGTGCGCTAGGTTCCACATGAGATGTGGAACCCGCCACAGACGCAAATGACCTCTCTTTAAGAACCGGCCTACTTTCAAGTACTTTTTTTTCTTGCGTCTCCAAAGGAGCAACTCTCAGTGGCCCGCACCTTTTGGATTTCCAGCTCCAACTGCCACTGAGGACAATCTTTGGAGCTGGAAGAATGATTCCCGGCGCAATTCACGCAGCAAATCGGATTTTTGCATTCATTTTCATGTTTGTCTTTTGCACAATCACGACATATTTCTTTGCTTTTACAGGTTTTGCTACCGTGACCAAACCTTTGGCAACGGTAGCATCGCAACGGTGACGGTACGAACGGCGTCACTTTCACCCTAAGGTACCCCACCTTGAGTGACTCCGGCAACTTGGCCATAGCGAAGGTCACAAAAAGTGTGTTGGTGGGGATACGTTGGGGTCCTTTGATGACGAAGACCCGCTGTACTGCTGTGACCCCCCTGGCTGGAGAGCTCATCACGGATTTCCAATTCCGACATGTCGATCAAATCCTGACATCGGATGACTCCCTTGGAGGAATTCAACCGTCCATGCACAGAAACTTTGATTTGTCTGTCAACAAAGACGGTCAAATTTCTCTTTAGAAGACAATCCGATGCCCTTTTGGTTGAGCACTCCACCAGGTAGGCCCCAGATCTAAGTTTTTTCACATCTTTGAACCCGATTGTGCAGACGGATTGGAAACCCTTCTGGATGGCGAACGGAGACAGCTTGCCTAGTGGCATAGCCGGATCCGCCCCCTCTACAACCAAAAAACGAGGCCAGGCCCCTTCCACCCCCGATGCACAAGCTTTTTGTCTCGTCTCCATGTCACTGTCCGTGTCCGTGTCCAGTCCGCCGTCATGCAGTCGTTTTTTTTTTTGGTGGATGCCATGTTAATTATTTGTTAATTCATCCCCCCTACCCCCCACCACTGAGTCCAACAAGGGGATGCGTACAAGCGGAAAATCCAGCAAGGGAGCGCACCAGGGCTACAGGGGGGATATACACCCAGACAATCCCGCACTGGCACTACGGTTTTGTTCAAGTTTGACCCATGAGCCGCAGCCTTCTAGCAGAGCTAGGGCAATACACGACCAGCCGATAGACTGACGCGGGCCACGCCAGCCTCCCGTCTAGGAGAAGTCCAGGCCAAAGAGGTGTGTTAGTGTGAGGGACCGCAGTCCCTCAGTGACCTCAACCTCCAGGATCCCATTCTCCCCCGACACGGGTTGCCCTGCACGGCAAACGCAGGGGGCCAAGAGAAGGCCACAGAGAAAAAGAAGAGCAGGAAAAGAAGGAATGATGGGGAAAAGGAAGACAGGGAAAGTCCGGTAAGGCAGAAGAGAGGAAGTCAAAACTGCACAGTTTAGTGGGAGAATTTATGTGTGAAAAGAATATAGATGAAAGGACCAATAAGACAGAAACAAGACAAAAGAGAAGAAAAAAGAGTAGGCAACTTTTTCACCCAGCCAGAGAGAGGCATGGGGTCCACCCCCGGCGCGCGGAGCCGAGCCCGGGGGAGGGGGGGGGGCCATTATAAATTATCAACAAAACATATACACATAAAATGCCTACATTGCTAAATAATAACATCATAGGAAGCCCTAGTGACCACCTGGCAGAAAGCGTCCAATATTCCCAAGCTGATCCAACAGACCTCATACACAAACATGGAGTCTTGTCCCGGAAGAGTTTTCAAGAAAAAAGGTAGGTGACTGGTCTAGCGAAGAAGAAGATAGTATAGCAGATTGATAGAACAGAGCAGGACTGAGAAAGAGCAAATGAGAAAGACAGCGACAGTGGGAATTTAAAGCACTAAATTTCCAGAAAGTGGGGATACTATTTATACTGAAACCCCCGGCACCCCAACGGGGGTATTGTCGGAGCGCCAAACAATGCGCCTAAAGGCTACAAGTGGGCGCCTCCGACAGCTTGAGTTAGATCCTGTATAAATCAGCGCCTTGAGCAGCTCTTGAGCTGGGAAAGCGCTATATAAGATTGATTAAATAAATAAATAAATAAAATAAAATAAAACAGATAAGACGTACTGCCAGTGTTATGGCCGGGGCTGGCATCAACCTCTCGGTATACGTCAAAAGGCCTGAGTGGCCGGGTCCCTCTAAGGTCTGTAGCTGGTGTGCTGAAAATTTTTAGCTTGCCTGAAAACAAAGGACAAAATATTCAAATATTACACAACACAATACAACACTACACGATGAATATCTATTACATAAAATGTACCTCTCTCTCTCTCTCTCTCTCTCTCTCTCTCTCTCTCTCTCTCTCTCTCTCTCTCTCTCTCTCTCTCTCTCTCTCTCTCTCTCTCTCTCTCTCTCTCTCTCTCTCGAATAAGTAGATTTCAAAGAAAAATGATGCTAGAAAGTTCAATTACAGCGAGAATTAAAACATGCGTCTGGGAAAAAATGAGGAACGATAGATGTAGTATAAAACTAAAAGAGCATTTTTGTGCGTGTCGTATACATTGTGTGTTAACTTAATGTCAGAAATGTTTTACTAACTGGTTTGTCTTAATCGCATTTAAATCATGGACCGATTTTAGAAATGCGTACTTTTGCGTTTGTACATTTATGAGGCGTATCAGTGTGGGGTTTTAATGTAGCTGGCGGCCTTGAAATGAACAATGTATTGTTTATTCAATAAAACGTCTTAGCTCTCTCTCTCTCTCTCTCTCTCTCTCTCTCTCTCTCTCTCTCTCTCTCTCTCTCTCTCTTTTTTTCTCTCTATCTCACTCACTTTCCATGGAATTTATTTTCTCTCTCTTTCCATCTATTTCTCTTTCACACACACACACAGACACACATGTAAAATCTCTCTCTCTCTTTCACACACACACACACAAACACACATGTAAAAACGCCGTTGTTATGACTTTATTGGAACGCCACAACGTTGTTTTGACTTTTCTTTTTCATTTGTCAATTTTTTTAGACTAACCATTATCTTACTCCTAACTCTAACCCTTACCCTAACCCTACGCCAAACACCACCCTAACCATAACGGAACACTGTTTTGACGTAAAAATAACGGGGCCGCCAAAAGAACGTAGGTAGAGAACAAACAGTCCGTATAAATAACGGCGTTTCTACATCGCCAGCCACACACACACACACACACACACACACACACACACGCACACACACACACACACACATTTTTGTAAAAACGACATTCTGATGACTGTTGAGAAAAAAAACAGGGATTATTTTGACACACTTTTCATTTTCGTGACATTATTTTGACATTTTCAAATTTTTGAACCTATCCCTAACCCTAACCCTAACCCTTAACCTAACCCTAAGCCTAAAACAGCTGCAACTCTACCGGAACCCTATTTTGACGTCAAAATAGGGCAGCCTTCCAAAAACGTCAAAAGAAACCATGTGGAGTTCCATGAGTGTAAATTTAGTGCTTTAAATTCCCACTGTCGCTGTCTTCCTCATTTGCTCTTTCCAATTCCTGATCTGTCCTATCACTCTGCTATACTATCTTCTTCTTCGCTAGATCAATGACCTACCTTTTTTCTTGAAAACTCTTCCAGGACAAGACTCCTTGTTTGTGTATGAGGTCTGTTGGATCAGCTTGGGAGTGTTGGACGCTTTCTGCCGGGTGGTCACTAGGGCTTCCTATGATGTTATTATTTAGCACTATAGGCATTTTATATGTATGTGTTTTGTTGATGATTTATAATGATGTTTGTATTCTATTTTGTTTTTGTAACCGGGGGTTCGAGTAGTTGGGGTAAAGCCTCAGCCGTCCCCTGCGTGGGATGTCTTTATTGTAAAGTGACTGGCCGGTGGAGGGCATTCAATTTTCCCACTAGGGTTGTTTCGGCAGATCTTTTATGCGGATTGGGGGTTGTCCGGTCCTGATTTGGCTCGGAAGAGTCCGCTGGACCTGAAGAGTCCGCTGGACCGAAAAATACCTACAGCACCAACAACATCTATATCATGTGTTTGCAGACATCAAGAAAGCGTTTGAACGAGTCTGGCATGCAGCTCTGTTGGCAACCATGAGAGTGTACAACATCAGCCCTATAAATTATTGAAGTAATCAAAAGCCTGTATGACAAGGCTACCAGTGCAGTCCTCCATAACAGCGCCATCTGGAACTGGTTCAGAACAACAATCGGTGTGCGTCAGAGATGCCTACTCTCTCCAACACTCTTCAACATCTTCGTAGAGCGCATCATGTCAAATGCCCTTGCAGATCACGAAAGCACAGTCAGCATAGTGGTTGAACAATCTCCAACCTCCGTTTTGCGGATGACATTGATGGATTGGTTGGAGAGGAACAAGAACTTGAACAGCTGGTACAGAGGCTTGACACCACCTCCAGAGCCTATGGAATGGAAATAAGTGCAGAGAAGACCAAAATGATGACCAACAACACTAATGGCATCAACATGAACATCAAAGTCCAAGGCCAATCTTTCAACACAGTGCATAGCTTCAAATGTTTAGGAGCCATTGTATCAGACAATGGGTCCCAACAGAAAGTCCTCTCCAAGATCGCACAAACAAACTGCTGCCCTGGTTGAAGCCCATTTGGAAAGACAGCTGCTGCGCTCCCTTGTCATTACCACCTTCCTATACGCTTGCAAAACATGGACCCTCACAGCAGACCTACAACGAAGAATACAAAGCATGGATGTGAGGTGCTACAGAAGACTTCTGGGCATTTCCTATACCCAGCACATCACCAACAACGAAGTCCGACAGACCATCACACAACATTGGACAACACGATGACATGCTCACAGTGGTGAAGAAATAGAAACTCCTATGGCATGGCCACGTCACCAGAGCATCAGGCCTTGCAAAAAGCATTCAGCAAGGCACGGTACAAGGAGGCAGAAGAAGGAGACCAAAAAAGAGGTGGGAGGACAACATTCGAAAATGGACTGGTTTGACCCTGAACGAAACCATGAGGGTTGCTGAGAACAAAGAAAGATGGAGTACGCTGGTTAAACATCATCTGTGGTGCACCAACGACCTTTGAGTTACAGGAAAGGATAGGATAGGACGCAGACCTAGCTTCGTGAGGTACATGAACCCTATATTATTTTTATAGGGTCCATGTTGCGGATTAGGACGTAGTGGTAGCCGTGTGCTTTGTTGTTATTGTTGCATCAATTTTTATTCATCAGATTAACATAAGTTGTACTGATGTAACATAAACAGTTTACAAAATCTAACATGCGCACATCATAGATATTTTCCAAATTAAGTAATTAATTAATCAAACTATAGAAATCATCATACTACTAACATACACATACACTTTTACAACATACATTCATTCCCTTGTAACAATTCATTGATTAAGAAACACACAAAGGAAAAACAAAATAAAAACTTTCAACTTCACCTGTGAAGTACTTATAAATGTTATTTTGCGTCTTACAGAAAGTTGAAATTAGGCCTCCAAGCCCTTACCCACCCTCACCCTTCCATCCCACCCTCCCCCTCCCAGTACACCCCATAAACAAACTAAAAGAAAAATGATAAAATAATCAATGAAAACTAAAACAAATTCAAATTCATAAATAATTCCTCCCATCCTTCCTCCCTTCCATCCAAAAATAAATATATAAATAATAACCTATATTTATTGAAACTAATAATGCTTAATTAAATAAATTAGGTACAAAAAATAAACAGACAATTACTATACTAATTGTTAGAAGATATTTAGAAAAAATTGAATAATTCATGACTTCTAAGTAAATCATGAGCATTAAGCTCAATGACCAATCAGAATGATCTTCTGGATATACAATACTTGAGATTGACATAGGTAGCTTTAATTTATTTAATCTAATGAGTAAAGGCTAAAAATGGTTATAATTTTGTTGACATTCCAATATTAAGTGATTTACATTAAAAAATATACCACAATTACAAAGAACTGGAGGATTTATGAAACGAGCACGCCAAGCATTTAGCCTTAGTCTGTGAAATAAACTGTTAATATAAAAAGATTTTGAAATAGATATAACGTTATTTGATACGGGTGAATTATCCAAGTAAAGTTTTTCAATGACCTCTTGCTTGTATTTATCATTCCATTGATTCCAAGCACATCGTTTTATTTGATTATTAATTTCATTTGTTGTAAGGTTGACAAATAATTTCATGGATTCGTCCGAAGATGCAGCACTCTTTGCTAAATGGTCAACAATAACATTTCCTAATATATTTAAATGACTAGGTATCCAAATTAATGAAATATCCGATCCCCTGGTAATGATTTGATGACATAAAAGCTTTATTTCTGTTAACAGTTCCTGTCGCTCCTTACTAACCCAAGATGACAAAGCCGATAAAGCTGATAAAGCCGTGTGCAGGACATTTAGTTCTTGTAGCCGGAATAATTGATAGGAAAAAAAAGTAGAGCATTCGATGGGGATTACTATGGCAGTGGTGTTCCTAGGATTAGATGGCAATAGGACAAAATGTCCTAAATCATAAAACTAATCGGACATCATGTCCTGACTACATAAAAGCAATAGAACATTCAGATTGTGTAGCGGACCGATTAATGGTGCTTCTTTAGAAGACAGTGACTGAGAATAAATATGAATAAAGTAAAACAAAAACTCTGTTGTGTAAACAGTTTAAAAACGAGCTCAAAACAGACTGCCCTTTAGCAACACAAAGCTTTTTCTTCGGCGGCATTTTGAGCGTAGTAAGATCGTTGCAGAGGAAGTATGGTGTCGGTTATTTACCTTTCAAAAGTGTCGAGAGTTGCGGCCCTTTTGTTGTTCGACGGAATGTACCAAAGAGTGATAATAGTCTAGCATTGTCCACTATTCAAACTCGTTTTAACGGTTTTGACACTCCAGTTTGTACAGATGTTTCTTGCAGTGACCGCTCTAGTCATAATACTATCGGACAATGACCGCTAATTTCGCATTAGAATCGGACATTTGACGGGACACAGGTGTTTGCATTCGGTCATTTTCCAAACAAAACGGACCATGACCGATGTCCGAGGCCTCGGGACATCACTGCTATGGTGTAAGCTTACTTAGAAATGCGCTATCAGCTGTGGTGGAAAGTACAGACAAGAGTTTAAAAAAAAGAATTATTATTAGAGGTCAATCAAAAATTTACAAAATAAACTCGAGTTTCTTTGACCTCTAACAGCGACCTTCCTGTCTTTACCCTTTATGTCCAGTTATGGATGCGTGTTTGTTGTGTGGAACTCAATGTCGGCAAAACTAAAGAGATGTTGGTGGACTTTAGAAGGAATCGGACAGATGTGGCTGCACTTCACCTCAGAAATCAAACTGTAGAGAGAGTGGAACAATACAAATACCTTGGGACCATGATTGACCACAAGCTTTCTTTTACAGCTAATGCCGAAATTATATTTAAGAAATGCAGGCAGCGTATATACATGTTGTATCAACTCCGATCTCTTCTGGTTTCGCAGAGCATACTTGAATAGTGTTATCGTGCCGACGTGGAATCAGTTCTTACGTTTAACGTTTTTATTCATTTGCTGGTTTCAGTCTCTCAGTGTCAAAAGTAGGAATTCCTTGAACCGTATTACCAATACCTGTAGCAAAATCATTGGTAAAAAGCAGACGCTTCTGTGGGAATTGTTTCAGAGGAGGGCCCTAGGCAAAGCCATCAGCATCAAGGACGATTCCACCCACCCTCTCTCTCCTTGGTTTGAATGTCTACCTTCTGGGAAACGCCTCAGGAGCCTTAAGACCCGCACAGTATGTTACCGATCCAATTTTCTCCCCTCTGCCGTGGCCTTGATCAACTCAAACATGACGCGCTGATGGCTCTGCTTGGGGCTCCTTCCTCTGCTTTCTGTAACAGGCTCTATAGAGTATAAATCTGCGTGCGTTTGTAACTGGTGGTTTAAGAGTGGGATGTGGGACGAAAGAAGGGGGGTGGGAACCCGGAATAAGGTTAGATGTGTATTTTATGTATGTAAGCCTACAGTTTTTTAAATCAACTAACAAATGTTGTTCAAATGTTGTCTGTATGTACAGTTTAACTTTAATTTTATTGTTTTATTGGATTGTGAAATCTGTTTGTAAACCGGTTTGTGTGATGTCACTGTGTGATAACTGTACCCTGGCAATAAGCTGTGTCTGTGATTAGATAGAAACAGCTTCTTCTGTGAGATTTTGTTTTACATTCTTTTATATAAGCTACTATATAAATTAATACTGTAGTGTGTGTGGGTGTGTGTGTGTGCATATATAATCGTATCCTACATGTTGTAGAGTTTTTAAACCAATATTATACTATCTTTTTTATTTTATTTATTTTAGTGATCAAGTGCCTGTCATAGTTTCTTGTGAAAGCTAATAAAGATTTGTTGAATTTGATTAAGCCGTTTGGCGTTCCGTACCCGTTGGTTGTAGTCGAAAGTTAGAGATGAACTGCTGTGGCTTGACTTGCAGACCCGCCATGGTCGGTGATGCTTGCTGTACCCCACGCCCTTTGCTTTTTTAGCTGCACACTTGAAACCACGTCTTTGTTAAATTAACCCAAATAACGAGGTGGCTCCTGTGTTTGTTTAATGTACTCATGGCGGCAAAGCGCTTTGAGCTAATTTTGAGAGGAATCACGCTGTTTAAAGCCTTTGTAGTTTTATTATTGTTTATGCCTCATGAAGAGAGAAATAAATGCGGCACTGACAAATTTACCTATGGCTTAATAACACACACACAACATACACACACAACACACTCACAACATAAACACACAACACACATGAGTATACGCGCACACACAAATAAAAATCAATAGATGAAACAAACAATATTTTGTGTAAGAGCAAAAAGCTCAGATGCTGATGTCTATGCACACCAGTGATGTCGTTTACGTCGGCAAATCGGCCATTCACCGATCAAATTCCAAAATGTCCGAAAGAGTCATGTTCTGATCGGCCCGCTGTCCTAAGGTTTTACGCCGCAATCGGCCACCCTTTGTCCGTTTTTTGTTTGCTTGTCTCATGTCTGTTGCAAGACAGATTCACTGCGGCAACAGTACCCCCGTTGGAGTGCCGGGGTTTTCAGTATAAATAGTATCCCCACTTTATGGAAATTTAGTGCTTTAAATTCCCACTGTCGCTGTCTTCCTCATTTACTCTTTCCTATTCCTGCTCTGTCCTTCACTCTGCTATACTATCTTCTTCTTCGCTAGATCAATGACCTACCTTTTTTCTTGAAAACTCTTCCTGGACAAGACTCCTTGTTTGTGTATGAGGTCTGTTGGATCAGCTTGGGAGTGTTGGACGCTTTCTGCCGGGTGGTCACTAGGGCTTCCTATGATTGTACTATTTAGAACTATAGGCATTTTATATGTATGCGTTTTGTTGATGATTTATAATGATGTTTGTATTCTATTTTGTTTTTGTAACCGGGGGTTCGCGTAGTTGAGGTCAACCCTCAGCCGTCCCTCGCGTGGGATGTCTTTATTGTAAAGTGACTGGCCGGTGGAGGGCATTCAATTTTCCCACTGGGGTTGTTTCAACAGATCTTTTATGCGGATCGGGGGTTGTCCGGTCCTGATTTGGCTCGGAAGAGTCCGCTGGACCTAAAGCAACAATCAATCAATCAATCAATCAATCAGTCTCATGTCTGTTTCGTTGTTATTGCTTCTGGCCATATTAATTTCCTATCGGATAAATAAATGTGTTATGAGTTATTGTCGAACATCAAGTATCGGATGCGCCAAGCAGACGACACATGCAACAGCAGAGAGAGTTAGAGTAATATGGGAGGCGAGATATAGCAAACGCGAGCGCACTTGCGAGCGGGGCGCGCATTTGCGCGCGTAAATGCGAGCGCACTTGCGAGCGGTGCGCGCATTTGCGAGCGAAAATGCGAGCGCACTTGCGAGCGCATTTGCGCGCGTAAATGCGAGCGCTCGCATTTGCTATATTCCGCTCCATACACGTAAAAATTATACCCGGAAAAGAATGTGTCTGTGAAAGAATTTGAGACGTGCACAAATTAAATATTTCTTGCATTTATTATTAATAATATTTGTAATAATTAGTGAAAACTAGCACTACTAAACTTAATATCATTCATGAAATAAACTTATCATAACATTAAGGACGATTAAGAACTACTTTTCTTAGCTACATACAATTAATCTATAAACTCACATATGATATTATTATAGGCTACTCAGTGACAAAGCCGCGCCCAACCACTACAAAATGTACGCTAGATCTATTTTTTTCCTTCTTTAATCTTTGGATTTTAATTACTAATACTTTAATAATATTTGTAAATAAAAGCTATCTTTAAACATATTGAGACAGTTATTTAAATTGTATTCTACGTAAATATTTAACATCAAACAAATGCGGATAAATACAAAATATCTAGGTGGGAGATCTACAAAAAAACATGTGTTCATTTTCAGTTCCTTTCCGTTGACAGTTTTCTGCAAAACCCTCATAGCAACGGGCGTAGCAACCGCGCGCGCAAATGCGAGCGCATTTGCGCACGTATTTGCGCTCGCATTTGCGCATTTGCGAGCGCAAATGCGCGCGCGTTTGCTATATCTCGCCTCCCATAGAGTAACGTCCCTTGTTGCGAACGGTGTTCTTCCGGCAATAAAACTTTTTGTTTTCGAAACGCCGCCGAAAAAGAAACGGAAAATTATTAGTGGCCTTTCGTTTGGTGTTAGAAAGAAGTCAAAATGATGGCCGAAAGATTTTCAAAATGTCCTAAAGGTTTGTGATTGAATCGGCCAAATGGCCTATGTTGAACATTTCTAGCAACATCACTGCACACTCAAGCGTAAATAAACACACACAATATTTGATAGGATTCAGGGCAGGGTGAACAGATTTTCAATCTCAGAATAATCTGCGAGAAATACCAACAACATCTATATCATGTGTTTGTAGACTTCAAGAAAGCGTTTGACCGAGTCTAACATGCAGCTCTGTGGGCAACCATGAGAGTGTACAACATCAGCCCTAAAATTATTGATGTCATCAAAAGCCTGTATGACAAGGCTACCAGTGCAGTCCTCCACAACAACGCCATCGGGAACTGGTTCAGAACAACAATCGGTATCCATCAAGGAGGCCTACTCTCTCCAACACTCTTCAACATCTTCCTGGAGAGCATAATGTCAGATGCCCTTGCAGATCACGAAAGCACAGTCAGCGTTGGGGGTAGGGCAATCTCCAACCTCCGTTTTGCGAATGATATTTATCGATTGGCTGGAGAGGAACAAGAACTTGAACAGCTGGTACAGAGGCTTGACACCACCTCCAGAGCCTATGGAATGGAGATACGTGCAGAGAAGACCAAAATGATGACCAACAACACCAATGGCATCAACATGGACATCAAAAGTCCAAGGCCAATCCCTCAACACAGTGCATAGCTTCAAAGATTTAGGAGCCATTGTATCAGACAATGGGTCCCGACAGGAAGTCCTCTCCAAGATCGCACGAACAACTGCTGCCATGACAAGGTTGAAGTCCATTTGGAAAAACAGGACCATCAGTCTTGATTCCAATGTAAAGCTGCTGCACTCCCTTGTCATTTCCAACTTCCTATACGCTTGCGAAACATGGACCCTCACAGCAGATCTCCAACGAAGAATACAAAGCATGGAAAGCAAGCTACAGAAGACTTCTGAGCATTTCCTATACCCAGCACATCACCAACAACGAAGTGCGACACACCATCATACAAGCCATTGGACAACACGATGACCTGCTCACAGTGGTGAAGAAACGGAAACTCCGATGGTATGGCCACGTCTCCAGAACATCAGGCCTCGCAAAGACCATCCTGCAAGGCACGGTGCAAGGAGGCAGAGGAAGAGAAAGACAGAAAAAAGAGGTGGGGGGGACAATATTCCTATATATGGACTGGCTTGACACTGAACGAAACCATGAGGGTTGCTAAGAAAAGAGAAAGATGGAGTAAGATGGTTGAACGATCATCTGTGGTGCCCCAACGACCTCCGACTTACGGGATATGATGGGATATTGATTGGCAGGATAATGAAAGGTGATATAGGAATATTCTATTTTTAAATGTTTTTATTTTATTGTTGACATTGTTTTTGTATTTCAGATTTCTCTGAAAATACTTTGAAATGGTCGAGAATCAGAAAGAGCCAAATGTCGGTCAGTCAGTTTGTCTGTCCGTTAGTCCATGGGAAGCCAAATCTCAAGAACTACAAAACGGATTTTGACCAAACTTCGTAGAAACACTAGCTAAGTTAGTGGCGTGTCTCTCGTGTCATCAATTTTTGCTCTACCACTACAGTCAAAGTCACTAAAATGTACACATATAAACACAACGAGTAAGCTCACAAGTAAACAACGAATATATATATGTATATACACACAACTCAAGCGACACAGAACATATACACATAATAAAATGCACGTGTCACGTCTAGAAGGGTGCGTGCATGAAACCTCCCACACTCACTAAAGAAGCAAAACTCAAATGAAGTTATACTTCCACACCCATTTATTCCCCACATAAATTCCCTCCCCGGTTACAAGACAAAATTACATACAAAATACAGCAACAACAACAAAGAGACGATATCCAATAATTATACGAATGTCAGGACAACCAAACAACAAAAATGTTCACTGAAGATTGTCAGAGTAGAAAACTGTAGCAATGCAATTGATTGTTCCAATGTCAAAATCGCTAGAAGGACGCTTTCAGATTTTCACTCAAAGTATTAAAGCACACAGCTGGAATAATAAAATGTATCACAGTGTGTAGAACTGTAAAAATGCCATGTTAATGTGAAGAGACGAGCTACACTGGCGCGATGCAATATCAAATAAGAATGCAACTTCCCTTTTTCGATGCTGCTCCGGCATGAAGTGAAGTGTGCCGATGGAAGCAGGTGATCCCTCAAGGTTGAAGTTGCATTATTAGGACGTCACGCCGATGATCAACGCCATGCAGTCGCTCGAATGGCGAGAGGGGAAAAGTAGGTCGCAGTCATAACAAGGTGCAGTCCCACTGACAGTCCCTTTTCAGCGGCACAGATGAAAGTGAGGATGGTTGGGATGACGGTGATAAACGCCGTAGAAGAAGAAGTAGCGGTAGCGATAGCAGAAGCGACTGCGATAAAAGTCCAGTGACTAACGGCGACTAACCACGACGACGTGATAATCAAACAGGGGCCTCCAAATGGCAGCAAGTTTCACTCTCAAGAGTTACACTAACAGCAAGAGCTTCAGGGTTCCGTTCCGTCCACTTCCAATGCTACCCGCAGGAAAAAACCCTACGCGATCGGAAAAGCCACCCTAGCATAAACACACAAGTTAAAATTTGACGCACATATTCAGAGAGTGGTCACTAAAGCAAACCAAATGTTAGGCATAATCAAAAGAGCTTTCACATAATTGGAAAAAGAAACGTTTTTAAAATTGTATAAAGCTTTTGTAAGACCTCATCTTGAATAATTATGCTAACGTAGTTTGGAGTCCATATTTGAAAAGGCAGTCGGTAGCAATAGAAAAAATTCAACGGCGAGCCACAAAACTATTATCCGAGTGTCGTGACATGACATATGATGAAAGATTAAGGTTTCTGGGCCTTCACTCTCTGAAAGGACGTAGGATCAGGGGAGCGTTAATTCAGACATTCAAGATAATTAATGATGTAGAGGATGTTAATACTAAAACTTTTTTTTTCCTTGATCAATCAACAGAACTAGGAAGTGTAAAGGTAAAATTTTTATAAAATATTGTAGAATTAACCAACGAAAATTTTCGTTTGCACATAGAGTAACTAATTATTGGAATTCTTTACCAACAAACATTAAATTTGCACCATCTGTAAATAGTTTAAAAAACCACATAGACACTGATTTCAAATTTCAAGAATTATTCTATAAATACGACTAGAAAGGATTATTTCAAATTATGCATATATATATATATATATATATATATATATATATATATATATATATATATATATATATATATATATATATATACATATATATATACATATATATATACATATATATATATATATATATATATATATATATACATATATATATATAATATACATATATATATACATATATATATACATATATATATATACATATATATATACATATATATATATATATATATATACATATATATATATATATATATATATATATATATATATATATATATATATATATATATATATATATATATATATATATATATATATATATATATATATATATATATATATATATATATATATATATGTGATATGGAGGTTACCGTTTTATTTATTTTATTTTATTTTATTTTAATTTTATTTTTTTTTTGTACGAGTATTTGACCTTTTTTACAATATGCAAGCCCTCGCAATCTTCTCCCTAAAAAACTTCAATCATTGCAATCATTCTTAACAATCTCCAGACGAACACCGTCTTTCATGCTCCACAAAGAGCAAAGCTGATATTTCCCGTCTTCAGTGACATTCTTTTTTTTAATTTATTTATTTATTTATTTTATTTTTATTTTTATTTTAAGAGGGGGGAGGGGAGGGTGCGTCACGAGCGGAAGAAATGAAAAGAAAGAAAACGATATTCCTAATGGATAATATAATGGATTACGACATTATTTTCTTTTTGTTTTTTTTTTGGAGTAAAATTTACGTCCCCGGACACATTAAGCGTATAGGGGACGGTCGTCAGCCTATTATTTGACTATATACAGGGTATATGTTTTGCATTTTGGTGGTAGATAGATCAATTTGGCTTGGTCATTTTAAAAGTACCTCGCATGCTGAAAAACTCATAGTGTGGGCAACCCTGTCTTACGTTGACGTTTTAGCAAAAAGACAAATAGTCAAAGTTCCGTCCCTTTGCTTGCTTATTCCGACTCGCGCCAGCGCTTCAAAATGCCGCGAACGCCGTCGTTGAAGCCCTCCGATTCGAAAGGTGTGGCAAAGCTCTGTACATATTTTGGGAGCAAAGGAGGTAAGTATTATTTTGATAATTTAATCTTACAAGTAAATAACATAATCCTATCCTATCCTATCCCATAACTCGGAGGTCGTAGGAGCACCACAGATGATCGTTTAACCAACGTACTCCATCTTTCCCTGTCCTCAGCAACCCTGATTATTTCGCTCAGTGTCAAACCAATCCAGTCTCGAATGTTGTCATCCCACCTCTTTTTCGGTCTCCCTCTTCTTCTACCTCCTTGCACTATGTCTTGCAGGATGGTCTTTGCAAGACCTCATGATCTGGTGACGTGGCCATACCATCGGAGTTTCCGTTTTTTCACCACTGTGAGCAGGTCATCGTGTTGTCCAATGGCTTGTGTGATGGTCTGTTAGACTTCGTCGTTGGTGATGTGCTGGGTATAGAAAATGCCCAGAAGTCTTCTGTAGCACCTCATCTCCATGCTTTGTATTCTTCGTTGGAGATCTGCTGTGAAGGTGCATGTTTCGCAAGCATATAGGAAGATGGAGATGACAAGGGAGCGCAGCAGCCTTACATTGGAATGTAGACTGATGGTCCTGTCTTTCCAAATTGGCTTCATCCTCGCCAGGGTAGCAGTCGTTTGTGCGATCCTGGAGAGGACTTCCTGTCGGGACCCATTGTCTGATACAGTGGCTCCTAAATATTTGAAGCTATGCACTGTGTTAAGGGATGGGCCTTGGACAGTGATGTCCGTGTTGATGCCATTGGTGTTGTTGGTCATCATTTTGGTCTTCTCTGCACTTATTTCCATTCCATAGGCTCTGGAGGTGGTGTCAAGCCTCTGTACCAGCTGTTTAAGTTCTTGTTCCTCTCCAGCCAATCCATCAATGTCATCAGCAAAACGAATGTTGGAGATTGCTCTTCCCCTATGCTGACTGTGCCTTCGTGGTCTGCAAGGGCATCTGACATGATGCGCTCTAGGAAGATGCTGAAGAGTATTGGAGAGAGTAGGCATTCCTGACGCACACCGATTGTTGTTCTGAACCAGTTTCCGATTGCGCTGTTGTGGAGGACTGCACTGGTAGCCTTGTCATACAGGCTTTTGATGACTTCAACAATTTTAGGGCTGATGTTTACACTCTCATGGTTGCCCACAGAGCTGCATGCAGGACTCGGTCAAACGCCTTTTTGATGTCTACGAACACATGATATAGAGGTTGAAAATCTGTTCAGTGGTACTTCGCCCTGCCCTAAATCCTGCTTGCTCTTCGGCTATGATTTGTTCAGCTTGAGGTTTCAACCTGTTGAGTATTATTTTTAGGAGGACCTTGCTGGGATGGCTGATGAGGCTGATGGTGCGGTAATTTTCACATTCCTGAAGGTTACCTTTTTTGGGAAGAGTGATGACAAGCGACTGGGTCCATGGTGTAGGCCACTCCCCACTCTGCCACATCGTGTTACACAAAATGGTGAGTGCGTCGATCATCGCTTCTCCTCCTGCTTGAAGCAGTTCCGCGGGTATGTTGTCCACTCCCGCTGACTTCCCCTTCTTCAGCGATTGCACTGCTGCCTCAACCTCTTCTCTGAGAATTGGGAGGATTTCTTCTTCTTCTTTGTTCTCTGGACATGCTAGAACTGATGGGTCACCGTTTGGTTTGTGGTTGTAAAGGTCAGAGCAGTACTCTGTCCATCTGTCCAAGACTTTTTGTTCTTTTGTAAGGCATAAGCCACTTGCTTAGGAACGTGGAGACCTTGGCCTGTTTAACACTTGTTAGCCGCTTCACAGTCTGGTAGGCCTTCTTGCTGTTGTTCTTGTTAAGACTGTTCTCTATTCCCTGGCATTGAGCTTCAATCCAGTTCTCCTTTGCTGTGCGCATGCCTTTTCGGATGTCATTGTTGATTTTTCGGTAGGCATCAGCTCCCTGTCAGGTGTTCTTTTTCTTTTTCATCTCTCTTCGTTTATCACATGGGTCCAAAAGTTCAGGTGTGATCCACAGCTTCTTCTTTGACCGGTGCTTTCCAAGGATCTCCGTTGCGGCATCTGTCACAGCTGAGTTGAAGGTGGTGGTCATGGTGTTGACATCTACTTCACCAGCTCCCAAAATGAGCAGTGGTGCAAATTTCCCTCCAATTGTGGCCTGAAATATTTCTGTCACTTCCGGGTCTTGCAGTTTGTCCAGGTCGAACTTCAGTCTAGTGCACTTTGCTGTGTTTACTCTCTTCAAGTGAAGCCGGAAAGACATCATCACAAGATTGTGGTCACTTCCGATGTCTGCTCCTGGAAAAGTGCGTGTCCACCCCCCACCCACCCCCACCCCCCAAAGAAAAAAAAAAACAAAAAAAACCTAATTGATCCGCCCCTGTAGTAGTTGTTAAAATAAAAGAACTGCTTTGGCGACAGGGTCAGGTTTACATGGAAAGGCGACGTAAGCCAGCGTGGGGGTGCATTATAACGACCGACCCATGGCTACTAGGTGTAAGATTTATAGATTTGATACCACGCCAGAAAGTCACAAAGGCTTTTGTAAATAAAGGATATTAAGCCAACTGTCCTATTTCACTTTAGTCCATGCCCTTCTACTGTAGCAGACTGTCTTTCCAACTGTTGGGAGTAACGAGGTCTGGCTCTAACAGTAACCACAGTCCACACATCACAGTATTTGTATTGCACACGCACGACAAAATGATAGGTTTACACGCAGGCTTAGCAGGTCATCTAGGTCCTCTTATCAAGGCAAGGTTTATTCCAATAAAACCCCTCAGGGCACATGAATACATTAAAAATAAAATCGAAGTAAAACAAAGTACATTTTTAAATCACACATCCACACACGCACCTACACACATATACTTAACCCAAAAGCGCGCGCGAACACATAACACACATTCACATTCACAAACTCGCTCACTCACGCACACACACAGAAATACAAGCTATATGTACAGGGATTTACAAACTATAGTCAAGACGTTATTTCACACAAGTGTATTTTTGCAGCTTTACAGAAGAAGAAAAAGTAAGAGCATGGGGACTAAAATACACAATTAATTAATTGTGTGCATTCAAATGCATCCAACAAAACGTTTACATAGAAGCCATTACTGTTTTTGAACAACTTCATAATTTTAATTAAACAGATTTTAATTAAACAGATTTCTTATGGGAAGATAACAACAATGTAAATTTAGGTGCATTGGGATGTTTTAAACAAATAAGGTTTAATTAATTCTTTACGGCAGTAATGACAAAAAGGAAAAACAAAGACATAATAACATTCGTCTGCTAATTCGTTTATATCATATTTAGAATGTACAGATGCCTTGAACCTAAAAACTTACGTTATCGAGTGATGTCGTCGTGGTGACCTAACTATATATATATATATATATATATATATATATATATATATATATATATATATATATATATATATATATATATATATATATATATATATATATATATATATATATATATATATATATATATATATATATATATATATATATATATATATATATATATATATATATATATATATATATAATGTAGAGGCACACGCATTTTTTTTTTTTGGTTAAGACATATGTGTCTACAATTACACATTATTGGGTGCAACAATGGAATAAATAAACACTATGCTTGAGGGATTGGAACCTCGAAAGTAAGAGCTGAACCCCTAAATGACCCCAGACCCCTAAGTGAAGGTGAGGAAACTTTGCATCAGTTATATCAGAGAAGGAATCTTTGGAGGGAGAAATTACTTTTGAGGAAGCAAGTAGAGCTTTAAAGAATATGGCAAACAACAAAAGCCCTGGAAGTGACGGATTTACAGTAGAATTTTTTAAAGTATTTTGGAAATCGTTAGGTATGTATATAGTTAGGTCTTTAAATGAGGGATTTATAAAGGGAGAATTATCAATAACACAGAAGGAAGGGGTAATCATATGCATCCCAAAGGGTGACAAACCAAGGGATCTGATTAAAAACTGGCGTCCAATATCCTTATTAAATATAACTTATAAAATAGGATCCGCTTGCATAGCTAATAGATTAAAACTTGTGCTGCCTTCATTAATTAACGAGGATCAAACAGGTTTTATGAAAAATAGATATCTTGGTGACAATGTTCGATTCATTTATGATTTGATTGAATATTTAAATAAAAATAAAAAACCTGGTCTGTTGCTTTGCCTTGACTTCGAGAAGGCCTTTGACTCATTAAGCTGGGATTTTATGTTCAAATTTCTTGATATGTATAATTTTGGGAATGATTTCTGCAATTGGGTCAAAACTTTTTATAGTAATATTAAATCAACTGTTATTGTAAATGGCAGATCAACCCCATGGTTTTCTGTTGAACGTGGTTGTAGGCAGGGAGATCCGCTGTCACCTTATTTGTTCATTCTAAGCGTCGAAATTTTGGGTATAATGATTAGACGAAACAAAAACATCAGAGGTATCTTAATAAATGAAGAGGAAAACAAAATTTTGCAGTATGCTGATGACACCGAATTAACACTTGAGGGGGATAGTGAATCTTTCTGTGAAGCTATTTCTACCATTAATATGTTTAGTAAATTTTCTGGACTTATTTTAAATGCTGATAAATCTAGCGCAATATGGCTTGGTAGCCAAAAACATTCTGCAGTAGTATATATGCCTCATTTGCAAATGAAGTGGAACCCTGAACATTTTAAAATTCTTGGAATCTGGTTTTCTAATGATTTAAAAAGTTGTGTACAATTAAATTTTGATGAAAAGTTTATGGAAATAAAGTCTTTATACAAAATCTGGCTCAAGAGACAAATTACACCTATCGGTAGAGTCGCTGTTCTAAAATCTTTAATATTATCTAAGCTTGTGCATTTGTGGTTACTGTTGCCCAATCCACCGGATTATATTGTTGATGCAATTCAGAAAACTGCTTTTCAATTTGTTTGGAACATGAAACCTGATAAAATTAGCAGGAAAGTTTCCACTAAAAGCATTAGTGAATGTGGTATTGGAATTCCAGACATTAGAAAGTTTATGAACGCATTAAAATTAACCTGGATACGTAAACTCTTAACTGGTAATAAAAAATGGAAGCATATTTTAACTTCTGGTGATACTTTTATTTCATTGCTGGATAAAGTGGGCCCTGCAGTCTGTAATTTTGTTAATGTTAATGATTTCTGGTGTGATGTATTTAATGCGTATTTTGATTTTGGTAAACAAATTCAGGTGGAAAATGAGGAAGAGTTGATTTCCGAACCACTTATGTGCAATGGCAAGATTTTGATTGGTAATAGACCTTTTTGCTGTAAAAAGTGGATTAAAAAGGTGTATATCAGATAGTACACCTACTTCAAGAAGATGGACATTTTTTAACAGTTGAAGCTTTTAAGACTAAATATAACATTGACACTGATTTTGTAACATACAGTGGGTGTGTACAGGCCATCAAAAAGTACTTAAATGAATCTGATGTTAAGATTAATAATAATAATTTTTTGGTTAAATTTGAGTGCTGCAAAGCCCAGCGAATACTGTGTTCCGTATTTAAAGGAGCAAAATTGCTGTATGACATTCTTGCAAAACCTAATATTTTACCAAATTGTTGTACAAAATGGGATGTTAGGGTTACACGAAATGTGGACTGGAAATTCATTTTTCAAAGAATTGCACAAATAAAAGATGTTAAGTTAAAATGGCTACAGATACGAATTGTACACAGGATTCTTGGCACGAATATTGTATGTCAGAGCATGGGCCTTGAAAATGACAATTTCTGCTCATTTTGTAAGAGAGAAAAGGAAAATATTCAACATATCTTTTGGAGTTGCGAATACATCTCTAGTTTCTGGTTAGGGTTACAAAGACTCTTAAACACCTGTGAACATATTAGTAACTTGTCATTTAATGAACACTTGGTTTTGTTTGGATGTGAAAAAAATTGCAAAACAGATGCAGCATTTGATTTAATTTTGTTACTTGCAAAATCATATATATATACATGTAAAATGAAAAAAGAAATACCATCCCTGGATGCCTTTATCAACATGCTTAAGAACAGGTATGAAATAGAAAAAATTAATGCTAACATCAAAATGAAATGCAATAGATTTAATGACCAGTGGCTAATGTATAAAAAAGTGATTTTATAACTATAAGTGTACACCTTTATTTATTTATTCTATTTTATTTTATTTTATTAATTTTTTTTCTGTTGTTGTTGTTATTGTTGTTTGAAAATGCTTGGTGTGTTTCTGTGTGTGTTATCAGTATGTAAATTTATTGAAATAAACAAAAATATTGGAAAAAGAACAACAAAAAAACTTTGCATCAGTTAGGATGCATCACTGGTTTTTTTAATTTTATTTAAACCTTCATACATAGCACTTTCCCAGCTCAAGAACTGCTCAAGGCGCTGGTTGATACAGGATCAAACTTACGCCTCCCAAGGCGCCCACTTGCTGCGCAGTCTGACACCATAGACAACTGAGCATAGTCCTGAGCGACCGAGGATGGAGGAGAATGGACCTAGTGCTTGTTGACCCTGTGACCTTGACCTTGAAGTGAAGTCATTCTTTTACGATAAAAAAAAAACAACTACAGCTACAGTTGTATTATTCCAAAAACACGGTGACCTTGATCAAACAACCCAATGTTGCTGCATACTATGGGTTAAATAAACAGCCATTCTATTATACGATGACCTTTTTTGTATGTGTTTTTGCAAGATAACCTTGACCTTCAAGATCAACTCAAAAACAAACATTATGAAAGATCAATCTATCATCTCTAAATACATGTTTGGACCTTGACGTGAGGTTGACTAAATGTGCATAGGATGTGTGTCAAAACTGATATCTATCATGCATTAAAGAATCATAAGTTCAGTACTAATAACTTTTTTTTTAAAATGAAACTGTGTTAAAAAATTGGCATTTGTGGACAAATATTTGCTGACCATGTGACGTTGGCCTTGAAGTAAAGTCATTGATTCACTGATCATTTCTGATGTCGTATTGATATACACCCTCTTACCAAGATGGTTTGTGATAGTTGAAATAGATTCTGAGGGTGTCCGGTCACTTCCTCTCCGGACATTTTCCCCCGGTCTTTTCCCCACTAGCCCACTTCCCCTCCTCCCCCCCCCCCCCCCCCCATACCACCGTAGGGCTGTCGGGGGTTTCTGTATTGATTGATTGATTTATTGTTGCTTTAGGTCCAGCGGACTCCTCCGAGCCAAATCAGGACCGGACAACCCCCGATCCGCATAAAAGATCTGCTGAAACAACCCTAGTGGGAAAATTGAACGCCCTCCACCGGCCAGTCACTTTACAATAAAGACATCCCACGCGGGGGACGGCTGAGGGTTTACCTCAACTACGCGAGGGTTTCTGTATAAATAGTATCCCCACTTTCTGGAAATTTATTGCTTTATATATATATATATTATCTTATCTTCTTCGCTAGACCAGTCACCTACTTTTTTATTTTCTTGACTCTTCCAAATCTCCTCATTTGGGTATGAGGACTGTTGGGTCAGCCTGGGAATATTGGACGCTTTCTGCCAAAATAATGGTCACTAGGGCTTCTTATGATATTATTATTTAGCAATGTAGGCATTTTATATGTATGTTTTGTTGATATTGTATTATGATGTTTATATTCTAATTTGTTTTTGTAAACGGGGGTTCGATAAATTAGAGTATAGCCTCAGCGTCTCCTGCGTGGTATGCCTTTATTGTAAAGTGACCGGCTGGTGGATTGCCTTCAGTGTTACCATTGGGGTTGTTTCAGCAGATCTTTAATACGGATGAGAAGTGAGTCCTCTTTCAACCAAGTTGTGGTCTTGATTTTGTGGTACTGATTCTGCTCTTTGCTGTCCGCTGGACCCTGTAAGCAATGAATAACTAAATCCCCGACTACCGTGCCGCCCCACTCCCCTCCCGTGACCACTTCCCCCTCCCCCACCTGCGGTCTCTTCCCGCCCCTGTATTATTTCCCCCAGATCATTTCCCCTCTCATTCTCCCCACACTGCACTCCAATCTAATATTTTGAAATATTTCGGGTGGTCGCAGATTCCATGGTCCCAAAGTTTACTACTTTTAATTGAGTTAGTTAGTTATTCATTTCTTACAGGGTCCAACGGACAGCAAAGAGCCGATTCAGGACCACAAAATCATCAAGACCATAACTTGTTTGAAAGAGGACTTACCCCTGATCCGTAGCCTATAAAAGATCTGCTGAAACAACCCTAGTGGTTACACTGAAGGCACTAACTAAATCAGCTGGTCACTTTAAAATAAAGGCATCCCATGCAGATCTGCGAACTGCTCGTAACTTTCTCCTTTCAGTTCGAATCCACTTAGGAGTGCCTCTTTGACTCTGTCATAGTCAGTCGCTCTGTCAGTCGCTCTGTCAGTCGGTAGCTTACTGTAGATGTCATATGCTTTTCTCCTTAGCCCTTGACTAAGCTTAAAAACCCAATGGGTGGGTTCCAGCTTGTACTCTGTTGCTAGGCGCTCAAACCTAGTCATATAGTCTATAATAGAGATCTAGACCTTCTTCTCTTTCGTTGAATGGCCCCAGTGGAAACGACATACATAGTACGGGGTTGGGGGCTACATCTAGTTGATAATGAGTGAGGAAGGGTTGTGGCCGAACTTGAGGGGCATAATCTCCTCAAATCCAACTCATGCTGTTTGTCTCGTTCTTTTTCTTCTCTTTCTCTTTCTTTTTCTGCCCGCTCAAATTCCAATCGCCTAACTTCTGCTTCTCTCTCTGCTGCTAGTTCTAGTTTCTTCTGTTCTGCTTCTCTTTCTAGTTTCTTCTGTTCTCTCTCTGCTGCTCTCTCTGCCTTAGCCTCCTGCTTCTCTACCTCTGCATTTATATATGCAACTAAGTCTGCTCATGCTAAGTGTAATGTTTCTCCTAATTCCTTGAAACGCAATCTCAAGGCTACTGGGTCTGACATTGTCAAAAGTGTCTATGACCAACCTCTGAATCACATGGAATACAAAACACTAGCAATATGGCAATTAAATAAAAATAATGCAAAGACAACAATTCATAATCAATAATAGAATAAAACAAGAAGTCAAATGGCATACAATAGTTACTTAAGCAAACCTACAAAAGAACTATGCAACATAAAAGCACAAAAAGAATTGAAGCAACAAAAAAAAAACGTTTTTAACAAAAGAATTGTGCACCAACACTGTCTCCTTCCTACACTTACAACTATAGTTCTAACAACTATTCTAAGTTATTCTCTACTACTATTATTTTTATCCTATCCTATTATACACAGATCCTGTTGCACCCAGTCCTTATTATACACAGATCCTGGCAAGGCTCGCCAATTAAGATGTGACGGTGGGTCTATTGTTCTGGGCTCTGCACAATGGACTGCTATTACCCAATCGTATTTCGTCTGTGGAGATCGGCTAGTTAATCTCCGGTGACTAATCTTAACACATTTATACGTTTAGCTCAGTCTGTGTTAGGATGGGGTTACAGAGATGGGGAGAAAATGGTAAAAGATTCACTGACACACTAGCTCTCACACGGCTATGAAACAGAGGTAGTCCAGCCACTTGTTAACAATAAATATCACACATTTATTTCCTCTACTCTATACATAATCTTCTAATCACTATACTAACTTAAATGTCCAAATTCACTTCGAATAGTTTGCTCCGTGATAGTTTTATGCAGCTACTGTCTCATCATTGGGCTAATAGTGCTTTTTGTCCAACTGTTCAGTTTTCTGGAAGAGTGGACTATTGATGTCCTTCTAGAGCAGTTTTGGTGCACAGTTTCTATTGACTTAACTCACAAGTATATCAACTAACAAGTTAGTATCTCTCTTCTATGTCTCTGTAGAGGTGCGCGTACAACCGGTTGCTTCCCTTTACATGCTCTGCGCTCCATAGAGCGTCGACGGCCTAAAATAATTTTTTAGAAACTTCAAAACCCAGGGGAATTATGGGTAGGGAAACGCCTTCTTGAAGTCTATGAACACATGATATAGATGTTGTTGGTGCTGTAGGTATTTCTCACAGATTATTTTTAAAACTGCAATGTTTTAAAAACAATTTTTAAAAAAATTGAAACTCTTTGCATTAAACAAAATTTCAATTTCTTTTCTTTTTTTTTTTTTTTTAAGTTTGGAGGGGGGTGGGGGGGTTCGGAACCCAGGTAACCCCCCCTGGGTCCGGCCCTGAGGATTATCCTTTAGTGCTGTATACATGTTATAGGCCAATGAAGTGTATGACACGATGAATGACTTTGCAAGAAAGGATGTATTTCACTGTCGCCATGCCACACCAAAATCCTTGTAACGTTTTTACTTGGTAAATAAATATTCTTATCTTATCTTATCTTTTTCTGAAATGACGTCGGCAGGACTCTTCGCGATTGGTGCATGGCATACGAGACACACGCAAAATGGCGCCACAAGAAGATTGGTTAGATCTGAATTCGTCTAATTTGACCTCGCATGCTGCTGGATAACAATGCAATTTGAATTTGCTTTCAAAAATCAAAAGAGAGCGAGACCACAACAAAGTACAACGAGCCAAGGCGACGCAAACACTCCCGTGACCATACACAATAAAGTAGGCCTAACCACCATTGCAAAATAGGATTGATCATCACCATGACTGAATTTTTCCACCCCACCTTCCAATCGGAACGGAATCGAACATATGCTCAAATCATCATATCTTTGACAGAACTTGCATGTGCATTATACAGTGTGATTCAAGCGATAAATGAACCATATCACATCGAACGATCTGAGCAGCTGAATCAGTGAATGACAATGGCGAACAGTCGTTCACTGAGACTCACGATCGCCTGCACTGAGCTCACATACATGTGTGCATGTTTCTATAAATCCATCGTGTTCTCCTTCGATAATTGAGCAAAGCCTTTGTTCACTACCAGAAATATGCCATTCCTCTCCCAACTTTCGTTTAATTTCAGCCAGCACATCTTCGCGAGAAATGGCGACCATGACTGCAACCGTAGCTAGTTATCAGTTACTTCCCTTGAACGGATTTCCCAGAATTCTCTATTCTATTTTTAGTTTTAGGATACTCCCGTCTCAGCTTGTGGCTAAAACCAAGGGCAACGGGACCACCGCACGTCGACTGGGGGCAATACAAGATACTAACTTGTTACTCGATATACTTGTGCTTAACTCTCTTGTAGATGAGCGGTGTTGTGGTGGTGTCTTCTCCTGGTTGGCAGACTGTTGGGCTATTGTAGATCAGTGCTAGATGCTCCACTGCAGGCCGAATGTCAGGACGGACTCTTAATGGTCTTCCTTCTGCCTCGGGCCAACGATGCCTGCTCGTCTGCAAAATATGAGACGAATTTCTGCAACACCGTGTTCTCCTCAAAAACAGCCCTCAGTGATAGCTCCACTTATATATATATATATATTCCTACTCCTTCGGATGATAGTATAAACCGAGGTCTAGTCTGTGTGTCGCATCTATCCTATCCTATCCTGTCCCGTAACCCGAAGGTCGTAGGGGCACCACAGATGATCGTTTAACCAGCATACTCCATCTTTCTCTGTCCTCAGCAGCCCTGATGGCTTCGCTCAGTGTCAAACCAGTCCATTCTCGAATGTTGTCCTCCCACCTCTTTTCCGGTCTCCTTCTTCTTCTACCTCCTTGCAATGTGCCTTGCAGAATAGTCTTTGCAAGGCCTGATGATCTGGTGACGTGGCCATACCATCGGAGTTTCCGTTTCTTCACCACTGTTAGCAGGTCATCGTGTTGTCCAATGGCTTGTGTGATGGTCTGTCAGACTTCGTCGTTGGTGATGTGTTGGGTATAGGAAATGCCCAAAAGTCTTCTGTAGCACCTCATCTCCATGCTTTGTATTCTTCGTTGGAGATCTGCTGTGAGGGTCCATGCTTCGCAAGCATATAGGAAGATGGAGATGACAAGGGAGCGCAGCAGTCTTACTTTGGAATGTAGACTGATGGTCCTGTCTTTCCAAATGGGCTTCAACCTTGTCAGGGCAGCAGTTGTTTGTGCGATCCTGGAGAGGACTTCCTGTCGGGACCCATTGTCTGATGCAATGGCTCCTAAATATTTGAAGCTATCCACTGTGTTGAGGGATTGGCCTTGGACTTTGATGTCCGTATTGATGCCATTGGTGTTGTTGGTCATCATTTTGGTCTTCTCTGCACTTATTTCCATTCCATAGGCTCTGGAGGTGGTGTCAAGCCTCTGTACCAGCTGTTCAAGTTCTTGTTCCTCTCCAGCCAATCCATCAATGTCATCTGCAAAACGAAGATTGGAGATTGCTCTACCCCCTATGCTGACTGTGCCTTCATGGTCTGCAAGAGCATCTGACATAATGCGCTCTAGGAAGATGTTGAAGAGTGTTGGAGAGAGTAGGCATCCTTGACGCACACCGATTGTTGTTCTGAACCAGTTCCCGATGGCGCTGTTGTGGAGGACTGCACTGGTAGCCTTGTCATACAGGCTTTTGATGACTTCAATAATTTTAGGGCTGATGTTGTACACTTTCATTGTTGCCCATAGAGCTGCATGCCAGACTCGGTCAAACGCCTTCTTGAAGTCTATGAACACATGAAATAGATGTAGTTGGTGCTGTAGGTATTTCTCACAAATTATTCTGAAATTGAAAATCTGCTCAGTGGTACTTCGCCCTGCCTTGAATCCTGCTTGTTCTTCAGCTATGATTTGTTCAGCTTGGGGTTTCAACCTGTTGAGTATTATTTTCAGGAGGACCTTGCTGGGATGGCTGATGAGGCTGATGGTCCGGTAATTTTCACACTCCTGAAGGTTACCTTTTTTGGGAAGAGTGATGACAAGCGACTGGGTCCATGGTATAGGCCACTCCCCACTCTGCCAGATCATGTTACAGATAATGGTGAGGGCATCAATCATCGCTTCTCCTTCTGCTTGTAGCAGTTCCGCGGGTATGTTGTCCACTCCCGCTGACTTCCCTTTCTTTAGCGCTTGCACTGCTGCCTCAACTTCTTCCCGGAGAATTGGGAGGATTTCTTCTTCTTCTTCTCTGTTCTCGGGACATGCTAGAACTGATGGGTCTCCATTTGGTGTATGGTTGTAAAGGTCAGAGCAGTACTCTGTCCATCTGTCCAAGACTTCTTGTTCTTCTGTAAGGCATATGCCAGACTTGCTTTGGATCGTGGAGACTTTGGGCTGTTTGACACTTGTCAGCCGCTTCACAGTCTGGTAGGCCTTCTTGCTGTTGTTCTTGTTCAGACTGTTCTCTATTTCCTGGCATTGATCTTCTATCCAGTTCTCCTTTGCTGTGCGCATGCCTTTTCGGATGTCATTGTTGATTTTTCGGTATACATCAGCTCCCTGTCAGGTGTTCGTTTTCTTTTTCAACTCTCTTCGTTTATCACACAGATCCAAAAGTTCAGGTGTGATCCACGGCTTCTTCTTTGGTCGTTGCTTGCCAAGGATCTCAGTGGCGGCATCTGTCACAGCTGAGTTGAAGGTGGTGGTCATGGTGTTGACATCTACTTCACCAGCCCCCAAAATGAGCAGTGGTGCAAATTTCCCTCCAATTGTGGCCTGAAATAGTTCTGCCACCTCCGGGTCTTGCAGTTTGTCCAGGGTCGAACTTCAGTCTAGTGCACTTTGCTGTATTTACTCTCTTCAAGTGGAGCCGGAAAGACATCATCAAGAGATCGTGGTCACTTCCGATGTCTGCTCCTGGAAAAGTGCGTGTCCTGCCAATGTTGATGCTTGATCTGAAGCGTTTCTTGATCATGATGTAGTCTATTTGGGTGTGATGCTCCCCGCCAGGACTGTGCCATGTCCATCGTCTGGAGTTTTTGTGGAGACCAAGTGTGTTTGCCAGTACCAGATGGTTGTATCTGGCAAACTCCAAGAGTCTCAGACCCCTGTCATTTGTCTCGTTGTTGCAGTGGGGTCCACATGCGTCTCCCCAGTTGTGGTGCGCATCTTGGCCAACCTTGGCATTCCAGTCGCTTTGCACTATGACTATGTCCTTCTTCGGCACTTGGTCATAAAAATCTTCCACTTCGCTGTCGTCATAGTCTGATGTTGGGGCATAGGCCTGGATGATGGTGATGTTGAAAGGGGCTGTTCTCAGGGCGGATGGTAATGAGTCTACTGGACACTGGGCGGCAACCCATGACAGTGGCTAGAATGTTCTTGTGGACCAAAAATCCAACGCCGTGTTCGTGCCTGTCATTTCTACCGCTGAAATAGAGCGTGTGGCCTTTGTCGGTCGTTGTTTCACCTAGGCCTTTCCAGCGCAGTTCGCTAATGCCTAGAACGTTCCATCGATAGTGGTCCAAATCGTGGGCCAGTTCTTCTAATTTTCCTTCCGCAGTTAGGGTCCTGACATTCCAGGTTCCTATGACGATGTTGTTTCTCGTGCGGATCTTGCTAAATTGTCCATCAGTAGCATACTTAACACCTCCGTCCTGGTGGCCAACAGAAGGCGCGGTCCTTGTGCCGGGCGACGACCGATCCGGTATGGAATTAGTGGATTGTGTCATCATGTAGTGTGTCTTGGGCAAAAAAGACCTGGCGGTGCCCAATCCTCTCCAGGCTGTTGGCCACAGCCGAAATCCACGAATACAGTGTGGCTCGCCTTGGCCCTGAGCACATGGTCGTTGAACCTGTAGTAACGTGAGGTTCCTCCACCCTGGCCGGTGACTTCTGTGTAGAAGACTTTCGCCCAGTGATGCCGTGCTAACATCACCCCTGCTAGTCGCCTCTTACGACACGCCGGGAAACGTTGGGTCTATTCTATTTAATGCCCGAACCCACATGTGTCGCATACATTCCATCATATCGGACTTTAAAGATCCTGACGCTCATTTCCTAGACGGGTGAGTGCCGGGAACAAGAACACACCCAGCATGCACTTGGTCCTTCTCCCCCATCCCTGGCTGCCCAGGATTGTGCTCAGTTGTCCGGGCGTCAGACCATGCGCCCAAAGGCTGCGGGTGGGTGTCTCGGGTGGTTTGAGTTAGATCCTGTATCGGCCAGCGCTTTGAGCATGAGTTGATAAAGCGCTATATAAATAAAGTGATTACATTAAAATTAAAATAAGCGACGAACATTCTGCTAAGTCCGTGGTCCACTGTAATCTCCACTCTAATTCCCATACATATATAGATATATATCATGGCTAAACTACACACATAGAGAAGTAATTAATACTATACATATTTTCCGGTACAGCCACTGGTCTGCAATAATACACATAGGAGAAACAACAGTGGGTCAGTAGGGGATACTTCATGGTGGCGAAATCGGTCGCGTGTCCGCCACGTGGTCAAGCAAATTTTGACAAACATTCACAATTCTAAACATGACAAAACTTCACAAACATAATACAGCAATAATATCAATAAAGCGCTATGAGTCTTCAGTTAAAGAGATCTATCAGAGCGTTGCTCGTTCTCGCGTGTGGTCCAAACAAAGAATGACCCTACCTAGCTTGTGGTCAGCCTAAGCCCGCGAAATCTAGACTACAAGTGGAGCACTCTGGTGGGTCTCTCTGGCCATACGTCAGCTGAATGAGGTCACTGCCTAACTGAGCCAGCGTTAGCGTACACATGCTTAGCCCACAATTGACTTGCGTCGTCTGCTGTACATCGACTTAAATTTACAAAGGCTACAGCAGGCTGAACTATTTAAGGCGAGAAGCCGTAGTGCTGGGTTAAACTGGTCCTCTTGCGATAACCCCCACGGGGGGACAGATTAAGAATGAGAAAGAACAAATGAAAATGACAGAAACAGTGGTAATTTAAAGCACTAAATTTCCACACAGTGGGATACTATTTATACAGAAAACCCCGGCACCCCAACGGTGGTACCAAAATTTATATAAACCCGTCCACCCAGTTGTGAGAAAATGCGCGGACACACACACGCTGTTACACTAAAATGTTACACTCAATCGTTTGATGTTGGTGTTTTCTATCAGTAGTGGATTCAGCCCCAATGCTGAAGTACTGATGAGTGTAGCTCAGATTCGTTTATTCACGCAACCCGCTCAATCCGCATACAAGTCACAAAGTCGACGTATGAAGTTTTCCACTTTTATTCAGCACACATCAACAACTGCATACAATCGCTTTCCACTTTCAACTTTTACTTTCCAACTCACTATCAACAACTCTCTAAACTTTTTTAACAGTGCGGCGCTTATATAGTCTCTACATACACGGGAACAAACTAGAATAATCCTACATAAAACACCACAACCAATCAAAATTAATTTCATCATCACGTGACTCACGTCATACAACCCCATTTGGAATGGAAGCTTCCATGGTAACCAACAGAACAATCCACACGCTTCGATCGATAGTAAACAACTAATTCCTGAAAATTCTCAGACAATATCGACCAACTAAAAACACTAACGTTACACAAAGCCTCTACTAATAACAACGCAAAATCAAATCAAAGATAAATACACTCTATTACTGCATGCGTTGCAAAATAAAACGAACAGATCTATCGCGCGCGTCACACACAAGCCTACCATTGCACGCGCTTCACACATAACATCGTGCGCATTTCATACGCACCATTCGCGATTCAACGTAACATAACCCCCCACTCAAGAAGAAATTTACCTAATTTCTTTCAACAACGTTGAAACGTAATGCACAAACAAAATCAGAAATTAGAACTTATTTCAGACTGTCTGAATACTGTCAGTGTTCACAGTTCATTCACACAGAGTCAATGTTTCTCATCTGCAAATCTTTCTGGATACTGTCAATGTTCACAGATCATTTACACAGTCAATGTTCTTTACTCACACACTATACTGAGGAAGTCCGCACCAACATTGTCTAATCCTTTGATAGATTCTACTCGCATGTTAAAGTTCTGCAAGTACATAGCCCATCTCATGATCCGACTGTTCACAAACTTGGCAGAGTTCAAGTAAGTTAGCGGCTTGTGATCAGTCTGTAGCACGAACTTCACTCCTTGAAGGTACAGTTCGAACTTCCGGATTCCCCATATGATGGCAAGGCACTCTTTCTCCATGGTCGAGTAATTTTTCTCAGCCCTGGACATCTTCTTGCTGGCGTAACTGACCGGAAATAGTTTCCCTTCGTGTTCTTGCATCAGTATGGCGCCGATGCCTTCGTCCGCTGCGTCTGTTCTTAAGACGAATTCCTTGGAGGTGTCAGGTAGTCGTAGCACCGGATCCTTCGAAAGGAGGTCGCGCACAGTCTGGTATGCCTTCTCCTGAGACGGTCCCCACTGCACTTGGTTTGGACAGCCTTTCCGCACCAGGTCCGACAAGGGTGCTGTGATGGCGGAGTAGTTTGGTACAAACTCCCTGTAATATCCAGCCAACCCCAGGAAAGATCGCACCTGCTTCTTGGTTTGGGGACGTGGAGCGTTCAGAATCTTGGTGACGTTTTCTAGTAGAAGCCCCTTTTGTCCTTCTTTCAGCGAATGGCCGATAAAGTCTACGTTGTCAGTCCCCAGAATGCACTTACTGGGTCTCACGGTCAGGTTAGCTTCTGTTAGACGGTGAAACAGCTCCCTCAAGGTCTGCAGATGCTCTTCCCAGGTGCGAGTGTGGACTAGCACGTCGTCCCAGTAACACACGACGTTGTCCATCCCATTGAGCATCTTCCTCATTCCTCTCTTCAGGGTAGCACCGCTGTTGACCATGCCAAACGGCATCCTCAGGCATTCGTACGTCCCATCAGGAGTTATGAAAGCAGTCTTTGGTATGTCCTGTTGACGCACGGGGACTTGCCAATAACCCTTGCTGAGGTCAATCTTTGAGAAGATTCTACTCCCCGATAGTTGGCGGAAGAGGTCTGCTGCGGTAGGCATCGGCTCAGGGTCGAAGACGGTGATCTTATTAACCTTCCTGTAGTCGATGCATACTCTGTTGCTCCCGTCCTTCTTCTTCACGACCACGACAGGGGACGCGTAGGGGGAACTGGACTCCCTGATGATGCCCATCTTCAGCATCTCATCGATGTCTTTCTTCAAGGATTCGCGGGCCTTGAAAGGGATCGGGAAGGGTTTTGATCGAACGGGAATATTTGAAGTGAGGTGGACTTCATGTTCGACCAAAGTCGTAGAGCCTGGGACATCACTGAAGCTATGGGGAAATTCGCCCATAAGGTCCTTGAGCTCCAACTTTTGACCTTCCGTCAAGCTCGGTCCTAGCTTAACATCATCAATGCCTTCTTTGCTGTGGAAGTCTCCCAGTTCCAACAGTTCCTCGCTGTCAAAGCTGTCGTCAGTCACAGCTGCTGTGGCTGCGTGCACAGTCTCTGATGGCCTTTCCACGTACAGCTTAAGGAGGTTAGCGTGGTATATCTTGGAATGCTGACCGACCTTCACCTTGTAGTCGTTGATCCCCACCACGGTCTCCACTTCGTACGGGCCTTTCCACTGCATCAGCAACTTATTGTGATCAGTAGGTAGCAGCACCAGCACTTTGTTGCCAGGTTTAAACTTCCTGTTCACAGCCCTACGGTCATAGTAGTGCTTTCCACAGTCCTGGGACTTCAGGTTTTCTCTGGCTATCTCGAGAGTCTGCTCCAGCTTCTCCCGTAGCTCAAACACGTACTGGTAGCTGTTCTTCACCTCTGGGGTCTCTACTTCTTTCGTCCACAGTTCTTTTAGGATATGCATCGGCCCTCGGATGGTTCTTCCGTACAACAGCTCGAACGGAGAAAAGCCGGTGGACTCCTGCGGTACTTCTCTGTAGGCGAAAAGTAAGGCGTTGATGTAGCGATGCCATTGTCTGGGCTGCTCGCTGCACAGTTTCTTCAGGGTGGACTTCAGCGTAGCATTGAACTTTTCGACAAGCCCGTTGCACATTGGATGGTAGGGTGTCGTAGTCAAATGCCGGATGCTCAGCAGTCTGTTGACCTCCTTCATGCAGTCAGAGACGAACTGCGTCCCGAGGTCTGTCAGGATCTCTTCAGGCACTCCAAGTCTGCTGAACATGTCCACCAGCGCCTCTGCAACAGTTTCAGTGTCAATCTTCTTCAGAGGCACTGCTTCTGGGTACCGAGTCGCATAGTCCACTAAAGTCAGTACCCACCGATGACCTTCTTCACTCGGAGGTCTTATTTCGCCGATTAAGTCTAAGGCCACCCTCTTGAAAGGTCGGTCGATCAGAGGCATCCTCTGCATAGGCACTTTCGGGACCCTTCCTCGAGGTATGGTCTTCTGGCAAATGTCACATGATCGGCAGAAACGGCTGACGTCCGCATGAAGTCCTGGCCAGTAAAACACCGCCTGGATTCTATCCGACGTCTTCTTGATACCCAGGTGACCTCCCATGATTGAGTCATGCGCTACTTCCATCACCTGGCGCCTTAGGGGTAACGGTACCAAGACTTGACGTAGTGGTTTCCCTCCGTTGACCCTCGGGTGCTGGAAGATTCGGTACAGGATCTTGGCCTTCACCTCAAAATAGACCGTACCACTGCCTTTGGTCACGTGGTCTTGGCGGTTCCTGTACTTGTTTAAAGTACTATCAGCTTCCTGGAGCTGGATCAGCTTATCTCTGTCCACGATGGCAGCTTTAGAGTTGTCAGCGACCTTCAGTGGCGTAGACGTCTTGTCTCTCTTGGGGGCCCTGGTAGTAACAGCACCGACGATCTCTGGTCGGCAGGGCTGAGCCGGAGTAACCACATTGTCCCGTAGCAGCTCTGTAAGGTCTCCATCGGGAAACGGCAATGGATCCTCCTCCACAACTTCGACGTGTTGGGTTAAGCCAGGACTCCATTCTGGATCGGGGTCGTCGGGTCGTCTCGCGCCGTCGATATTCCCGATCATCAAATCATACAGCGGCTTCTTCAGGCAAACCGCTTCGACTTCGCCTATGTAGAAAGGGGTGCTGACTTGAATCTTCGCAACTGGCGCTCTCACACATTTGCTGTCGGCCATGAGTGTCCATTTTGACTCGCCAGTGAAATGTTCTTTAGCGATTAGGTCTTCTCTGACGATGACCCCACTGCAGCCAGAGTCTCTTAGGACAGTCACTTCATAATTTCCGACGCGTCCCTTTGAAACTGGCATGTTCTGTACGGTCACAGCTGCGCTAGCGACGACGGGGATGGATTTCCCGTTGGCAAGGAGGAGTTGGCCATCGGTCATGCACTCTTGCACGTCCGCGGGAGTAGCTGTGCGCTTGGTCTCACTCGGAAGAATGACGCTCCCGCCGCACACCTGATGGTCAGATCTACTGGTTTGCCGTTGATTGGAGAACCGCCTCTGCCGGTTGCCCGCCGCTGAATTGTCCGTACTGCTCCGCTGTCCGCTACTTTTGTTTTGAGGACAGTTAGCCGCTCTGTGGTCTGTAGCGTTGCAGGTGAAACAGCCTCTTGAATGCCCTTCCCTGGGAGGAGGCGTGGAGTCCGTGTGTCTCTGGCTCGTCTGACTCCCCTGGATCTGGTTCACATGGTTTCCAGTCTTCTGAAAATGTTTCGTCGCGCTAGGTGGCCCAGGGTCTTCCCATGAGCGATGAGATATCTTTCAGCAGCCTCAGTCACATCTTTAAGCGTCTGCAGCTTTTGTTCTTCTAAGTGGGTCGCTAGGTCCTTGTGACAGGCATTGAGAAATTGTTCTTTCACGATCAGGTCATGGAGACTGTCGTAAGACTTCCTTTCGCCTGATAACTCCACCCACTTGTGTAGATATGACGACAGGCGCTCCACAAACTGCTTTGGCGTCTCGTCTGACTTAGGCCGGCATTCACGGAAGCGTTTACGGTAGCCCTTCTCTGTAAAGTTGTAGCACTGCAATAGGGCCTCTTTCAAGACGTCGTAGTCTTTAGCGTCATCGTCCGACAATCTGGTGTAGACGTCGAGTGCTTGCCCCGTCAGAAGTGCACTTAGTCGAATCGCCCAGTCTTGAGGTTGCCAGTTAGAGCTTTTGGCAAACCTTTCGAATCTCGCCAAATAACTGTCGATCTGGTCCTTCCCGTCGACAAACGCTGGCAATTTTGGAGCTTTGTTGTCACTGATAACTTGTGGCGCATGCTGCTGTTGTTGGATACGCGCCATTTCTAGCTGGAACTGACGCTCAGCTTCTCTTTCTTCACGCTTCCGCTCATCTTCTCTTTCTTCACGCCGTCGCTGCTCTTCTCTTTCTTCACGCCGCACTTCTCTTTCTTCACGGCGACGTTGTTCTTCTAATTCTCGTTCTTGTATTCTCTCCTGGGATTTGACGTACTCCGTCAGCTGTTTGCCTTTTAGATTCAGCTCAACTCCTTTCTGCCAGAAGTCAGCCATCTTGATGCTTCTGGAAAGTTCTATTCTGGAAAGTTCTTTTCTGGAAAGTTCTTTTCTGGAAAGTTCTTGACTGTGCTGTACCTTTCTAGACTGTTCTAGAACAGCACGCTTTCTGCAGTAGCGCTGATGCTTGCCACTAGTCGCCTTCGCTGACGCAGGCCCCGCTGTCCTCGTCGTATGCGACGCTGCACCACGCTGGTGTTGATGTATACGCTCCTGTGCTGAAGTAGACGCGACGTCCGCTCGTCGCTCTCTGTAATACTGGCGATGTAGCTCCGAGACTGTCCCTCGACGTAGTCTTGCGGCAGCCACGTAGTCCCGATCTGTTGTTCGCTCACGAAGCAACTCTTCAGCGACTACACGCCCTTGCAGTCAACCCGAATCTATCGGATGTAGTCCCAGTATGTTGGCCCCTCTCGACGCAACTTGTTGGCGGCTACCCTCGATGACTGCCTCTCGTAACGTTGACTCGCTTGTTGTCGCAGTTGAACCCTTGGCTATGGCGTGAATCCCGGCTTGGCCCCCAAAATGTTACACTCAATCGTTTGATGTTGGTGTTTTCTATCAGTAGTGGATTCAGCCCCAATGCTGAAGTACTGATGAGTGTAGCTCAGATTCGTTTATTCACGCAACCCGCTCAATCCGCATACAAGTCACAAAGTCGACGTATGAAGTTTTCCACTTTTATTCAGCACACATCAACAACTGCATACAATCGCTTTCCACTTTCAACTTTTACTTTCCAACTCACTATCAACAATTCTCTAAACTTTTTTAACAGTGCGGCGCTTATATAGTCTCTACATACACGGGAACAAACTAGAATAATCCTACATAAAACACCACAACCAATCAAAATTAATTTCATCATCACGTGACTCACGTCATACAACCCCATTTGGAATGGAAGCTTCCATGGTAACCAACAGAACAATCCACACGCTTCGATCGATAGTAAACAATTAATTCCCGAAAATTCTCAGACAATATCGACCAACTAAAAACACTAACGTTACACAAAGCCTCTACTAATAACAACGCAAAATCAAATCAAAGATAAATACACTCTATTACTGCATGCGTTGCAAAATAAAACGAACAGATCTATCGCGCGCGTCACACACAAGCCTACCATTGCACGCGCTTCACACATAACATCGTGCGCATTTCATACGCACCATTCGCGTTTCAACGTAACACACGCACACACACACCCTCACACACCCACATCCACACACACACACACGTACACACAGGAGGAACCAAGTGCAACCAGGGTTAATAGTCTTTACTTTTTTTTTTAAAATAAATTTTCTTTAATTTGGGTAGAACGTTAAAGAAATAACTTTTCTTAATTTTTTTTTTTACAATTAAAGAAATAAATGTTCTTTAATTTAAAAAAAAAATTTGCGTTAAATACATGAACGATTATTTATTTTTCAGCTCAGGCCCAAAAAAGTGGTATGCAGTTTTAAAAAAAATTACATACAACTTGTGTTAGAACCCATGTAATCTATAAACACACTGAAAAAAAATCAAGAACAAATTATGTGATTTGATTTGATATTATTTTTATTAACAACAAGAATAGAGATATTAGACTAATATTTTTTCTAATCTGTCCTTGTAACACTCATTCACACCCCTTCCAAGCATTTTAACCCACGCACACCAACGAGACAAAGAAATTAAGCTAAGCATTCAAATACAGCAGCTAGAATAAAAAGAATCTAAATTTTAAAATGAGCGTATCTGCTGACTTTCCTCCAACAAAGTCGTAGTATTCCATAAACGCTTCAAAATATTGTGGCAAACTTTCATGGCTCGAATCACTTTAGGAAGCCATCTTATTTTCACAATCTCAAAATTTAATACGAACTGATGCAGGGTAGGCTAGCGGCAATGTCTACATAGGCTAATCCAAACTGCCTCAAACTGGCTGCAACAGGGTCAAACCGGTTTCGCGCATAGGCTCCTGTTGTTCGTGGTGGAAAATCAAACTGAAGTAACGAAATTTTTAACGAAAAAAATCGATAATCGTTACTTTTATTCTTTAATTCGTTGAATTTTCTTTAACTTTTTAAAAACATTAATGCGTTAAATTTTCTTTAACCAAAAATTTAATTCGCTAAATCGTTAAATCTTCCAACCCTGAGTGCAACCAAAACACACCGTCTATTGAAATTATATGTATAGCGTCGGCATGAAAAGAAACTTGTGTGCAAATGGGGCCACGTTCTTAAGTGACAACTATTTCAGTCCAAGTGAATGCGCGTGATACCATTTGCACCTTTAGTATCTTTGGCTTCCATGTGTGAAACGTTTTTATTTGGTGTGCGGAAAAAACTCATTGTGCAACCCCACTTTTATTTCTGAGAAATGAGTTTGCTAAAAACGTGCAAGCAAACGCAGTACTTTAGACGGTCGAGTGGCGAACGAGACACACCGAATACAACCTGCAGCCCAAACACTTCGTAGCGATTAAATGTTGTTATTGCATTGTAAGTGGGCAAGAGTTTTTGACTTAAATTATAGTTGGTATTATTAACTCTTCACTCCACCACCGTCATCCTCTTTCTCAAGGTTAACGTCCTGGATATTCCTGCTGAAAGGATTACATCGTACAGGTCTGTATTTTATTACTTTCGTTGGTGTTTCCGATACATTCCTTATTTAACCATTAATTGTTCAATTTGAGAAAAATAACGGTGTATTGTATTGTATTGTATTGTATTGTACTGTAAAAGCTGAAGGCTAAGAGTGACTATAGGGAACAATTGTGCAAAGATCGATCGTCGGTGTCAGAAGAGCGCAAGACTCACGTAATTATGACAGGTTAAGCATTACCGAATTAATAGAGGGAAATCAGCATACTTGCTGCAACGTGCACAAACATTATGCACAAACATTCAGGTATGCGCTCTTCATACCATGAACTTCAACCTTTTTGAATTCTATTATGTTTCAGGAGTAAAGGATGGATTCAGGGCGAGACCAGGCGAGATCAGGCAATCAACGCCCAAGTTTTGTTCAGAACAGTAGGTTCAATTTCTGTATGTGTGTATTAGACTACTGTATGCTTATTTAATACTGTATTATTTACGTGAGTGCAACTGTCTCACTGTCATTCGTTTTACTACTACACAACAACAAAATTATTTATGTATTTTATTTTGATGTTCTTATATAGCACATTTCCAGCGCAAGAGCTGCTCAAGGCGCTGGTCGATACAGTATCTAACTCACGCTTCTCGAGGCGCCCACATGCTAATTTATACGCATGGTCTAACGCCCCCCGACGACTGAGCACAATCCTAGACGACCGGGCTGGGTGAGGGTTTGGGGGTGAGAGGACCTAGTGTTTGCTGATGATGTTGGCGCAATCACCCGTTTAAAGTCTGCTCCACGGAATGTATGCGTTCACAAACAAGACCTCAATTTATACTCTCGTCCGAAGGATTAAATTGTGGAGGGCTTTATAGATCTGTGCGACATGACATTTCATATCGAGACAACAGTAACAACAGCAAGATGCCAAGCCATTCAAATGTATTTCCAGATATTCACAAACATAGCTGAACAACACAAAACAAGCATTTTCACGAGTGTTAATTTTCTCCCCTTTATCCTAACAAAGCAAAGTGAAAACGTGGAATGAGAGGTCACCAACTGAACTATTTGCAAGCAAACAATTTAAAAATCTACTAATTAAAAAAACCCAACTATTTATATACACAACTCAAACCGTGTTTATAACATGTTGAAGAGTAATGACTGACCATTGACAAAGTACAAGCACAAATAGGATGCACCGAAAGCAGGTTACTACTGTAGGATGTTCCCATGAAGTTTGGTCAAAATCCGTCCAGTCGGTCTTGAGGTATGGTGTCCAACGGACCTACAGACATTTTGGCTCTCTCAGATTCCCGACTATTTCAAAGTATTTTCAGATAAGTTTGGCATTAAACAAGATGGCAAGCCATTCAAATGTATTTCAAGACCCTCACATACACAGTCGAAAAATAAGTTTTTTGAAATGTGTTAATTATCTTGGAGGTGTTTTGACGCGACTTTATCATAAGCAACAAACACGGCATGATAGGCCCTCATCCCAACTATCTGCAACCATTTCTCAATCATAAGCAAAAAACAATGCCAACAAATTGACTTTAACATCTGCAAAACAGACGTCCATACAATACGGATTTTCTTACATGTGTGTGTGTGCGTGTGTGTGTGTGTGTGCGCGCGTGTGTGTTTATGTGTGTGAGTTTGCGTATGTGCGTGCACGCGAGAGTTCGGGTGTGTGGGTGGGTCGGTGGGTTAGAGTGCGTGCGTGCATTTGTTTAAGTCTCTCTGTCTCTCTCTCTGTCTGTCTCTGTCTGTCTCTGTCTCTGTCTCTCTCTCTCTCTCTCTCTCTCTCTCTCTCTCTCTCTCTCTCTCTCTCTCTCTCTCTCTCTCTCTACCACACAACTAATGTTGTTGGTCGTTTATTGCAGGTTGTCCTACCTGTCGCCAGTATCCGGTTAATGTACACGTTATGGAATCTTACCTAAACGACCTAACAGTACAAAAAGATGTTATAAAAAATGATTTCGCCAAGGCAGTCAACAACTTCCTAAATGATAGTGGTGGTATCATTGTCGTTTGTGTCAAAGAAGGACAAGGTAACGTGGATCTTTTGAATCAGATAATCGGTTCCAGGCTGGAAGAAATGCTCCAGGACGACGCCCTTCACAGCTCTGTGTACAGCCTGTGGCACCATGCTGACCATATCGTGTTTCGAGTACACCCGCAGCCCGCCGTTTTCAACGATCGAGAAAGAATGCCCAGCATTTACAACTTCCATACCGTCACGTCACTGCTCAAGGGGAGAGGGCGTATTACCAACGTGAAGCTTGCGAGACTTTTGAAAGATCAGACTGCTGATAACCCCTCTAGAGCCTTATACGTCTTCCGTGAGGGTGAGATCGTCTGGCGGCTGGATCAGCAGACAAAGGTCAACACCATTCCCTTTGTCGAAAGCACCTGTGTGCAAGCCAAGGAAGTGCCTTTCCAAGATCAGTCATCCATCAGATCTCTCAGTGTCTACATGTGGGAGAAATCCAAAGACTTTGTCACGGCATTCTCAAAATCAGAAGCAGGCGGATCAGTCTTCTTTGGTGTGAAGGAAAAGTCCGGGGAAACTCCACAGTGGGAGGAGTCTGCAGTGGGGTCTCCATTATTCAAACTGGTCTGTTATTGCGGTGAACCCCTTCCATGCCACTGCCAGCGGCACCCGCCAGATAACGACAACAAACTGAGATTGTGGAAAGATCTGAAGCGACCAGTGTGGCACGTAGCCAGAAACGAGCATGTGCCATCACCCAAAAAGGAAGCATCGGGCAAGTTCGTCACAAAAGGCGTCATCCTAATAACTGAAGTCAACCGGGAAAAACTGAGCAAAAAGCTATGCAATCACCTAAAGCAAAATGTGCTTTGGCTCGGACCAAGGCCTCCGCAGAATCCAATTGACATCATTTTTCACGCAGCCAGCAACCCAGTTTCAGACACATTCGTAATTGAAGTGCGGGTCAATTTCTACAACGGCGTCTGCTTCACCGACACGGAGGGACCAGAATTATACAAGGAAAAAAAACGTGTCTGCAAAGATATTTGGCTAAAATGGTTCAGGAAGTCGTTTGACATTTCGGATGATATGCCCATGGAATTCTTTCAGCCCGAGTTCAAGCCAGAAAAGCAAGATAGATCTAGCATGACTTTTGCGATAAAAGCTTGAGGTTTCCCAAGTGCTTGCACTTAACTAACACACAAATCGTTAATACAGGTATTGCTACTGTGAGGGCTTCTTCTTTTAGTTAGGAAGACAAATTTAAAAAAAAATATAAACAGGTGGTTGTTGTCTCACTACAAGAAATGACCTGTAGTTTATTTATAGTATCTTGGCTATAATCGTCATTAGTTGCTGTCCTCCACAGAACTGGCTAGTTAACAAATCCAGTGATTGCCTTCAGCAGCATTTATAAGAAGATGCAGATGAGGTCCCCATGAAGAACATCTTCATGCGGAAAGAGTATCCACTGAAAGAGTATCCACTGAAAGAGTATCCACGGAAAGAGTATCCACTGAAAGAGTATCCACTGAAAGAGTATTTGATTGGCAACAGATAAAGGAAGGAACACAACTTTGGGAAAGAGGATTCATGGCCACAAATATTCTGAAATCTAAGGTTGCAGTCTTGGTAGTTTTGAACATCTTTTCAGAGTTTCAGTGAGAAATTGACCCTAACCCTAACCATATATATATATGAGCTTGTATAATTAGTGTTCAGATGCCTTGGGCCTAACACAAAACTATAGTATATTGCGTGACGTCATCATAGTGATGTCATAATTTGAATTTTTTTTCTTTTAAATAATCCTATTTTCTCCAGAACTACTGGAGAGATTTGTTCAAATTTGGTACATACTTAGACTTTACCAAGGATTTTGCATTATAAGATTTGTCACTCACGATTAAACCAGTAAATTCAGCAAGAGTAAAGCCCATTTTCCTAAGATAAAATAGCGATACCGAAGAAACGCAATCCACGCACTGGAGGCGATGCTTGCAGTGCGACTGCATGTCATAACGGCCGCTACAAACAAGAATGCGAAAAACTTCGTTCTTTCGATTTCCGAGAGATAAGGACAAGTAAAAATGCACACTCATTATTTCTGTTTATCTGCAAGTAAAAGAACACGATAATAACATGTGAAGGTGCCTTTGTCATTTGGTTTGTGTTGGTGGTTTGTAGGCCGTAGTCTTACCCGCACAGACTCTTTATAACTCTGTGAGTAGTACAAAGTCCATTACATTCTGAAACCTTATAAACACAACTTTAGTCACTTTACCAAACAAACATGGATTTCAAAGAAGAAACAAGCATCCCGAATTGCAAGTATCTGTCGTCTGCTGCGTTGAAATCTCAAATGTTGTAAGGCCAAGTGCGTCGTGACCTCACAAATAAACTACCGCTGATGAAGCTATAGTTACTAGATCAATAGGCTTGATCTGCGCGTCCTTCAGGTTTTGTAGTTGTCAGGAACAATTCTGCATGTCTTAACAAAATCAAAAGGATCTTTATTTATACAGCCGTATAGTTACATTTATATAATTTTCATTTGTTTTACTATCTCTCTCTCTCTCTCTCTCTCTGCACTAACGTCTTTGCCTCCCCCCCCCCTCCGCCCTCTACTCTCTCTCTACTTTTGCCAAAGATCGTCTCTGCTCTCACCTCCTCCCTTCCATTGAAAAATCGCACACAAGTACACAGAGCACAACACCCACCTCTAAAACAAACACCCAACAAAACATAACAAAACCACCAAAAAGCATTCCGATCCACGGCAGACGAGACAAAAGTGTATTCATTTTAATATAAATATATCCCAATAATAACACTCTTAATATGCATCAAAATAAAATTAAGGCTAGATGTAATAATAAATCTTCCAACTACTTCCTATGATTTTTCTTGCAATACATGAATCCAGACTTCCCAAGGTAGTTTCATACAAGCAAAACAAACAGATTACGAGCCAAAAAAAATCCAACATTATTTTTTAACCTGTAAGCAACCTATTGCCATATAAATACACAATATAAACTTTAAAAAGACGTTTTGATTATGGTTAAAGACTTCATATATTGATGCAGCTATGTATATTACCAACGCGGGTTTTCATGACATCAACGGACGCAACCGAGTAGTTGTACACTTTTTATATAGTACAATCCCCTGAGTGACAATATCTTGTAATGCAAAATCCTTGACTTTCCCTATGTCTCCAACGTAAAACCAAAACTATGCAAATCAAGTGATGTAATCATAATGACGCTACATTAAAAAAAAAATTTTTTTTTAACATTTCCTTTAAACTTTGTATGTAATGAGAGTGTACAGGTGCGCTGATCCTTATTCAAAACTTACGAATATCAAGTGACGTCATCATGGTGTCTTAATATTTTTATTTCTTTTCATTTAGTTTTTTATTGTGCGCACTTTTCTGAAACTAATACAGGAAACAGATTTGGTTTTGTATTATTGGTCATAATACAAATAATACGTCATTATTAATAATATTATGTAATATTAATAATGACGTCATTCCTTGTTGCGCACTTGTAGCACAGGGACGACCAACGTCTTAGATCTTCGCATTTTGTTGACCTTATCGACAGTAATAATGAATTTTGAAGAGGCAGAGGTGAGTGAAAAATTGAACAGCATCATTTCGCAGTTTGTGAAGCTCAATGATCGCTTTAGCGAGCTACAACGTGATGTAGAAGCACTAAAATATTGCAGATCAGGCAGTGACCTTAGATTGGTCAACGGCGCTTCGACCTCTACGGCAGCTGCAGTGGACATTGAAGCAGAATTCGGCAGTGTGCGAGAGAGTGTGAGCTCACCGAATTTATCTTAGACAGTAGACCGCAGGGTGTACGAAAGAGGGACCAACCTTTGTTGAATGTTTTGGCCAGAAATGCCAGATTTGTGGAAACGGGCCTCAAGTTACTTCAGTCGGCGGAAGGCAGAGAAAGCACGGATGTTATGAACGAAATGTTTGCTGTCCTGAGGTGTCAGATGAAATTTCTCCAAGACGAACAAGCTACAGTCGTGGTGCAAGGATCGTTCGACCCCAGTGTGTCCAGATTCTTTAGAAATCTACAACGTGGAGTCGGTTTCTCGTCGTCAGCGCTCGAGAACCTGCGCAGTGCGGCTTCTATTGCATCTGTGTACCGTCCTCCTGCCCGACAACAACGAGGTGGCGGCGCTTTCCGTGGTGGAAGGGGCTACAATTTCGTTGCAGACACCCGAAGAGGCGACGTGTACAAAGGTGCCATGCAGAGGGGTTTTCCCAGCGCTAGAGGAAGAGGGATGCAGCAAGGCCAGACTGACGGATTGAGTGCTGGAGGCAGCAGTGGGCAGTAGTAGAGCTTTATTGCGAGCAGGATCCATGTTCTTACGTTTCGACGTTCTCTTGTTGTAAAGTTATAGGCCTAGGTCTACGCGTGTTTCATTTGTTGATCATTCATTGTAGGATTTTGCATTTTTGAATATTATTATGTCATTACTCTTGTGACGTCAAGTATAGCGTGGTAACTTTTTCTAGTCGAACAACTACTTGCGACTATCCGGAGGCAAACTTGTTTTTTCCAACCTAGTTCCAGTCATTCGCCCAAAAAGGCAATCACCGAAGTCGAACGAAGCTCTCCGATGTGTTACGAAATGATGCTTGCATGACTACGACTAGTTGACATTAAAAATGATCGCTGTTGCTTCTAGTTCTGTTCGATTTACACAGATTTAGCATTTCGCAACGGTATACTTTGTTAATATGAGCATAATTATTATCGACCATATTTAATAGTTGCGTTCCTTGATTTGCATTTTGTTAGTTCTCAGCAGTAGGCTAATACTAGCATTCTCCATTTCCTGCCTAGAACCAAGTAGACACTGTTATATAGTATACATAGGCTTAATCTACATTATATATTATAAGTCAGTCTCCGTGCAGCGAAGAAGCTCACTAGCTGAATATAATTATTAGACCTGTATTGTTTGTTTTATACGTAAATAAATGTATAAACTATATCTATTCTAATTAATAATATTTAGGCCTATACTTTATAATATTCGAATCTTTAAATTTCCGGAGAAGGACGAGTAGGCTAAGCGAATTTTTTTTATAACTCCAGATCAGAGTTAAATTAATAGTTAGTTATTCATTGCTTACAGGGTCCAGCGGACTGCAAAGAGCCGAATCAGGACCACAAAATCAAGACCACAACTTCGGTAGTAGTAGTAGTAGTAGTAGTAGTAGTAGTAGTAGTAGTAGTAGTAGTAGTAGTAGTAGTAGTAGTATACTTATTTAGTTAAATCTTTAATTTATTAATTTGTTTGGTTTGTTTGTTATTATTATTATGAATATTATGAATATTATTATTATTATTATTATTATTATTATTATTATTATTATTATTATTATTATTATTATTATTATTATTATTATTCCTACTTAAAAAAAAAAAAAGAATAGTGTGTTGCTGTGCGTGCATGGTGTAAATATGGTCAGTGACGTTTTGTTTGTTTTTGCTGAAGTTGGGTGTAACCCGAAATATTCAGATGGTGTTACTGGTTATTTTTTCTTATAGATTTACCAAAGTTTTCAGATGATTTATGGAAATTTCCGCCTGCCACCAACATTTTTTTAATACGTGTTTCTCATTAAAATACATATCATTGAAATACATATAACAAATTTACTGTATCAGTTAAAAAGAATAATATTAGTTAAATAAATAATTGCTTTGGTGCTTGCCATAAAAATGTCACTGTTTTTTGAGACCATTATAAACGTGCTTGCCTTGTTGTGCTGAAGGGACATCAACGTATCCATAGCGCTTTGAAGTTTTGTCTTGGTTTTATTGTTGATATAGATGTGAAATCGTTGTATGTGTGCATTATGTGTTATGTATTACTTTTACTCTTTATTACTAATGGTGTCAGTATATTAATCATCATAAAATAATAATAATACTAACTGCTTCAAAATGCGAATCTCGACTTGACTTAAGCTTGAAGCTGTGCAGATCGAAACAGAATTAGATCTAGAAGCAACAGCGGCTATTTTTATGCACGGAGGTTTCACCACAGGCTCTGAAGTCTTTCCTTTTGTCTTTGTAAACTTGTGGGCCTCCTACATACGTACGTAGTATAGTATGTAATTGAGGCCTACGAAAGACGAGATTTCCCAGCCTGTGGTTTCACGTAGTCCTGCCAGCATTCGTTCGTAAAACATCGGATAGCTCGACTCGGAGAGCTTCGTTCGACTTCGGTAATTGCCTTTTTCGGCGAATGACTGGAACTAGGTTGGAAAAAACAAGTTCGCTATCCGGAGGAATCATACCGGCTCTGATTGGCTGCTATTTATAGCCCCAAGCTCTGTATGTAATGAATATAATCAGACAACGCTGGAAAGACATTGGTGCTTCGGATCGTGTGATAGAATGGATCTGTGAAGGAGTGAGCATCCCGTTTATCAGTGAGCCAGGAGAGTTCGAAATAAATAACCACAGTCTTGATTTCGCTCGATTACAGTATGTACGAAAAGAAATCGAACGTTTGCTGGAGAGCGGTTTCATTGAAGATTGTATTAACAAACCGAAATATGTTTCTCCTATCGGGTGTGTTCCAAAAAAGTCTGGGGGCTATAGACTCATCACTGATTTTCGACACGTCAATTCGTTCTGTCAGAAAAGCACATTCAAGCAAGAAGACATTAGAAACGTAGCAAGCTTTGTGCAAGGACATGATTATATGACTTCAGTTGATTTGAAAGATGGCTTTTATAACATTCCAGTGAAAGCAGAATTCAGACAATATTTGAGCTTTGAGTTTGAAGGTCGATATTATTTATATACTGTGTTGCCTTTTGGCTTCTCGTTAAGCCCGTACTTTTTCACAAAGGTGTTAAGACCGGTAGTTGAATATCTCAGAGAACAAGGCATTAAAAGTTGTCTTTGTATGTGGACGATTTTATTATTTGTGCTTCTGTGAGTTTGATCACTGACCATACTGACCAAGTACTTCATACTTTAGAAGATTTGGGGTTAAAAGTTAATTTTGAGAAATGCATGCTAAAACCATCACAAAAAATTGATTATTTGGGATATACTATTGATACGACTGGCCAGTGGCCGGTGATCCGAGCTCAGAAGCAGCGATGTGTTCGAATCAAAAAAGAAATCAAAGCCTTGCTGAGGCGAGGCCATGCTACAGCTAGAGTGCTGGCAAAAGTAGCTGGTTTGTGTGTTTCTGTGGTATGGACAGTGTCGCACGGAAAATTATTTTTAAGAAATGTGTACAGACAGTTAGCAACGAGAATTTCTTGGAATCAGATTTTGTATATAGATGAACACTGTATCAAAGAGTTGCAGTGGTGGCTACAAGCTGTAGACGAATGGAACTGGCGTGAAATTAAACCCAGACCCGTTGATGTACAGCTTGTTACTGATGCTTCTCACATAGGGTGGGGAGCTAAATTTGGCGAATTGGAAGCTAAAGGCGATTGGAATTGTAGGGTGTCATGCCAATCATCCAATTATCGGGAGCTCTCGGCCATTTTGCTAGCCTTAATGGCGTTCAGATCAAAGGTAACAGGACTGCACGTGCAGATTTTGACCGACAATGTTACAGCCATGGCTTACGTGAATCACAAAGGGGGGCCAGCCATGGAACTGACTCATATTGCAAAGGCAATTTGGATAGAAGCGGAGGAAAATGGACTTTACCTCTCTTGCAGGCATATCAAAGGGGAAGACAATGTACACGCAGACAGATTCAGTCGGATGGCGGACACACACAACTGGATGTTGCACCCAAGTCTGTTTTGTGTCTTAAATCACAGGTGGGGACCACATACAATAGACCGTTTTGCGACATTTCAAAACGCGCAACTGCCCCGATTCAACAGCCGTTATTGGGAGCCGTTATCAGAGGGAATCGATGCTTTGGCTCAGGACTGGTCGGCAGACAACAACTTTGTCAACCCACCATGGGTTCTGCTACCCAGAATGTTAGAAAAAGTGATACAAGACAGAGCTGTAGCCACGGTCATTGCACCAGTATGGCCAGGTCAGACGTGGTTGCAGACTCTGAAATCGCTGTTGGTGGCAGACCCAGTCATGTTACCGCACCACAAGAACACATGGGAGTGAACCCAGAACCATGCAGGAACCTAGGCCTTTATCCTGTATCGGCCAGCGCCTTGAGCAGCTCTTGAGCTGGAAAAGCGCTATATAAGAACGATTAAATAAATAAATAATAATAGGCTTGAAGATTGCAGCGTGGAGGATTTAAAGAGGACTAATCTAACGGGTCAAAATTGGTCTGATCGCGCTATTGAACAGTCACTTCACGCTTTAGCTAGTTCTACTAAGGCTACGTATAACAGGTATCTGATAAAATGTGCAGATTTTTGTCGTAAGTACAAATCTATTTTCCCCCAGAAGAAACGAGAGTGTTAGCAGATTTTTTATGTGAATTGAGTGATGATAGCAATAGGCCTAGTTCGGTGCTTCATGTGGCATTAGCGGCGCTCAGTCATGCGTATCAAGCGTTACAATTGCAGGATGTGACCAAAATAAACAGCCTTCAGAGACTTGTGACAGGCATCATTAAATCCGGCACTTCAGTTCCAATGCAAAGGTCGTCGGTGCTACCTGTTAACAAGTTCAGACAACTGTTTGTATCTTGGGGTGAAAACAAAAACCTCACAGTGAAACAATTGAGACAGAAAGCAGTCACGTTGATGGCTATTGCTCTCATGCTCAGACCATCAGATGTGGCGCCGAAGGCCATGACGTTCAGCAATGACTTGAATTGTATCCAAAAGGTGCAATTTACGAAAGATATGTTGCGTTTTAGTGAAGAAGGTCTTAAAGTTACATTATTTGGGATCAAAAACGACTATCAAAGGAAAGGGTTTGAGATTTTTCTACATAGAAATGCTAATAAATTGATGGACCCAGTGCAAACCTTACAGGATTACATAGATAAGACAGAAGAAGTCCGATCCGACAACTGTGTTTTCCTCTCCCTGAACAAGCCGCATACAGCTATGTCAGCAGCTTCTGTAGGCAAAATTCTGGAAGAGAGTATAGAACTTGCAGGTTTAGCTGGTCAGGGTTTCTCAGCTAAGTCATTTCGCCCTACCGGCGCAACAGTGGCTATTGAGAGAGGTGTTAATCCCAAGACAGTTCAGACATTGGGCAGGTGGAAAAGTACAGATGTATTTTTTCAGCATTATGTACACTCTAGAACGCCCGCAGATTTTGCGACAAATTTGTTACAATAGTAGTCGTGTTTAGACTCAAACAAATACAATGAAGTTCAGCTTTTATTTTGAACAAAATAGACACTCGAAAATAAGGCAAAATAAAATAACAAGAACGGTGATCTGTTTCCGTGTAATGGATATTTGTTGAAATAGAAGTTACAGGAAACAGATTTGAGTTTTGTATTATTGGTCATAATAAAAATAATACGTCATTATTAATACGTAATATTAATAATGACGTCATTCCTTGTTGTGCACTTTGTGGAAGTTTGATTGTTAGATTGTTTATAGTTATTGCATTAAATATACGGTTCCCTGTGTTATTGGGTGTCAACTAAGGAAAAGGCAAAATAAAATAACAAGAACGGTGATCTGTTTCCGTGTAATGGATATTTGTTGTAATGTCGAATTTCTTTGAAACTTGCTATTTGGTTAGTTAGTCAGTGTGTGTGTGTGTGTGTGTGTGTGTGTGTGTGTGCGTGTGAGAAAGCACGCGAGGGAACTCTTCACCCGTTAGTGTCCAGCACTTGTTCTTTAATTTTAACGAAAGGAGAATTGTGTATATAGCAATCAAATTTTTATCTGGTAAGTTGTACTTTAAAAAAAATTTTTTTTTTCATTTCGTTGTATAAACTATAGTAGATATAAATTATATCTCTTGATTATAAGTTGTTTTAGTTTGCATTAAAAAGACACTGGAGTTAGACTGGCCTTTAACTGTAGAAGCTCTAAACGAATATAGTCCTTTATCTGTTTTACCTGTGAGACTGATCGCCTTACATGGTGTCAGAAGTAACTAGAATCCACACATTTTCCTATAAAGAAGTCTGAATTCGACCAAGTGGGTAAAAACTTTGCAAAGAACTGCTGAAAATCGAATCGACGTGGTCACTTCCGATGTCTGCTCCTGGAAAAGTGCCACTGTTGATGCTTGATGTGTCTCCCCAGTTGTGGTGCGCATCTTGGCCAACCTTGGCATTCCAGTCGCCTTGCACTATGACTATGTCCTTCTTCGGCACTTGGTCAAGGGCGGCCTGTAGATTTTCATAAAAATCCTCCACTTCGCTGTCGTCATAGTCTGATGTTGGGGCACAGGCCTGGATGATGGTGATGTTGAAAGGGGCTGCTCTCAGGCAGATGGTAATGAGTCTACTGGAGACTGGGCGGCAACCCATGACAGTGGCTAGAATGTTCTTGTGGACCAAGAATCCAACGCCGTGTTCGTGCCTGTCATCTCTACCGCTGAAATAGAGCTTGTGTCCTTTGTCGGTCGTTGTTTCACCTAGGCCTTTCCAGCGCAGTTCGCCGATGCCTAGAACGTTCCATCGATAGTGGTCCAACTTGTGGGCCAGTTCTAATTTTCCTTCCGCAGTTAGGGTCTTGACATTCCAGGTTCATATGACGATGTTGTTTCTCGCGCGGATCTTGCTGAATTGTCCATCAGTAGCATACTTAATACCTCCGTCCTGGTGGCCAACGGAAGGGGCGGTCCTTGAGCCGGGCGACGACCGATCCGGTATGGAATTAGTGGATAGTGTCATCATGTAGTGTGTCTTGGGCAAAAAAAGACCTGGCTGTGCCCAATCCTCTCCAGGCTGTTGGTCACAGCCGAAATCCACGAATACAGTGTGGCTCGCCTTGGCCCTGAGCACGTGGTCGTTGAACCTGTAGTAACGTGAGGTTCCTCGCCCTGGCCGGTGACTTCTTTGTAGAAGACTTTCGCCCAGTGATGCCGTGTTAACATTACCCCTGTTAGTCGCCTCTTACGACACGCCGGGAAACGTTGGGTCTATTCTATTCAGTGCCCGAACCCACAGACAAACAGCAACAAATATATTACAGACACACAACAAGGGCAACAAAATGCAAGACATACACGTGGTGTAAAGGCAGGAAAATCGCTACAATAGGAAACTGAAAGGAAAATAGTTTTGTATTTTTAAAATTAAATTGGCTGCATCTAATATTATTTTGAAGGGAGGGAGGAAGCCGGAGTACCCGGAGAGAACCCTCGGTGACCCGTAAAGTCTCATAAGAATCACAAATTTTTGCCCCGTGCGGAGCTCGAACCCGCGACCATCTGCATTGGACACCGGCGCCTACCTACTGTGCTACGGGCTACCCCATAACCATGACTCCTGCATACCAACCAGGAATATTAAGTGAAGAATGGCTAAAAACAATAATAAACAGGCACACACATACACCCACTTTAACTGCAGCACCCACATCTTACAAAACCCAACTTATGTGACTCATCTCGTCAGCCTTTTTAACAAAGAAACGGCCTATTGGACTTACTTGGTTTGGTGAATTTTGAAAACAAGAATTTACTTAATAATAAACTGACAAAACCAAGCGGATTTGACTTTGGTTAACAAGGATTTATTTCAATAATAAACTGACAAAACCAAGTGGGTGACTTGCTTGGTTTTGTCATATTCTCAACAAAGACCTATCTCAAGAATAATCGACAAAACAAAGCAAGTCCACAAATAGTCTTAAAACATCAAATCTATCAAACATTTCTTTAACGTTCAAAGCATTATAATATGCCCTTAAACTTCCAGAAACGATCGCGTAATATAGCGCAACACAAAACGTTGATTTTCTCGAAAGTAGGTTTTGTGGACTTGCTCGGTTTTGTCAGTTCACGGCAGATTTATAGCTGGATGGAACGACAGTGCGCTAGAGTTCTATCCTATTTTCGGCCAGGGCTCAGAAAATTTAATTGAACGGATAACTTCACCATATAAAAGAGCAATTCATTCACAGCCTTTTGGCACTGGATGCAGTCTTGTCTAAACTTTCAAAATTTCAGATTTAAACTCACCGCTACTGCCGTTTTACGTCCTCTCCCCCTCCTCCCACCCGCTCCCACCCCACTCCTCCCCTAACCCTGCAAAATCAGACTTCCTCTATGGAAATTGAAAATGCACTTCGCAATAATTAAATTGATCGTCAAAGGAAATCTGCGATAGGCCTTCAATTACATATTCTTCACTGACTGAAAGGGAGTGACGAACGAGGTAGCCAATTTATTCAACCGTGAAAAGAAATCATTCAAATTACCCAGGGGCGTCGCACACGGGGGGGCAGGGGGGGCACCTGCCCCCCCAATATTTTGGCAAAAAAAAAAAAAAGAAAGAGAGAGAGAAAGAAGAAAAGAAGAAGAAGAAGAAGAAGAAGAAGAAGAAGAAGAAGAAGAAGAAGAAGAAGAAGAAGATTTCAAACGATAGAGGAAGGCAGGAAGAATCAATAATTTAAAAAAATCACCATATTTTTAAACCGTAGTGTAAAGGGCTAACGTACGAAATAATATTACAATAATCTATTAGCATGTGCCTGTGTTTCACAACAAAATATTTCGTGGCGCTAACGCAATCACCGGGCAGCAGAGCTGGCTTTCGCTGTTTGAAAGAAGTGTCATTTCATCACGCAAAGAGCAAAATTAACAAAACAATGGAATCGTCTGTTTTCCAGGTTTGTTGATATCAAGTATTTACTTTAGTCTGTAAAATGAGTAAGGCAAGGGTGAATGTGCAAGTGTCAATAAATAGTTGAGGTGCGTGATATTTTTTAATTTAGATTTAGTTTGTTGATAGGCCTACACGTGCACGTGCTTTGATCGCAAAAGGGTAAAAAAAAAAGGACCCGTTCGCTTTTCTGGGGACAGATAACGTGGGCTTGACTGCTTTGATTATTACACCACCACCCCCACCCCCCATTATAGGTTTCACTTGGTTTGTTTGTTTGTTTGTTTGTTTTGTTTGTTTATGTGTCCGCGAATAGATCTCCGATGTTTGTGGACTGAACTAGCTGAGATTTTGTTCATGGACTACTAGTAAGACAAATTGATCAATTGACTGATTTTCTGAAACTGGTAGTGGAAGTGTTTGCAATATGCAAAACGAGTCGTGATTTATAGAGAAGACACAATTTCAACCTAGATGATCTTGCGGCAGGTAATTAATGTTCGTGTTTCCTGGTTTTAATCATTATCACATATCGCTAATCATGTATTTGTAGTTTCTGGAAATGAATCTTGTATTTTCAGTAAAGAAGAACATAAATAATTAAATGTTTTTACTCTCAGTCTTTCAGTTGGATACGAGGATATATTACAGGGTGCGTCCCGCTTGTCAGCCCCCCTCCCCCACCTCCCCGTCGACAGGGTTGCCCCCCCAATATTTTGGACCGTGCGACGCCCCTGTTACCGGACGTGCTAAACAATTTCAACGGTGCATATTTCCGGTGCTTCTTTTCATTGCAGCATTAGATTTGCATAGTCATTGAGATCTCATACTATAGCACGTCTTAATTTCAATAAAACATCTGCTGCAACCTAATTCTGTATTGGTTTTACTTGATACAGATTTTCATACATTTAAAAAAAATCCTAGCACAGGTGTTTGTTGCTTTTATCTCTTCACAATTCTATATTTAAATCCTCTGACTTTTTCGCCCTTCTTGGTGAATTACGCAAGGTTTAAATGGTTATTTGTAATTTATATGCAAGATTTTAATATTTTTCCCTGACATATCATCTCACTATACTTTGACATAGTCTGGAATCAGAACGAGACAAACATCTGTCAGTTTGTTGGTCCGTAATTTCTGTTCCTACACAACCGTTCTCTTCGACCATCACTCGTTTAAGCATTTCCAGGTGACTTAAAACATTGTGAAAATCCAAAAACGATTTATTTTAAACCCCAGTCGCCATTTTATTGATTAGCGTGTTCATCAGGGAAAAGTCGGAAATTTGTCGGTATATTATGAGCATATACGCGCATCGTTTTTCGCATTCATAATTATATTATTACGGAATTAAATTTTAACGGTAAATTTGGATATTTAGTTAGTTAGAATTTGGATTAGGGTTAGGGATATGGCTAGTTTTAGGGTTAACTCTAATCCTAGGCCTTTAATAGACCTATTATCACCAACAGATTTTCTGCATTAAAATAATAATAATAATAATAATAATAATAATAATAATAATAATAATAATAATAATAATAATAATAATAATAATAATAATAACGTCACCAGATTTACGCACCGTCCTACTCACAAACTGTTATACAGCTTTCGAAAATGCAATCATCTGTTACGATATAGCACTGGGATCTTCGGTCAGTATCGAACAGAAAGTCTTCAGAATTGTTACAGCAATATTGACCAACAGAAACAGAGATGGTGTAAGGCCCTTACAGCAACAGCATAGATGAAATGTACAAATGATCGCTATCATTGCACCACTGCACCGTTGCAACTGAGAGGGAGTGACGAACGAGGTAGCCAATTTATTCAACCGTGAAAAGAAATCATTCAAATTAACGGACGTGCTAAACAATTTCAACGGTGCATATTTCCGGTGCTTCTTTTCATTGCAGCATTAGATTTGCATAGTCCTTGAGATCTCATACTATAGCACGTCTTAATTTCAATAAAACATCTGCTGCAACATAATTCTGTATTGGTGTTACTTGATACAGATTTTCATACATAAAAAAAAATCCTAGCTCTTAACAAAGGTGTTTGCTGGTTTTATTTCTACACAATTCTATTTTTAAATCCTCTGACTCTTTCGCCCTTCTTGGTGAATTACGCAAGGCTTAAATGGTTATTTGTGGTTTATATGCATGATTTTAATATTTTTCCCCCAACATATCATCTGAAAATACTTTGACATAGTCTGGAATCAGAACGAGATAAACGTCTGTCAGTTTGTTGGTCCGTAAGTTCTGTTCCTACACAACCGTTCTTCCCGACCTTCACTCGTTTAAGCATTTCCAGGTGACTTGATACATTGTGAAAATCAGAAAACGATTTATGAAAAGCCCCAATCGTCATTTTATTCAATAGCGTGTTCATCAGGGAAAAGCCAGAAATCTGTCGGTCTATTATACATGTACGTCGATTCGCTCATCGTTTTGCGCTTTCATAATTATATTATTAAGCAAAGATGCGGAATTAAATTTTAACGGTAAATTTTGATATTTAGCGTTAGGGTTACAGTTAGTTAGAATTTGGATTAGGGTTAGCAGGGGCGGATTTTGGGGTGTGCACTTGTGCACGTGCACACCCACTTAGTGGTAAAAAAAAAAAAATAAAAAATAATAAGAAAAGGAGAAGAAAGAAGAGAAGAAAAAAATCGATATTAATCCTCACTCACCACACAGTTTCATGTACCTCCAAATTAGATTTTTTTAATAATTATTTTTATTTTTTTTTATTCATCAGATCTAGATCTATAGGTATATCTTGTACATGCATCACGTCAGTTTTGAATAAAACTGATGCGAGAGGCTATTTCTTGTTTATCTGTAGTAACCTTACTTTATGCAAGATGTTCTGCTATTGTAAATTTTATCATCAGAGTTTGCAGAGGAGTGTGTGTGGGATGGGAGGGAGGGAAGGGGGGAGGGGGCTAAAAGAGGACTTTTAGCACAAAACAATACTGTTTTCAGTGCTCAAAATATTGCCCAGAATGCACCAGCTTGCACAAATTTTAACCATTATTTTCACATTTTTCCGTGGAGGGTGAGGGGGGGGGGAGAGAAACCACCCTAGTTCTTTGAAATATGTTGGAGATTCCAGTGGACCACGGACTTAGAACTGTATAAGTGAAGACGATCTCGCTGAGGGCTGTTTCTGCCAACAGTGAGGCGCTCTGCACACCCTTTGTAAGCAAGGCGTTGCAGAACTTTCAGTGATTTCTGTTTGTACTTGGAATAATATGACAGATGAGTGTTTGATGGGTAAACCCAGAGTTGTGGAACGAACTTGATTCAAAGACTTTGGATCTGAGGGCACAAAATGTGCAGAGAACAGTGTTGTCCGCAGCGTCTGCTTCGGATGAGAGTATAAACCGAGGTCTAGTCTGTGTCGCATACATTCCATCATAACGGACTTTAAAGATCCTGACGCTCATGTCCTAGACGGGTGAGTGCCGGTGACAAGAAAACACCCAGCATACACCTAGGTCCTTCTCCCCCATCCCTGGCTGCCCAGGATTGTGCTCAGTTGTCCGGGCGTCAGACCATGCGCCCAAAGGCTGCGGGTGGGCGTCTCGGGCGGCTTGAGTTAGATCCTGTATCGGCCAGCGCCTTGAGCAGCTCTTGAGCTGGAAAAGCGCTATATAAGAACGATTAAATAATAATTAAATAAATAAATAAATAAATAATGAAATCAGCAGATGGACTAGTTAAAGAGAAACACGAAAAGAAGAATGTTGATGCAAAAGACCAAAAAGTGTAACAGTAAAATGGTCAAGGACGTTTGGGGGCTGATTTTGAAAGCAAATCACGATGTTGCAATGGAGAGACTATGTGAACAAGAAGTTTCAAAAACTTGCTTTGGCAAATATTCCCATAACTGAACTTTTGTTTGAGGATAGCATTCGTGCAGCAGATCCCTAAAAGGGGGCAAGTACTTCCAGAGAAAAATAACTGGAAGAGCGGCCACACAAGAATAGGCAGAGTTCAGGTTTGGACCAGAGGCAGATGTCGAGGCAGCTACACGAGAGGCAAACGGTGGTTTCAGTATAAATAGTATCCCCACTTTCTGGAAATTTAGTGCTTTAAATTCCCACTGTCGCTGTCTTTCTCCTTTGTTCTTTCTCTGTCCTATTCTGTTTTATCAATCCACTATACTATCTTCTTCGCTAGACAGTCACCTACTTTTTTCCTTGAAAACTCTTCCAGGACAAAACTCCTCATTGTGTGTGAGGTCTGCTGGATCAGCTTGGGATTATTGGACACTTTTTGCCAAATGGTCACTGGGGCTTCCTATGTTATTATTTGGCAATGTAGGCATTGTGTATGTATGTGTTTTGTTGATTTTTATAATGATGTTTGTATTCTATTTTGTTTTTGCTAACGGGGATTCCATAAACTAGAGTATAGCCTCAACGTCCCATACGTGGGATGCCTTTATTGTAAAGTGACCGGCTGATGGAGTACCTTCAGTGTTACCACTAGTGTTGTTTCGGCAGATCTTTTATCCGGATCAGGGGTGAGTCCTCTTTCAGCGAAGTTGTGGTCTTGATTTAGTGGCCCTGATTCGGCTCTTTGCAATCCGCTGGACCCTGTAAGCAATGAATAACTAACTAGCCAGACTTCTGCCAAAGCGATTAGTGGGGAAAAGGCCACATAGTCAATACTGAAGAGCAAGCCAGCCTAAGAAGGGAGGAATGTACTGCCTCATGGACTGCTGCAATTGCCATTTGAAGCTGGTAGAATAAGTATTTTTCTAAATGATTGGAAAAATACACGAGCGATTTATTCATATTGGCAAGGTAGCTTAGCTGCGCTGAAATTCCAGTGCAAGACGTCTCTGGTTTGAGAATCAAAAATGTGGCAAATAAAAAAAAAAAAAAAAACACAACAACGAAAACAGGTTATAGTAATTTTTTTTTCAAAAATGGATAAAGAAATTGCAAAGCTGTTAAAAATGAAAGTAATTGAATTTTCTAAATCTGAAGAAGAAGAAGTGATTTTCTTGTTTTTCTTGTGAAAATATCAAGTGGATCATATCGTCTCATACTCAGTTTGAAGGAATTTAATAAATTGGTTTGGTATAAACATTTTAAAATGGAGAATTTTGACTCTGCCACACGATTAATAACAAAAAAAAAGATTGCTTTATGGCGACAGTGGATTTAAGTCATGCTTATTGTGCAGTTCCATTAGTGAAAATTGCAGAACATTTATGAAATTTAAAGGAAATGTATATTCTACCAGTATACATGCTTCCCAAATAGGTTATGCAACTTTTCAAGATACTTCAGAAAGTTGCTGAAGTCAGTTTATGCTCATTTGAGAGCCCAAGGTTTAGTCTGCATCGTTCATAGATGACAATTACCTGCAAAGGCATGAAGAGTTATGAAGAATGTGAACCTATTGTGAAAGAAACAGTTGGAAGTCATCGTCTTTATTGTTTAAACTCCCTTTACAGCAGTTTTGTTTCTTCACTTTACTTCATTTCATTTCCCAGCACTGTGTTCACATCTTCACCATATTTCACTGATGGATTTTCCATTTTTAAGCTTAACAAAAAAAACAATTTCATTCGACGTCCAGGTAGCTAATGATGCAGAATGTTTGTAAGCAGCTCGTTCAAGATTGACCCCCGTTGGGGTGCCGGGGGTTTCAGTATAAATAGTATCCCCACTTTCTGGAAATTTAGTGCTTTAAATTCCCACTGTCGCTGTCTTTCTCATTTGCTCTTTCTCATTCCTGCTCTGTTCTATCAATCTGCTATACTATCGTCTTCTTCGCTAGACCAGTCTCCTACCTTTTTTCTTGAAAACTCTTCCGGGATAAGACTCCTTGTTTGTGTATGAGGTCTGTTGGATCAGCTTGGGAATATTGGACGCTTTCTGCCAGGTGGTCACTAGGGCTTCCTATGATGCTATTATTTAGCAATGTAGGCATTTTATATGTATGTGTTTTGTTGATAATTTATAATGATGTTTGTATTCTATTTTGTTTTTGTAAACGGGGATTCGATAAGTTGGGGTGAAGCCTCAGCCGTCCCCTGCGTGGGATGTCTTTATTGTAAAGTGACTGGCTGGTGGAGAGCTTTCGGTTTTACCACTAGGGTTGTTTCAGCAGATCTTTTATGCGGATCGGGGGTTGTCCGGTCCTGATTTGGCTCGGAAGAGTCCGCCGGACCTAAAGCAATAATAATGTAATGTAATGTTCACGATTGTAGTTTGCTGCAGTCAAGTCTCCAATCGAAATCCCATTTCCCTTCAGCAGCTTTTTTCGCTCTGCCACAGCTCGGTCGCGTTGCCTTCGGTGTTGAAATTGCACAATAATAGGCCTACTCCTCTGTGATAGAAGAGTATGCTGCAACCACAAACGACAAGCCCTTTTGCATATGTCTAGAAGCCACGGTGGCCTAATGGAAGAGCTTTGGCTTGCGGATCGGAAGGTCCCGGGTTCGAGCCCAGGCCGGGGCATTGTGTTGTGTCCTTGGGAAAGACACTTTACTCCCGTTTCCTACTCCTTCGGATGAGAGTATAAACCGAGGTATAGTCTGTGTCGCATACATTCCATCATAACGGACTTTAAAGATCCTGACGCTCATGTCCTAGACGGGTGAGTGCCGGTGACAAGAACACACCCAGCATGCACCTAGGTCCTTCTTCTCCATCCCTGGCTGCCCAGGATTGTGCTCAGTTGTCTGGGGCGTTATTACGGTGCGCCCAAAGGCTGCAAGTTGGCGCCTCGGGCGGCTTGAGTTAGATCCTGTATCGGCCAGCGCCTTGAGCAGCTCTTGAGCTGAAAAAGCGCTATATAAGAACGATTAAATAATAATAAATAATAATAACATACAGTTTATGATTTCAGACCATTATTTTTAGAAGTACTTTTAATGAAAATAAGACAAAGGACAATGTCATACTCTGCTTTTAAGAAGCGTGAGAAGCTTGAGTTGGAGTCATTAATTGAGCAGTGCTTTAGAGATGGAGGAAACGTTAACAGAGGAACAGAGAGGGGAACTAGATAGTTGTAAGGAAGAGTTGGAGAAAATGAGAGAAAGAAAAATGGATGGAGGGTGTATTGCTGAGGTCACGTGCAAGATGGATAGCTGAGGGGGAGAAAGTATCTAAGTATTTTTGCAGTTTAGAAAAACGAAATTATGTGAATAAAAGTATGAATAAATTATGTAAAAATGACGGGTCCGAAATTACAGATAAAAATGCTATTATTGAAGAAGTGGCATCCTTTTATGAACAGTTATATAACAAGAAAGAAGTAGAAGAATGTATTATTGGTGACTTAATGGCAGAACTAAACAAACTAACAGAACAAGAAAGCAATGAACTAGAAGGAGAGATATCACTAGAAGAAGCTGGTTATTCCCAGAAAAATATGGCGAAAGGAAAAAGTCCCGGAACCGATGGCTTTACATCAGAATTCTTTAAATTCTTTTGGCTACAATTCGGATCATTTGTTGTAAGATCATTGAATGAAGGCTTTATAAAAGGTGAAATGTCCAGCTCACAAAAGCAAGGTTTAATTACTAAAGGCGATAAACCTAGGTTGAATTTGAGAAATTGGCGACCAATTACTTTATTAAATATTGTGTACAAAATTGGATCTGCATGTATAGCTAATCGAATAAAACCTGCTTTAAGCAAGCTAGTGAATGAAGATCAAACAGGATTTGTGAAAAGGAGATTTTTAGGTGATAACATTCGTTTGATTTATTACTTAATGAATTATGTTAATAAAAATAATAGACCAGGTTTACTTCTGTCCCTGGATTTTGAGAAAGCATTTGACTCTGTCGACTGGACTTTTATGCAAAAGGTCCTTTTGGCATTTGGATTTGGAAAAGATATTCGTAAGTGGATAAGTACCTTTTTTCTTGATATATGCTTGTGTTTCGGTTAATGGTATGATTTCCTAAAAAAAAAAGAGGATGCAGACAAGGAGATCCTTTATAACCCTATATTTTCATTCTATGTGCTGAAATATTGGCAGTAATGATTAGACAAAATGACAAAATTAAAAAAATACAAATTTGTTACGTTGAAACGCGAAGGATAGCATGTCTGAAACGCGCACGATAGATCTAATCGTTTCGATTTGCAAAGTATTCAATAATAGAGTGTATTTACCTTTGATTTGAGTTTGCATTGTTGTTAGAAGAAGCTTTGTATAACGTTGATAAATTTTGTTGGTCGATATTGTTGGAGAATTCTCTAGATCTGCTTATTTACTGTCGATGGAAATTTCCCGATAAATGTCGAAGAAAGAGAACGTTCCTGGAATGTTTAAAAAAAATGTATGATGTAAGTCAGTGATGACGAAGTTAGAAGCGATTGGTTAAATTGCGTCATACGAGATTGATCCAGGGTGTTCGGGAGAAGAAATAGGCTATATATGTGCCGCACTGTTTTGTTGTTGTTGATAGTGAGTTGGAAATTAAAAAGTTGAGAGTGGAAAGGCGATTGAGCGATTGTATGCAGTTGTTGATGTGTGCTGAATAAAAGTGGAAAACTTCATACGAAGACTTTGCCTTGTTGCTGCTGAGTGAGCAGGCTGCGTGGATAAACGAATCAGTTACACCTATCAGGATTTCAAGCATCGGGGCTGAATCAGATACTGATAGAAAAACACCAACATCAAACGGAGTGTAACAAAATTAATGAAAATGAGTACATGTATAAGGTTTCACAATACGCTGACGATACTGACATTATATTAAATGGGGAAAAAGAATCATTTGAAGAAACAATAAATACTGTGCATTCATTTGGAAAGGTTTCAGTTATGATGAGAAAGTAGCTGCCTAGACCTATCAGCGAGCGAACCATTCGCATTGACATTTGAACTTTTAAGTTAGTATTGTACTTCGAAGATCATTTATCGAGTAGAGGAAATAAATGTGTGATATTTACTGTTATCAAGTGGCTGGACTACATATGTTTCATAGCCGTGTGAAGGCTGGTGTGACAGTGATCTTTTACCATTTTTCTATCTATCTCTGTACCCCAGCCTAACCACAGACCGAGCTAAACAAATAAATGTATTAAGTTTAGTCACAGGGAGATTCACTAGCGATTCCCATAGACTAAGACGAGTGGGTAATAGCAGTCCATTGTGCAGAGCCCAGCAACAATAAAAACCCACGTCACAACTTTTTATCTTTTAGTGGTTGTGTAAGGTCTATTAAGGAGTATGTACGTAGTAATAAATTTGATTTGGAAAATAGTAGAACTCTTCAACATCGTCCTAGAGCGCATCATGTCAGATGCCCTTGCAGATCACGAAGGCACAGTCAGCATAGGGGGAAGAGCATTCTCCAACCTTCGTTTTGCGGATGACATTGATGGATTGGCTGGAGAGGAACAAGAACTTGAACAGCTGGTACAGAGTTTTGACACCATCTCCAGAGCCTATGGAATAGAAATAAGTGCAGAGAAGACCAAAATGATGACCAACAACACCAATGGCATCAACATGGACATCAAAGTCCAAGTCCAATCCCTCAACACAGTGCATAGCTTCAAATATTTAGGAGCCATTGTATCAGACAATGGGTCCCGACAGGAAGTCCTCTCCAGGATCGCACAAACAACTGCTGCCCTGGCGAGGTTGAAGCCAATTTGGAAAGACAGGACCATCAGTCTACATTCCAAGGTAAGACTGCTGCGCTCCCTTGTCATCTCCATCTTCCTATATGCTTGCGAAACATGGACCCTCACAGCAGATCTCCAACGAAGAATACAAAGCATGGAGAACAGGTGCTATAGAAAACTTCTGAGCATTTCCTATACCCAGCACATCACCAACGACGAAGTCCGACAGACCATCACACAAGCCATTGGACAATACGATGATTTTATGTCTGAATGTGCTGATCTGGTTGATGAGAGAGAAAGATATTTTGGATCGATACCTTTTACTGACATTTTTAGTCTGCAATGGTCAAAAACTGTTTATATACTTACGTGATGTTGGTTTGTTTTATCGCATATAGGTCATGTCATCTTGTTTGTGTGCTTGGTTAAATTAGAGGCGGCGATTGTAATAAGTTGTTTATGTGCTACAATGGTCCGCATGGTCCGGCATCAAAAGCCACTGTAGCTAGGTGGTGAAGAACTTGCTGACAGAGGAATAGTTTGCTCCACATAGTTTTAACAGTACATGTAGATCTACATCCTCTAGTGCTATGTTACATTCACGGGTGAATGATGACCTTATGAAAAAGGCCGGATGGTCAAACGCGCAGATTTCCACAGATTTTATTTTAAGCCAATTGTGTTCAGCAATGGCAAGAAATCTGACTCTTGGAGGCAAGTCATGTATGCAAATTAGCATGTTTGGTTTTCTTGTTAGATCGTAACTATAACAAAGGAAATGGAAGAGGAAAATTGAAATGTTGAAATGTGCAATTTTACGCCTGAATTTAAACTAGAATCCACTGGAACCCGCAAGAACCCATCAGAACCCACATTGTGCCTGAAGTAGGCCTTGCCAAACAGATCGGCTGCATGGCATTACTCAGAACTTATTTGATGGATCAAAACCAATTTTGATAGATTAATACTTTCTAATCAGAGGTTGAAATTTTCTTCCATGGCTGAATGATTCACAAATCCTGGTTTAATGTCCTTAAACACAATAGATTGCATATATATATACTACTCAAAATAATACAAGGGCCACTTGGACATATGGGTCTCTCTTTAAATCAGAAACACGAATTCAATTTATTAGTTCATCATATTTTATTGCAATCATTTCTGCATCAATAACAAAAAAGATTTGAGACATCAGTCGCTTAAAATTCGAGTAAATTCAATTTAACTGGACATACCCCTCATTTAAAAAAACAAAACTTTAGAAACCAAAAATCTATAGAGTCAGTATCGGGTGTGGCCACCGTTTGCATCAATGCAGTCTTGGCATCGTTGTCTCATGGACCGTATCAGGTTATGGAGGATGTTTCCTGGGATGGCCAACCACTCTTGCTGGAAAACTTGGGCCAGAACTTCAAGGTTAGCTCCTGTAGGGAGGTTTGCCCGTGTCTGTCGGCCAATCCATCCTTATGACGTGCTGTTGCTGCAGGAAGTCATTGACGATACGCGCTCGGTGGGGTCTGGCATTATCGTCCTGTAGTATGGCACCTTCTCCAATGGCCCGCAGAGCTGGGAGAACCCTAGGTTGTAGGACGTCATCCCTGTAGCCAATACCGTTTAAGTCGCCATGAATTTAGAGCAGGGGTGTTCTGAAGTTTAATGCGAAGCCACCCCACATCATGACAGATCCACCACCAAAGCGGTCATGCTCGCGCACTGTTGCATCAGCAAAACGCTCCCGTGGACGCCTCCACACATTCACTCGACGGTCGTTGAAAGACAAGGAGAACCGAGACTCGTCTGTAAAGAGCACCCTTGACCAATGTTGCCTAGTCCACACCAAATGACGCCGAGCCCAGGCTAAACGCGCTGCACGGTGAGCTGGGGTGAGCAAAGGCCGTACTGCTGGTCGTCTTGATCGCAGGTTTGCCTCGTGTAGACGGTTGCGAATTGTCTGGTCGCTGACGTTAACATTGCTGGCTGCGTGAAGCTGTCTTCTGATGGTGTTTGCTGTAGCGGACCTCATCCTCAGAGCTGACAGGGTGATGAAATGGTCTTCTCTTGCAGTGGTAACGCGGGAGCGTCCGGACCTTCTTGGTTCTTGGACGCTTCCTGTGTTGTTAAAGCGCTCCCAGCCGCCTGCCGACTTCTCTCACCCCCACCCCTTCCTGAAGCCATGCAATAGCTCTGCCTCTATCCGCATCATTCAATCGTCGCCTTGGGGGCATGGTTAGAAAAGCAGCAAAAGCGCTGCCATTTATACCCAGAAAAAAGCGCCGATTGTTGAACTGAACTCACAAAATGCAAGCCTTTCGCGTGCAAATCACTTTTAATGTTGAAAATGTTGCTTTATTAGCAAGACAACAGTAAATTAGGGTCATTTGTTTTGTAAAAATTGGGTTTGTTTTTCAACTCAGTGCAGAAAGTTCAAAACTCACACATGTGATTACTTGTCAGAGTAAGATTGTCTTGAATGTTACTGTACAGGATAAGTTTTGAAATAAGCAATATAAGCGATGTTTATTGATAGCAACAAAAAATAATTAAACTAAATGAAATATGAGAGTGGCCCTTCAATTATTTTGAGTAGTATAATACACACACATTTATTAACATAAATTAACATAACATATAGTCTAAACACACAACTTCCGCGAGTGCTGATGGCGCGTGGCCTGAGGCGGGACTAACTTGCCTTTTCCACAGGCCAGAAACCAATGACGCCTGACGAGTGTGAGATCGGTCAAGCACCTGGGCGTTATGTTTCTGCGAATATTATTTACTTTCGACTCGGGCAACGTCTCGGGGGTTTTCTTAAAGAGCTTATTACGGAAAGAGGGGAAACTTCCAGTACGTCATATACAAAAATGCGAGACGCTCTCACGGATTATTTCCCGTTGCTAGCGCTGGCTATATTTCATCATCTGCTATATGAATGATCTGTGCTGGTAACTTATTCAGCCTATGCCATTGCAAAAGAACATTTTTATGGCAACGTTTGCAAAAACCAAACTTTTAACCATCATTATTATTAACATTCCGCTACTGCTGTATTTGTTTTGTTTTTTTGTTTGTTTATGTTTACTTATTGACATTTATTAGGTGCTTTTATGCTGCTTATGTGTGTATGTCATAGGTTCGTTCTCTGCCCTGGAATTTATAATTTTTTAATCAACGACAGATATTTTAAAATTAAAATATGCATGACAGACTGTTTCATTTATCCGAAACTGTGTAAATCCGTAATCGTGAGAGAGAGAGAGAGAGAGAGAGAGAGAGAGAGAGAGAGAGAGAGAGAGAGAGAGAGAGAGAGAGAGAGAGGGAATGGGGGAAGAGAGAGCTGTCATTCAATCAATTAATCACAATAACAACATGTTTTACTAATAGTGTGAATTTAATTTATATCAGGTGTCCCCCTACCCCCCAACCCTCTCACCTCCCACATCACTGGCTTAATAACATCAGTCACTTCAGGATCAACGGTTTTTATTTTCTCTCACATCTCAGTTACAGATTCTCCAGAAGAAGTGAAATCTTTCTGACGAGGTGACATATTTCTGTTATAATACTGCATTCATACCGTTACACTTGGGTGTATTATTATTATTATTATTATTATTATTATTATTATTATTATTATTATTATTATTATTATTATTATTATTATTATTACAGGGTGGAGAACAACTGAATCAAGAAATCTCTGAAATCCGGCCGGGGCCCAGGGGCCAAGTCCCGGTATTCTCCCCCTGGAAGAAAATGAATTTATGCTATTTGAAAGTAATTTAGGGCCTCTCCTGAAAGCAAAAAAGCACAAAGTAAACATGATAGAAACAACAACAACCAAAAAAAAAGAATGTTTTATGAACATGTCTTTCAAAAAAGTTAAGAATCTTGATTTGTAGGCCTAACAAAGTTTGAGGTCCACCACTGTTACACACAAACTCCACATTTCAAATTTTACTGGGCACACGTTTGTCTATTTTTTAGCTGTAAACAGGCAAGAATTTTTATAATTTTAGAGATATTTAGGGGTACGTTAGTAAAGACAGTTAAACACTACATCTTAGGTGTCACGCTACGCAGTTTGCAGTCGCGCGCCTGTGTATATAGTTTAATCATCAGCCTGTACATAGAGGTTAAAAGTTACGGTAGTCAAGGGGAGAGAATCAGAATAAATTAATTTGGTTTATAATTAATAAAAGTAGCGAATGTTTTGCGCCCGTGCGGAACGCTCTATGTTAGAAAACAGCATAGTTAGCTATTTTGTTATTGAGAAGATTAATTGCTGCCATGCGATATTCTATGTGTGAAATGCGTGCTCTAATCGCGAACGGTGCAGGGAATGAATTATGATTAAAAGAAGTATATTCTGGAAGATTCTTAGCTGATCGTATAAAACCCCTTGCACTGTATATTTTGATAGGGAGCAGCAACAGTTGCATATCGCTTTTGTAGCCAGAATCAACGGATCCAAGTTGGGTCGAGGTGCCAGTTAGTGACTTTGTCTGTGGGTCGTACAGATCAGACCGTCAACGAAAAAGAGCCTATTAACGGAAGAGGAGGACTGTTTTGGGAACACTTTGGAAGTGTTTGTTTAACTAAAACTTTTCTAAGCTGTTTAGAATACCTACTGTGTATTCTCGGTGAAATCTGAGTTATCTACGTATAACGTCGGGTGACCTGTGACTCCGTCTAGGACTTCTTATGCCTGTGTAATCACCTTGCCTAACCATCTGTGCCTGTGTGTTTGTCCCGTCGTTCGTGTGTCTTTGTCTACAGGCCGGAGAATCCACTGGTAGCCGTAAGTTTTTTACCTCAATTTCTCAGTTGGCCATAGCGTTCGGGGGTTTGGGTTATGCATGCAGTGTGAATGAATAGTTAATTATGTTTTCTTAATTCTATTGTTTCATATTGTTTGCTGCATAAATACCTAGAGAGAGAGAGAGTTTTCTAAAATGTATTATAAATTAAATAATTATAAATTGATATAAAAGAATTCGCTGTTATGTAGCGAAGAGATGACAGAAAGGAGGTGATTGTGAATGTATATACGTGATGACAGAAGTAATGACAGGGAGGATGAGTAAGGATGTGGAAAGGGAGACAACCATTCCGATAGCGGGGTGCTTGTGCAGTATATTGTAATATAATTATTAATGGTTGCGTATTCTTGTATGTATTGTTGTAGATGTACCAACAAATACAACACCAAAACCCTAGAGCAGACCATTGATGGTGTGCTGAAACCTTGCTGGTGTGAAGCTTGTGTGCCTCGGCCTATTACGCCGCGTTTTCCGTGTGTCAACCTCGGTTGCGAAGGTTCTGGTATTCGCCCAGGGAACTTTATTTCGTTTATAAAGCACACGCACACACACTCCACCACACACAACAAATAACTATAACCAATGATAATCTGTTGTGAGGAACGATAATTGTTTTACATGTGATAAATTATAAATTACAGCACATTGAGATATATTTAATTTGAATTGATTGATAAACGTTGTTAAGTAATATTACCTACTAGATTAAGTAACCCTGTGATTGTATAGTTTTGTCTGGGGGAATTATTTCGCCAGATATTAGTTAATTAATAATTTAGATTATTTCTTACAACTTCTATTCTGCATAAAGGATAAATTTTCTCATTCATTTTATATAATATAAAAGACTTGTTGTATCTATTTGAAGTTTAAGTGGAACAAAGTTTGAATATTTATAAAGATTTAAAGCAGTTGCTTACTGTGTATTTATTTCGTTGTCAGTAAGCTGTTTCAGCCGTAATTATTATAAATCTCTTGTACATTTTGTAGTTAGTCATTTTCCATTTTGATTTAATTATCATTATTATTTTGAGCGAGTTGTTTATGTATTAGTTTGGGGTTTTATTAGTGGGATTGAGGGTTGGTAGGTTGGGAAGTGGGATAAAGGGAGTTAATTTTGAGTATGAATGTGTGTGTGAAATAAAGAAATTGTCTTGTTACTTCTGGTTTTGTCTTTTAGAGTTTATTTAGGTGTTGGGTTATTTTCTCGTGTGGAAGTTGCACATGTCGAACCTCTGTTGAGGCAGTTGGGACGTGACATTTTGGTGGCAGCGGTGGGATCGATCTAGGATAGGTTAGGGGGGAATAGTTTGGGTAGATTTATTGTTATTTGTTTAGATACCAGAAGTCAGTGTTTGTTTCTTTGTCGTCTTGTGTGTCGGATGAGTGGCCAGTGGGTGGTTGGTCGGGAGTGAGGTTGCGCTGCGCAAAAGGGTTCACACCCCGAGCGTGTGTGCACAAACGGGGGGTTGAGGTAAACAACTTTGTCGTCGAGGCCTAGACGATAAGGGACTTCTCCGGCTCCTGTCACTGTTTACTTGTCATTTGTTCGACTGTTTGTATATGTGTTAATTGTTATTTGTTTCATTGTTATTCACCCATTTTTTTTCCCATTTTTCTTAGTCCGCGACTGTATGCTGACGAGAGCTGCGACTCGGAGAGCAGCTGAGCAGGCGCGAGCGATGGACCAGTACACGGAGGCCGACGCAGCCGCTTCGCGTCGGGAACCGATGGACGAGGAAACCACAGTGAGTACGCCTTTCGCTCATGGTACTCGCATGGCAGCTGATCTTACTCCTACTTCAGCTAAGACCGGTGCAGGAACAAGTAGCGTTGGCATGGAGGTGTACCTTAGATACAAGGAGCTAGGCGCTAGCATGGGGCTGAAGGGAGCAGGTCTAGCCAGTTTTGTAGTAGACGGGGCGAAGAGAGAGCAAGAAGCTGCTAGATTAGCGGAGGAGTCTGCTAGATTGGCGAGAGAGATGGAATTAGAGCGAAGGGACAGAGCTAAAGAAACAGCTAGGCTTGAGAGGAAGATGGAACTGGAGCGTAAAGAAGGAGCAGAGGAGTTGGCCCGAGCAGAGACAGAGTCAGAGGCAGAGTCAGAGGCAGAGTCAGAGGCAGAGTCAGAGGCAGAGTCAGAGGCAGAGTCAGAGACAGAGTCAGAGACAGAGTCAGAGACAGAGTCAGAGACAGAGTCAGAGACAGAGTCAGAGACAGAGTCAGAGACAGAGTCAAAGACACCCCATGAAGCAAAGACTACAAATTGTAGACTCATGAGGTGGGCACTTCAACTCCAACCTTTCGATCTGATAGTGGAGAGTATTCCAGGGAAGGAAAATGTACCAGCTGATTTCTTGAGCAGAACTGAGTAGCGTGTTTGTTAAGAACTAAAACTGTTAGTTTTCGTCTTGGTGGGGTGCTGTGTCACGCTACGCAGTTTGCAGTCGCGCGCCTGTGTATATAGTTTAATCATCAGCCTGTACATAGAGGTTAAAAGTTACGGTAGTCAAGGGGAGAGAATCAGAATAAATTAATTTGGTTTATAATTAATAAAAGTAGCGAATGTTTTGCGCCCGTGCGGAACGCTCTATGTTAGAAAACAGCATAGTTAGCTATTTTGTTATTGAGAAGATTAATTGCTGCCATGCGATATTCTATGTGTGAAATGCGTGCTCTAATCGCGAACGGTGCAGGGAATGAATTATGATTAAAAGAAGTATATTCTGGAAGATTCTTAGCTGATCGTATAAAACCCCTTGCACTGTATATTTTGATAGGGAGCAGCAACAGTTGCATATCGCTTTTGTAGCCAGAATCAACGGATCCAAGTTGGGTCGAGGTGCCAGTTAGTGACTTTGTCTGTGGGTCGTACAGATCAGACCGTCAACGAAAAAGAGCCTATTAACGGAAGAGGAGGACTGTTTTGGGAACACTTTGGAAGTGTTTGTTTAACTAAAACTTTTCTAAGCTGTTTAGAATACCTACTGTGTATTCTCGGTGAAATCTGAGTTATCTACGTATAACGTCGGGTGACCTGTGACTCCGTCTAGGACTTCTTATGCCTGTGTAATCACCTTGCCTAACCATCTGTGCCTGTGTGTTTGTCCCGTCGTTCGTGTGTCTTTGTCTACAGGCCGGAGAATCCACTGGTAGCCGTAAGTTTTTTACCTCAATTTCTCAGTTGGCCATAGCGTTCGGGGGTTTGGGTTATGCATGCAGTGTGAATGAATAGTTAATTATGTTTTCTTAATTCTATTGTTTCATATTGTTTGCTGCATAAATACCTAGAGAGAGAGAGAGTTTTCTAAAATGTATTATAAATTAAATAATTATAAATTGATATAAAAGAATTCGCTGTTATGTAGCGAAGAGATGACAGAAAGGAGGTGATTGTGAATGTATATACGTGATGACAGAAGTAATGACAGGGAGGATGAGTAAGGATGTGGAAAGGGAGACAACCATTCCGATAGCGGGGTGCTTGTGCAGTATATTGTAATATAATTATTAATGGTTGCGTATTCTTGTATGTATTGTTGTAGATGTACCAACAAATACAACACCAAAACCCTAGAGCAGACCATTGATGGTGTGCTGAAACCTTGCTGGTGTGAAGCTTGTGTGCCTCGGCCTATTACGCCGCGTTTTCCGTGTGTCAACCTCGGTTGCGAAGGTTCTGGTATTCGCCCAGGGAACTTTATTTCGTTTATAAAGCACACGCACACACACTCCACCACACACAACAAATAACTATAACCAATGATAATCTGTTGTGAGGAACGATAATTGTTTTACATGTGATAAATTATAAATTACAGCACATTGAGATATATTTAATTTGAATTGATTGATAAACGTTGTTAAGTAATATTACCTACTAGATTAAGTAACCCTGTGATTGTATAGTTTTGTCTGGGGGAATTATTTCGCCAGATATTAGTTAATTAATAATTTAGATTATTTCTTACAACTTCTATTCTGCATAAAGGATAAATTTTCTCATTCATTTTATATAATATAAAAGACTTGTTGTATCTATTTGAAGTTTAAGTGGAACAAAGTTTGAATATTTATAAAGATTTAAAGCAGTTGCTTACTGTGTATTTATTTCGTTGTCAGTAAGCTGTTTCAGCCGTAATTATTATAAATCTCTTGTACATTTTGTAGTTAGTCATTTTCCATTTTGATTTAATTATCATTATTATTTTGAGCGAGTTGTTTATGTATTAGTTTGGGGTTTTATTAGTGGGATTGAGGGTTGGTAGGTTGGGAAGTGGGATAAAGGGAGTTAATTTTGAGTATGAATGTGTGTGTGAAATAAAGAAATTGTCTTGTTACTTCTGGTTTTGTCTTTTAGAGTTTATTTAGGTGTTGGGTTATTTTCTCGTGTGGAAGTTGCACATGTCGAACCTCTGTTGAGGCAGTTGGGACGTGACATTAGGTATTAGTGCAAAATGAACAGAAATAAATCTCTTTTGATTATCTACCTTTTTATACTTCTCTTGTCATGTCTTGTTTTTGATTACTCCATGTGTATACAATAAAAAAAGTTTTAAAAAGTCCAAACAAGCCCCCTCCTCTTCTTCACTTTCATGCCAGTCTGAAAGATCGTATGCATGCACACTACTGACACTAATTGTCTAATGTCAGTACCGATCTCTTCCTCCGACTCCAAGTCCATTTCTCTCACTTTAATGTCTGATAAATGGAAGCCTGTAAACTCTTCTTCATCAGTCGAAGAATCCAAACCATCCATTTTAGACACACACACAGAAAAATTTGAAGAAAAAAAAATCGAAAAAACGAACGCATCACAGAGAAAACTTGTGGAAATGCAGTCGAATGTTTTCACAACAGAATTTAACCGGAAGTCAATTGCCGGAAGTCTCGCAATCTTTCAAACAACGCGAGAATATAACCACATGGTTGATACGGACGCTTTTGGACGTTTTGCCTGTTTAGACCTTCGGCCGCTATGCCCAGTAAAGGGTAGCCCTCAGCTTCTCACACTCGGAACTCAATATTTTTTTCTCGGAAATGCAAATGCGGAAATCCGCGGATTCGCGGAGAATTCTCCACTCTGTTATTATTATTATTATTAGATCTATTATTATTATTATTATTATTATTATTATTATTATTATTATTATTATTATTATTATTATTATTATTATTATTATCTGACATCTACTTTTCAAATATAAGCACAAATATAGCCAAACAACCTAGCAATAACGTAAACAGTGAGCGACCTGTTGAACGTAAACTGTCAGCAAGCAAACTGTTTTGGATTTAGCACATAGGTATAACATGAATCATTCAAGCCGCTCTCCGATTGTTTTAACACTAACAGCACTGCAGCGGTCTTAGTTTAGGCCTACATAAACACAAAAAATGAAGTTTTTCAATTGCAATTTACCTTTCTTTGTCTCTTGGAAATTTGAAAAAGGACTTGCCAACACAACTTTTCTTGTATCTGGCATTACGGCAATTGATGGCTGTGCAAAAGTCACCGCCCTGTTTCACTCGGTCGCCTTTTGACTTTCTGCCACGAGCCATTTTCAGCACGCTGACAAGGGCGCATAACTCGTACCTTTCGTCTCGCGGTTCTGTACCAAGTTCCCCCTCTTTCTATCATTAAGCTCTTTGGTTTTCTCCAGGTACTCCGATTTGCTCCCCCAGCAAAAATTTTATAAACACAACTAATAATAGGTAGGTTGAGTTTGGTCGCCCCACAGTGTTACGTTTGAGACGCGCACGATAGACCCGATCGTTTTGTTTTGCAAAGCATGCAATAACAGAGTGTATTTACCTTTGATTTGATTGTGCGTGGTTGTTAGAAGAAGTTTTGTATAATGTTGATAATTTTCGTTATATGACGTAAGACAGTGCACAGTTCAGATGACGAGTTTTATTTCGATTGGCTGTTATTGCGTCGTGCTGGAATGTTCGAACTGTCTCTTGATTATAGAGAGACTATATAAGGGGTGCACTGTGTTTGCTTAGGAGAGTGAAAAGTGGAAAAAAAAGTGATTGAGCGATCTTGTATGCAGTTGTTGATGTATGCTGAATAAAGTTGGAAAACTTCATACGACGACTCCTGCCTTGTTGCTGAGTGAACAGGTTGCGTGGATAAACGAATCTGAGTTATACTTATCAAGATTCAAGCCTCGGGGCTGAATCAGCAATTGATTTTTTAAAAAAAAAAAAAGTATACACACAGGCTGCAACCAGGCGGTCCAGAATTTTCCAATAAAAAAGGGACAATCAAATCCATTTACACATCACACATAGCCTAAATACAAAACATGATTTACACATAGGATAAACACAACTTCATTTAAACCACGTATACTGATATAGCTTAAACATAGAAACATCACCAACCTTGCTACCAGTGCAGAGTCCTTTCCCGTCACAGAGAAACAGTCTTAGAGCTTCTCACCCCAGAACTGGCACTTCATCCAAATGTCGCCCAGAGTCAGAACAGCAACTGAACAGTTTAAAACTTCTTTCTTCAGGTGGCGTTCAGGGTGCACTGCGCATGCGTTTGTCGTGCACCTGCCTGTCCCCACCCTGTCACTGCCACCGCGTACCCACTCCTCTTCTCCACCACCCTTATCCATGTTTGTTCCTACTGCAATGCACCCACACATGCCTCTATCACGCTGACTCAACTCTTAGCATGAAGAGAGAGAGAGAGAGAGGGAGAGAGGGGGAGAGAGAGAGAGTTGATCCAGAATCCACAATCTGTTTAGATTCAAGCTCAGCCTGCCAGATCGTGCTACACCCAATCTCAGGCTATAGCCTACGCTACATATGCTTGAGATTCAAACTCCGTTTGGCAGGCCAGTCTATTAGCATGAAGCAAGGAAGAAACTGGCTCAATAAGCTGGAGAGAGAGAAAGAGAGCGTTTTCTAACCCTGGATGATCACATAGAAAGAAAGGTATAACTCGGTGTTCAAAAATGAAGATTTCCCTTCAAATTTAATAGTATTACACTGCCTTTATATATTGAAGTTAAGGTGACAGCTTTTCACTGTAAAGACTTCAATTTACCTTCAAAGTTTAAGACAGTAGGGTACTTTTAACTGTGAAGGAAAATCTTCATATTTGAACACTGTTATTAGTTTCTTTCTACACAACTCTTGTCATGGTACACAAGGAGTTAGTTGCTTACAGGGTCCAGTGGACTATAAGGACTATAAGGAGCCGAATCATGACCAGGTACGAATGGAGTTTACAGTCAATACTAAACACTGTGAAGATCATGACTTGGAGAGGACAGTGAAATATGGGTTAGGGAAATAAACTAAAAGTGAATACAAAATACACAATTTATTCCACCAACTGACATTACGCAAGAAATTTGCTCCCACATTTGTAAACACATACACCACAGGCCCCCAATCCATTCATCACTCTATTCATGTTAATATTAGGTAGTTTAGATTTGGGCTCCCCTTCCCCGGGAGAGGCGGCCTAGAATTTCCCGATTAAAAAAAGGGACAATAAAGTGTCAAAAAAATCTAAATAAAATCCATTTACACCACACATAGCCTAAACACAAAACATCATTTACACATTGGATAAAGACAACTTCATTTACACCACAACCACTGATATAGTAGTAGTAGTAGTAGTAGTAGTAGTAGTATGTTGAGGACAAAACAGGCCCTCGGGCCTTTCTGAATGTCCCATCTTTCATATGATTTACATGGGTCTGATAGTGCATGCAATTTTCCTGAACGCATTACCGCTCATCAAAATAAGAGAACAATTTTTTGTACTTAGGCAGCTCATCCAACTGGTTTTTGAAAGAGTTAATTGAAGGTGCATTCTTAAGAGAAATGGGTAGTTCGTTCCAGTTAGTAGCAACACGACTGGAAAAAGAAAGCTTTTTAGTGTTAGTTCTGCAGTGGTTTACAAATATCTTCCCCTCCGCGTTTCGCGTTGAATTGCAACTAGGTGTTGAGAAAAAGTCAGACCAGTACAAATCGTCAATTTTATGGTACAGTTTAAAAGTTTGAATCAAGTCTCCTCTCACTCTTCGTCCATACAAAGAGTGTAAATCTAAATTCTTAAGTCTATCGTGATAACTCATGTTACGACACTCTTTAACCAGTTTGGTTGCCCGTCTTTGGACTTTCTCAATGGCTACTGATTGTCTCTTTAGTTTTGGAAACCATATTATGTTCCCATACTCAAGATGGGGTCGAACAATTGCCTTATATAATTTTACAAATACCTGTTTGTCGATATAGGTAAAAGTTCTTTTGATTAAACCGACCACTCGGTTTGCCTTCTTAACACAGGTCTGGATGTGTGTATCAAAAGATAAGTATTTGTCAAAGACAACCCCTAAATCCTTTTCCTCTTCACACTTTTCTACACGTGAACGTTCTTCCTTTCTCTGCATCACATACTCATGTTCGGGGTTATTTTTACCTGCATGCAGCACCTTGCATTTACCAACATTAAAATGTAATTGCCATGTTTCTGTCCAAGCTTGTAGCTTTGTAAGGTCTTTTTGCAGATCATCGCTCTTACTTGCATCATTATATATTTTGGTATCATCCGCAAAGATTTGACACATGCTGTCCAAACCCTTTGGTAGGTCATTTATAAAGATGGTAAACAGCTTACCCATACAAACAATCAAACATCACTAACCTTGATACCAGTGCAGAGAATCCTTTCCTGTCACAGAGAAACACTCATAGAGCTTCTCACCCCAGAATTGGCACTTCATCACCATGCCGCCCAGAGTCATAACAGCAACTGAAAAGTGTTAAAACTTCTTTGTTCAGGTGGCGTTCAAGGCGCACTGCGCATGCGTTTGTCGTGCACCTGCCTGTCCACACCATGTCACTCCCACCACGTCCGCACTCCTACAAAAAACAGTCTTAGAGCTTCTCACCCCAGGATTGGGACTTCATCACTCTGCCGCCCAAAGAGAAAGAACCACAACTGAACAGTTTTTAAAACTTCTTTGTTCAGGTGGCGTTCAGGGTGCACTGCGCATGCGTTTGTCGTGCACCTGCCTGTCCCCACTCTGTCATTCCCACCACGTCCGCACTCCTACAAAAAAAACAGTCGTAGAGCTTCTCACCCCAGGATTGGGACTTCATCACCATGCCGCCCAAAGAGAAAGAAGCGCAACTAAACCGCTTTAAAACTTCTTTGTTCAGGTGGCGTTCATGGCGCACTGCGCATGCGTTTGTCGTGCACCTGCCAGTCCCCACCCTGTCACTCCCACCACGTGCCCACTCCTCTTCTCCACCACCCTTATCCATGTTTGTTTCTTTTTTCTCTTTTTTTTTCTTTTTTTAACCATTGTTTTTTTAATCACCATACGTGCAATTACAACAACAAATACGTTTTCTAGTTTTCAATAAACAGACAGTCACACATACAGAAACGAGCATACATCCAAGCAGAGCTCTTGCTTTGGGGGACCCACACGAGAAGCAAACAAAGGCCTACTTTTCACAGTTGCATGTACAACATAACAAAATATACCGTCTTAAGTATTGAACGAATATTTTACAATGCAGGGGTAGAAGAAAAACACTTTAAAAAATGCAAAAAAAAAAAAAAAACTACAAAAAACACTGGACATTTTTTTACTACTCAAAAGCTTTTCTATACAACATCCAGTTGGAAGAAAAATGGGAGCAGGGATTAATTAAGGTTTTTGTTCTTTCAGCGTCAAAATATTGCTTGAGTCTTCTATATGATTTGCTTAAACAACTTTTGGTAGTCTACTTGAATTCTTTCATTCCACTTTTCAATAGCTTTAGGGGATATCAGAACAGTAAATTAAAACTGAATATATTTGCTTCACATCACCTTTCGATAAGCACCGCCAAACTGTGGCATACTCGATTACAAATTCGCTTTCTGTTTCAATAATAATAATAATAATAATAATAATAATAATAATAATAATAATAATAATAATAATAATAATAATAATAATGTTCGTCATTTGTAAGGCGCCTTAGCCTAAGGATCAAGGCGCTGGCCGATACAGGATCTAACTCAAACCGCCCTAGACGCCCACCCGCAGCCATTGGGCGCATGGTCTGACGCCCGGACAACTGAGCACAATCCTGGGCAGCCAGGGATGGGGGAGAAGGACCAAGTGCATGCTGGGTGTGTTCTTGTTACCGGCACTCACCCGTTTAGGACATGAGCGTCAGGATCTTTAAAGTCCGTTATGGTGGAATGTATGCGACACACAGACTAGACCTCGGAGTCAAAGAAGCAGGTTTTTCCTATTTTAATCTTTGATGTTTTGGAATTTTGGGGAACAATGAGCAGACGAAGAATTGTGATGGATGGTGGAGGCCAACAAATCATCCACCTGCTTTCTGTCAGTGATAATCTGTCCATGTTTTTTCAGACCTTGGATCACAGCTTTGGAGTTTTTTCCTTTAATTCTTTTTATTATTTTCCAGACTGTTTTGGGAGAGGTTTTGGTATGAAGTTTGGAACAGAAGGTTTTCCAGGATAGACGCCTTATTTGTTTAAAGGTATACCTAGTTTTAGCTCGCAGCTTCTGGTGATTAAGTTTATTTTTAGCAGTAGGATTTTGACAGAAACTTCATTGGGCTTGTTTCCTTTGGTGATAAAGAGTCTTGCATTCTTCATCAAACCAATAGATGTTTTGAGTATATTTACGGAAGCACATTCTATTAAGATATTAGAAAACTCCAAAGCTCGATCTTCGGAATTTAGAATGTCATTGGTAATTTGACAAGCGGTGGAGTGTCCAAATTGGTCCCAATCTGCTTTTTTGAAATTCCAGCGCCACTGGGGCTCCTCAGATTGGTCTTCTAGAAACTTTAGAAAAATTGAAAAATGATCACTCACACAGAGATCCGAATGAGGTTTTCAATCCAGGTATAAGAAAAGAGAAGGGTCACAGATGGTCAGTTCTAAATTAGAAAATGTTCCTACATTGCTACAATACGTAAGGGAATCTGAATTTAAAATACAAAGGTTGGGGTCATCAACACCATTCTCCAAAATTTTGCGTTGGGGATTCTGATGGCCACTTCCCCATCTGGGGGAGTGACCATTCAAATCCCCAACAATCACGAAGGAAGATGGGGGAGTTGGTGTAATATCAGAAATATTGACGACAAAGATGTGGTAACTCAGCTTAGAGATAAACAGATAGTATTGAACAAAACCTGACGTTAATTTACCACTCCCTAAAGGGAAGGTTCGCAGATGTTAAATTAACTTGGACAGATGGACAGAGTACTGCTCTGACATTTACAACCATACACCAAATGGAGACCCATCAGTTCTAGCATGTCCCGAGCACAGAGAAGAAGAAGAAATCCTCCCAATTCTCCGGGAAGAAGTTGAAACAGCAGTGCGATCGCTGAAGAAAGGGAAGTCAGCGGGAGTGGACAACATACTCGCGGAACTACTACAAGCAGGAAGAGAAGCGATGATTGATGCCCTCACCATTATCTGTAACAAGATCTGGCAGAGTGGGGAGTGGCCTACACCATGGACCCAGTCGCTTGTCATCACTCTTCCCAAAAAAGGTAACCTTCAGGAGTGTGAAAATTACCGCACCATCAGCCTTATCAGCCATCCCATCAAGGTCCTCCTGAAAATAATACTCAACAGGTTGAAACCCCAAGCTGAACAAATCGTAGCTGAAGAACAAGCAGGATTCAGTGCAGGGCGAAGTACCACTGAATGGATTTTCAACCTCAGAATAATCTGTGAGAAATACCTACAGCATCAACAACATCTATATCATGTGTTCATAGACTTCAAGAAGGCGTTTGACCGAGTCTGGCATGCAGCTCTATGGGCAACAATGAAAGTGTACAACATCAGCCCTAAAATTATTGAAGTCATCAAAAGCCTGTATAACAAGGCTACCAGTTCAGTCCTCCATGACAGCGTCATCGGGAACTGGTTCAGACCAACAATCGGTGTGCGTCAAGGATGCCTACTCTCTCCAACACTCTTCAACATCTTCCTAGAGCGCATCATGTCAGATGCCCTTGCAGATCACGAAGGCACAGTCAGTATAGGGGGTAGAGCAATCTCCAATCTTCGTTTTGCGGATGACATTGATGAATTGGCTGGAGAGGAACAAGAACTTGAACAGCTGGTACAGAGGCTTGACACCACCTCCAGAGCTTATGGAATGGAAATAAGTGCAGAGAAGACCAAAATGATGACCAACAACACCAATGGCATCAACACGGACATCAAAGCCCAAGACCAATCCCTCAACACAGTGCATAGCTTCAATAACTGCATTAATTGCATTAACATCACATGTTGGCAAATTAATGGAAAAATAATAAATCAGAGATTGTTATATTTCTATGACAAAAATAATATTATTCCTGTTCATCAAGCAGGATTTCGTAAAGGTCGTAGCACAACTGACCATTTAGTCAAACTTTCTTTAAATATTAAAAAATAATTCTCAAAAAGAAAGAGTTTATTAGCAACATTTTTTTATGTAAAAAAAGCGTACGATAGTGTTTGGCATGCCAGATTATTATACAAATTAAATTCAATAGGTCTTAATGGTCACATTTATTATTATATAAAAAGCTTACTTTCAGAAAGATGTATTTGTACGAAAGTTGGAAAAACATATTCATCTAACAGACGTATAAATATGGGCATTCCACAAGGTTCTATTATTGCACCATTACTTTTTAATATTCTAATTTATGACCTTCCTTCTGCATTATCAAAAAACACACATGTAGTGCAATATGCAGATGATATTGCGATTTGGTTAAATACAAAAATTAGAAAACATACAAATAAAACAAATATTAAATATATTGAGAAAATATATGAAAAGGAAATTAACAGTTTGGTTGCTTATATGTCAGAAAATGGTTTAGAGCTTTCTGGAGAAAAGACAAGTCTAATGTTGTTCAATAACGGGGAAAATCCTAAAATGTTACCAGAAATAAAACTTAATGGTCAAAATTTATCATACAAACAAAATATAAAATTTTTAGGTGTTTATTTTACACCTAAATTAAATTGGAAATATCATATTGAATATTTAATTAATAAAGCAAGACAAAGATTAAATTTATTAAAAATCATAAGTACACAGCCGTTTAGCCATGACACAAAAACTTTACTGCATTTGGCTACATCATTAGTGAGATCCAAATTAATTTACGGACAAGAGGTATATTTTTCTGCACCTTTATATCTTCTCAACAAATTACAAAGCGTTGACAGCAAATCGATAAAATTGGCTTTGGGTGTACCAGTTCATACTAATACTCATAATACATATAAAGAATCAGGTATATTATCTTTAGCTGAGCAGCGTAAATTAGCCACTTCAAAATATGTAATTAGATGTTTGTCTGTAAAAAATTCAGTAACGGATGAAATTTTGAATGTGAGCAGTGTGGATTATCCCAAAAGAGCTCAAACTATTCCCTATATTCAAACAATTAAAGATTATACACAAGATATTATGGCCGCCTGCAATGTTGATATTACTTCAATTTCAGTATTACCAGTTATTCCAAAATTTCCACCTTGGGGACATTTAAATGCACATTTTGACATAGATTATACTGATTTAAAGAAAACTGAGAATTGTCAAATTTTAAAATGTGAAGTTACAGAACACTTAAATAATAACTATTCCAATCATTTAAAAGCATTCACTGATGGTAGTGTATTGGATTCATCAAACTGTGGAGCAGGATTTTTCATACCTTATTTAAATATTCAAAAGTCTTTCTATCTTGGTCACGGGTTTTCAATATTTACGTGTGAATTATATGCAATAATGATGGTACTAGAATACATACTCAACATTCCTTCTGAAATATTTAATATATTAATTTGTGTTGACTCTAAATCAGTGCTTATGCTTTAAAAAATTGGAATTGTAGAAAGAGAACAGATATAATGTTTGAAGTAAGATATCTTATTCATAGTATTAGAATTAGAGGTATTGGAATTACATTTTGTTGGGTCCCATCACATTTAGAGATTTATGGTAATGAAATTTCAGATAAATTGGTTAAACAAGGTGCAATGAAAAGTGAGCATACAGTCTTTAATTCTAATGTGAAATTAGCTCAATTTGAATATTATTCGTTATTAGAACAACACTTTACTAATATAATACCTAAAGTAAATATTGTTAGTTGTTCCAGAACTATTGCTAGATTAGTATATAAGCTACGTTTGAATTCATGGTGTACAAAATATTTGAAAAATGTTACTTGTATATGTGCTGGAACTATTTCCTTACAACATATATTATTTGATTGTACTGTTTTAACAGCACTGTACAAAGAAAATGGAATTATTTTATGTGAACAAGATGATATTAGAGTCATCTTATATAGTTCGATGTTACAGGACATCGCACGTATCATTGTCGGAACAGATTTATTTAAGTTACTATAATTAACAATTTCTATTTGTTTGTTTGTTTCTTTGTTTGTTTTGGTTGTCTAAAATCACATTGTTGTGAAAAGACGTTAAATTAAAATATTGAATTGAATTGCATAGCTTCAAATATTTAGGAGCCATTGTATCAGACAATGGGTCCCGACAGGAAGTCCTCTCCAGGATCGCACAAACAACAGCTGCCCTGGGGAGGTTGAACCCAATTTGGAAAGACAGGACCATCAGTCTACGTTCCAAAGTAAGACTGCTGCGCTCCCTTGTCATCTCCATCTTCCTATATGCTTGCGAAGCATGGACCCTCACAGCAGATCTCCAACGAAGAATACAAAGCATGGAGATGAGGTGCTACAGAAGACTTCTGGGCATATCCTATACCCAACACATCACCAACGACGAAGTCCGACAGACCATCACACAAGGCATTGGATAACACGATGACCTGCTCACAGTGGTGAGGAAACGGAAACTCCGATGGTATGGCCACGTCACCAGATCATCAGGCCTTGCAAAGACCATTCTGCAAGGCCCAGTGCAAGGAGGTAGAAGAAGAGGGAGACTCAGCAACCCTGATTGTTTCGCTCAGTGTGAAACCAATCCATTCTCGAATGTTGTCCTCCCACCTCTTTTTCGGTCTCCCTCTTCTTCTACCTCCTTGCACTGGGCCTTGCAGGATGGTCTTTGCAAGACCTGATGATCTGGTGACATGGCCATACCATCGGAGTTTCCGTTTTTTCACCACTGTGAGCAGGTCATCGTGATGTCCAATGGCTTGTGTGATGGTCTGTCGGACTACGTCGTTGGTGATGTGCTGGGTATAGGAAATGCCCAGAAGTCTTCTGTAGCACCTCATCTCCATGCTTTGTATTCTTCGTTGGAGATCTGCTGTGAGGGTCCATGTTTCGCAAGCATATAGGAAGATGGAGATGACAAGGGAGCGCAGCAGCCTTATCTTGGAATGTAGACTGATTGTCCTGTCTTTCCAAATTGGGTTCAACCTCGCCAGTGCAGCAGTTGTTTGTGCGATCCTGGAGAGGACTTCCTGTCGGGACCCATTGTCTGTCATAGGCTCTGGAGGTGGTGTCAAGCCTCTGTACCAGCTGTTCAAGTTCTTGTTCCTCTCCAGCCAATCCATCAATGTCATCCGCAAAACGAAGGTTGGAGATTGCTCTTCCCCCTATGCTGACTGTGCCTTCGTGGTCTGCAAGGGCATCTGACATGATGCGCTCTAGGAAGATGTTGAAGAGTGTAGAGTAGGCTCCCTGACGCACATCGATTGTTGTTCTGAACCACTTTCCGATAGCGCTTTTGTGGAGGACTGGACTGGTAGCCTTGTCATACAGGCTTTTGATGATTTCAATCATTTTAGGGCTGATGTTGTACACTCTCATGGTTGCCCACAGAGCTGCATGCCACACTCGGTCAAACGCCTTTCGGAAGTCTGCGAACGCATGATATAAATGTTGTTGGTGCTTTAGGTATTTCTCGCAGATTATTCTGAGGTTCAAAATCTGTTGTGGTACTTCGCCCTGCCCTAAATCCTGCTTGCTCTTCAGCTATGATTTGTTCAGCTTACCTCTGATACGCATAAAAGATCTGCTGAAACAACCCTAGTAGTAACACTGAAGACACTTCACCAGCCGGTCACTTTACAATAAAGACATCCCACGCAGGGGACGCTGAGGCTATACTATAATTAATCGAAAACAAAATAGACTATAAACATCATTATAAAATATAAACAAAACGCATACATATAAAATGTCTACATTGCCAAATAATAACATCATTCATAGGAAGCCCCAGTGACCACATGGCAGAAAGCGTCTAATATTCCCACGCACAAATGAGGAGTTTTGATCCGGAAGAGTTTTCAAGAAAAAAGGTAGGTGACTGGTCTAGCGAAGAAGAAGATAGTATAATAGATTGATAGAACAGAGTAGGAATGAGAAAAAACAAAGGAGATAGACAGCGACAGTGGGAATTTAAAGCACGTAATTTCCGCAAGTGGGAATACTATTTATACTGAAACCCCCGGCACCCCCACGGGGTACCGTATTGCTCTGTTGTCCACTCCCTTTGTTTTGAGGACAGTTAGCAGTTAGTTAGTTAGTTAGTTATTCATTGCTTACAGGGTCCAGCGGACTGCACAGAGCCGAATCAGGACCACAAAATCAAGACCACAAATTGGCTGAAAGAGGACTCACCCCTGATACGCATGAAAGATCTGCTAAAACAACCCAAGTGGTAACACTGAAGGCACTCCACCAGCCGGTCACTTTACAATAAAGGCATCCCACGCAGGGGACGCTGGATTATACTCTTAATTTATCGAACCCCCATTTACAAAAACAAAATCGAATACAAACATCATTATACAACACCAACAAACTACATACATATAAAATGCCTACATTGCTAAATAATAATATCATAGGAAGCCCTAGTGTTCCCTAGGGAAGCCCTAGTGTTCCCTAGGGAAGCCCTAGGGAGTTCCGGTTGACGCCACAGGCTGTAACGACCCGAGCTCTGCTGAATTTTGTGATTTTGCGGTGTTTATAGTGCTTTGTTGTGAGTTTTGTTTGGTGTAATTGTTGTCTCATGGATCGTCAAGTAAGTGTTGCGTTGCTTTGCTTTTCTTCTTATGTTCGTTTGTTTATACTGTCGTTTTTTCTCTTCATTCATTGTGCTGTCTCGCACTCACGTAGTCCGCCATTTTGTTCCTTCCAACACACACCAACGGTTTTAATGCTTAAATACAACACACGTGAAACAACAAACATGCTCCAGCACATAAAATAGCGCCCTTCGGCGCCTTTTTCCTCCTTCCCTCCCCTCTTCGCTCTTTACCCCGGGCCCATCCCCCTCTTCATCCTCTCTCTTCCCTCCTCAGCCCCCTTCCCTCCCTCATCTTTTCACCGTCCACCTCTACCCTCTTCTCCCCCTCCCTCCCTCCTCTCTTTTTCTCTTCCTCTCCTTCCTCCATCTCTCTCTTCCCCCCTCTCTTCCCTCCATCCCCCTCTCTCTTCCACCGACCCTCTCTCTCTCACTCTCAAAGCTCTAACATTTACATTTTTCCTTCCCAGTTACACATACAACTCATGCTACAACCTGAAATTAAGTGCCAACACAAATATCGAGTATTGTTCACCAGGAAAATTACACAGTAAGGCTATCTGGATTTATATTTTTTTTAAAAGATGCGTCTTTTAATATGCGTCTTTGTTCTGACAAGGAACGTTCAGACCGTTAAGTCCTTGAGCTCTTCCGGGAGATCACTGTACACAGAGGGATCACAGTTTTCTCACTTTTAATTTACTTTGGAGAATTTTTCCGGCCTTTCCTAAAACTTGTAGGTATATTCCCACTCCCACTTAAATTTTGTTTATAAGTCCAATGGAATACCAACAAAAACAATGGTTGAATGACTAAAGATATAAGTTTTATTTATTTATGTTTTTACTTCTTTTATTAATTTATTTGTTTAATTTAAAACTAAAAATAACACTTTATTTATCAGCAACATTTTTGTCTGCATTGTTTATATAGAACAAGCCAACTTAGACACAACGTAAAATACATTCTGAACAAAAATCGTTCCAAGAATAACACGTAAAGTTTAATGCACCAGCACGTGAAAAATTAAACAAAGAAAATCTATCAAGCAAATATATATGGTACAAATGTTCACAGCAAAATGGAAATATAATTACGTAAATAAGATTATTATGAAAAGGATGGAATGTAAATTGTCAACAGTGACCAGCACTGCTCCCTAACAATTAATAGGCAAGATTTTAATCTTCTACAACAATAATAGTTTACACTATCTTATTACACCACATGAGTTAAACATAAGAAAATACACACTAAACATATTTATGCCCATAAACTCTTGCTTTGGACAGAAGTTTATGAAGCTCGAAATGCTCTTTATCATTTTCATTGTTATCAGAAAACAATGATTTTGCCACATGATTAGACAATATCTGCTGTTAATCTTTGAATAAAATTATTCACAATTTGTATCAGAGAGGATAAACATAAAAGGTTTTGTTAAGTGATTTGGACGGAATTTCCCAATGTTCATCACTGTGCATGCAAACTTTTCTTATTATACACAAAACTTATTGCCATATATTTAAAGACCCAGAGATGCGATTTTGATAGTAAGATAAACAAATCTACTCTTACAGTGACAAATTGGGAAGACTATTGTTACATTTCAATACAAAATATTGCCCAACGTAAATCAAACGAGTGGTAATAAAAACCAACCAAAAAAAAAACTTCTGTTACACAATGCAATACAATTGCACATCAAATTGTAATTCAGTTCTAGCTGGTCTCCCAAATTGATGAAGTTAGCTGACTGCAGCGTGTACAAAACTGTGCTGCTCGCCTTGTGCTTAAAAAACGGAAGCGTGATCATGTCACGCCTCTCTTAATGCAGCATTACTGGCTCCCTGTCAAGTTCCGCATTGAATACAAAATTGCTGTCCTAGCTTTCCATCACTTCGACCAGTCACTTCCACCATATCTGTCTGAGGTAATCACTACCTACACTACAACTCGTTCTTTGCGCTCATCAGATGAAAAACCTTTGAAAACGCCCAAACGTCGGCTTAAAACAATTGGCGAGCGGTCTTTTAGTTTTCAAACACCCAAGGTTTGGAATGCGCTGCCTGCCAGTTTAAGACATTGTACAGACCTTGTTTCCTTTAAGAGCTGCTTAAAAACGCACTTGTTCCGCAAGGCGTTTTCTGTGTAAATAGTAAGAACAGTAATATTTTCTGAATGATGCTGTACATGATGTAGTCCGAATGTTGTGATGAAGCGTACGAACGATGTGTGTAAGCGCATTGAGTAGTTATTCTAATGAAAGATGGGTAGTATAAATGCAATTTATTATTATTATTATTATTATTATTATTATTATTATTATTATTATTATTATTATTATTATTATTATCATCAAGTTGCTTAACATTAAAAGAACAGTGCAACATATAAATTACAAAATTTTTAACAATGGAATTGACATTAGAATTACATTCAGATGAGCAATGAAAGTGGTCTCCTTGAAATAAAAACAAACATACAAGTTATAATAAGAGCAACTGATTTGTATAAGCAAAATTTAAAGAAACAAAAAAGTTGATCACATTTTAGGAGAAAAATGCTATCCCAAAAGTAACACTGCAAAATGCATGTTAAAAATCTTCACGTTAAAAATAACGCCACAGATTTGAATGGGACGAAAGACATAACTGTGGTCAGATGATAGCACATTCTGTTAAGATCAATAAATGGTACAATAAAAGGCTTCAGTTAGACAATTTCAGTTTACACCTTGTAATTTTAATTGTTAAGTTCAGGGTATTGTCAGAAAATAAATAAATCGCTGATTGTCGTTGGCGCTGCTTATTAATACCAAATGCCTGTAAA
>CM072518.1:4675629-4763129 GCA_036898135.1 Oncomelania hupensis | reverse complement strand
TATGATATTAATACAATGCAATGCAACACAACATTATACATCTGATAAAACCTCAGAAATATGCGTTTGGCCCACATACGTTTTGCAAAGTCTGAAGAGACACATAAATTAATAAGAAAATATAAAACTAAGTTGTTCAAATATAAGACTATGTATAATCCCATAGGCCTACGTGCTAACAAGTTAAGTAAGTAGTAGATATAGTCTACCTTTATCGGGCGAGTGTGTGTGTTTGTTTGTGTATGAGAGAGAGAGAGAGAGAGAGAGAGAGAGAGAGAGAGAGAGAGAGAGAGAGAGAGAGAGAGAGAGAGAGAGAGAGAGAGAGAGAGAGAGAAGTGATCTATAAACTTCTTATTTTCTTTTTTGTCTCCAGTGAAGAACCCACGGCTCAGTCCTACAAAATACTCCCTAATATGTCAGTACAGTTATTGTTGAGTATGACAGGCGGGCATTAAATGAAAGAGAGAGAGAGAGAGAGAGAGAGAGAGAGAGAGAGAGAGAGAGAGAGAGAGAGAGAGAGAGGGGGGGGGAGAGGGAGAGCTAGAGAGTAAACAATAAGCTTAGGCCAGTTCTTGGAATAGCGGATTTTCGGGAAACTCCGTTGTTTCTGAGAAATGCTCCCTTTGTAAAGAACTAGGCCAGCAGTGACTTAGCAAAAGGCCTCTATTAAAAGGGTAATTGTAGATTATAGTCATACGACACCGGAGCGTATAGGCGACTTCTGGTCACATAAGTCATTATTCTGACACCAGCGAACCAGTTGATGGTAAGGGGAAAATAATTATGGTCACACGTTGGCCAAATCTGGGATTCGAACCAAGTACCTTTTGGTTACTATAAGCCGCTCTACCAACGATGCTATCCGGCCCCACAACCCTCTATTGTTGTTGTTGTTTGTAGATTATAGTCACACGACACTTTCGCATATACATGTAGGTGACTACTGGACCGATTTATACTGACACCAGCCTGCGGGCCAGTTGTTGGTAAAGGGGAAAATAATATGATCACACGTTGACCAATCCGGGATTCGAACCAGCGACCTTTCGGTTACTAGCAAGACGCTCTTACCAACTGAGCTACCCGGCCCCATTACCCTCTATTTTTTTTTTTAATCAGTTTATAGTCCCCTCTCTTCCCGATAAGGATTTTCAGAGAGGAGACTAATAATTATTACCCAACATACATGCAGCAAACATGAAGGCACGGGAGGCTTGCTAACCTAGGTAAGGTTCCTTTTTAGTTTAGTCAAAACTAGTTCAGTGGATCTTTAGATGTGGCGTGCAACGGACCAACGACAGACAGGCCCACCGACATTTTATTCATCTGATTTCCGACTGTTTCAAATAATATAATATCTGGAAATTCAAAAAATAGGTCAAATGCGCAAAAGTCATGGTCATAAAGCAAGGCCTATCCGCGTTGCGTAAGACATTATAAATGCCATCCTGCTACCAGTTTACCGCAACGTTCTACAAGTAACTCGACCTTGTCCTCAAATCGTGCGAAGCTATATTCATTCCCTTTTCAGTGCAAATAAGTCTCGGAAACGTCACAGGCCAACTAGAGAATGCCGTTCGAGGTTTTGGGATGCCCGCAGGTTAGAAAATGGCCCAAACGGGCGCAGCTGACGGCTTGCATCTCCTCAACGTTTTCAAACTCCTATAAAACAAAACCCAAGCTAATTTAGTACCATGATTGCAAACAACAACAACAACGTCAGAAGTGTGCTGTGAAGCAATCACATTTATTATTATAATTATTTGTCCGAACTTTCACCGCCGAAGCTCCGTGTTAGAGCGGCGTTTGTCTGGCACATGCACTGCTCAACAAGGTTCCAATCCCCGTGGCGTGAAAGATTATTAATAATAATAATAATAATAATAATAATGAATGGTACTTATATCGCGCAAATCTCACATTGTGACTCATTGCGCACCCACTCGCATTCATCCATTGTACATCCTGTCATTACAACACACATGGCATAATATTACAATGAAATAAAAACAAAACTAATAATAATAATTATTTGAACGCAAGCTTGAACAAATACGTTTTCAGTTGCGATTTGAATGTTGCCAAGTCAGATACCCCTCTCATGTTTGCCGGCCTTCGAATTCCAGAGAGTAGGCGCAGCAAAAGAAAATGCACGTTCTCCGAAAGTTTTCATATTTCGGAGTGGCGCTGTTAAAAGACGTTCAGACGAAGAACGTAGTGCCCGAGTTGGTTTATAGGCTACAAGTGCATTGGCTAGGTAGGATGGTAGTGTGCCTTCAAAGAACCGAAATGCCAAAATGCAGACCTTGAATTGAATGCGAAACTTCACCGGCAGCCAGTGAAGCTTGCATAGTAAGGGAGTGGTGTGATCCCTTTTCTTCCGTTTCAAAATAAGACGCGCTGCGTTGTTTTGTACGCGTTGAAGGCGATTTATTTGTTCAGTTGGAAGACCCACCAGAACAGAATTGCAGAAGTCAAGCCGTGATGTCACAAAAGCATTGACAAGAGCTGCACACGCTGACTCGGTTAAAATCCCCCTATACGCTCCATGTGTCCGGGGACACAAATCTACTCGGTTAAAAACGGTCGAATAGAGGCAATGCGCCTCATCTCGAGAAAAGTAGCACGACAAATAGTACCAATTTGATCTTGCATTGACAAGGTTTGGTCAATTTTGACTCCAAGATAGCGCACGGAGTCTTGGTACGGAATGCTGCTGCCATTTACAACTAGGGAGTCGCTGCCGACCTGCCTGAGACACGAGGCTTTGCCTACTGGCATGATTTCAGTTTTTTCAGTGTTCAATTTAAGCTTATTGTTATCCATCCAGGAAAGAACATCATGGATGCAAGTTTGAATGTCTGACTGCACAGTCTTAAAGTCTGATGGCTGAGAACAAAGTGACAAGTGTACATCTCAGCAGTATGATTGCTCTGGTGGTCCTATCCTATCCTATCATATCCTGTCCCGTAACCCGAAGGTCGTAGGGGCACCACAGATGATCGTTTAACCAGCATACTCCATCTCTGGTGGTCCAGTGTTGATTTAAGTTCGCTTTGGAATTTGGATTGTATTCGACACCCGTTCCGGCGAATTTTTTCGAAGGAAGAGTGGGAGAGACATAAATTGCATGGTGGGTGTATTGGTGCACAGGCGTTTGTACCTGGACACGCGAGCGCCTATGCCTGTGACGCGTCTGTATTATAGATAACCAAAGGGAGACGCGTCACAGGCATAGGCGCTCGGGTGTCCTGATACAAGCGCCTGTATATTTGGTGTTTCGGAGATTCAATCGTCTAGGACGTGAGCATCAGGATCTTTAAAAGCCCGTGCAGCGGGATGCATGCGTACACGCACTAGACCTCGGTTTATACTCTCATTGGAAGTACGTGATAAGCTTCATACTTCAGTTCCCAACCCCCTCTTCCCTGGGGTGGTTAGTATCCCCGTCTGCCGCTTCGCCACTGGTGGGTGGAGGAGGTTACATTCATCTCAACGTAGCTTTAGGCACTTTCATCAATACACAACAACTACAAAACCCCAACAATTATGAACAGTTATCACCTCTCTCTCACACCACTTAAACACACGCACACCAACACATCAGCACATACGCCTACACACACACACGCACACACACACACGTACACAAGCGCGCACGCGATGACTAAGCAGATTTTATAAGAAAGAAAACATGTACAATGCTAAACAACCGCAGTTGAAAAACACACAACACTGGTTGTTCTACAGGATACATTACATTACATGGTTATTGCTTTAGGTCCAGCGGACTCTTCCGAGCCAAATCAGGACCGGCTTTCTACAGGATAAACAGTGACTGCTCATGCATTAATATCGCAGGGAAACTACTTAGGGAGAGGGGGAGGCGGGAGTATGAGGGAGAGGGAAGAGTTCCTGACAATACAATACGCTAAGAGAGGGAGAGAGAGGGGGGGAGAGAGTGAGGTGAGGGAAAATGGTAGCGAGGGTAGTGGTGTTTATGGGAGCATCGAACTGCATAAAATATTTAATATACAGGCACACGAAAATAGTTAAATATATAGGCCTACTATATTTACTCACAAGTCAGTGACTAGAAGTGAGATCTATATCTTTACCGATTTACACACTGGAGCTAAACGTGTGAGCGTGCGTGTAAGAAGTCTGGCTGGAAGAAAAAAAGGGAAAGCAAATAGGAATAACAATTAACCTGTACACTGCAATGAATTTTGACTTTGCACACCATCCTCTTGTCAACCTTGTTTGGAAAACGCACGCCGGAGACCCGCCGAGTAAGCTTACTTTCTCAGGGAGAGGCCGACGTAAACCTCGATCGTGTGTTCAAGACGTAAACAGGTCTATGGTGACCTTGAGTGACGTGACGTTGCAACTTTTGCCGGCACTTAGCCAAGACGTCAGCAGCTATGTTGTGTAGCGGCAAAACATAACCCAGATAGACCGTCCCGGATGCAGCATTAATTTCTGCAACGTAATTGTTTGTCAAGCCCAGTAGGCGTCAACAAAGGCACGGCTAACTCACAGGTAACCCCACAAATCTCCGCTCAAACATTATGCCCGGCATGACTAAATAATACGTAATAATCGGCTTCCCAATAATATTTGTGATGGCACACTGTCACTTTAGGATCTGTGTGTAGGGAAGAGAAGTAGAGGGGTGAGGGTGGAGGCAGTTTTCTACTCCACTCCACCTGTTGCTGACGCATGTTTTGTAGATTTTTAAGCCGACCATTGTAAATCTAACTTCCATCTTTCTGCTTAAGCATAACCGCTCTATATAGTCCACCAGTTTCCATTATCAATCATCATCATCTAACTCTAAATAATGAGGTAGACAAGAATAAATTATTAATTTGAATTGCCTTATAGTTTCTAAAGCACGTACTATAAAACCTAACTGACATAGCCAAACGCTTTCATTTGAAAATGACCTGTAATCTTTTGGTTGTAGGTGAAAGAAACGTTAGAAATTTCCCCTTTTCTGGTCCAACTTAAATATAAAGTGTGGTGCCGAATTCCTCGCTCCTTAACCTCGAAGCTGGAGCACGTGCCCTAACCTTAACGATACTGCGTCACCCACGATCTGACGCGCACGAGTATTTACAGTTTCTGCAGTAACTACTGCCAAACTGCGCCAATGTTGTTTTGCTTCAGGTAAGAGTTTTAACACCAACACATGCACGCGGGCCTAAATTTAACCTGCAGGAACTCCACAATATTTCTTACGGGGAATTTTCTGTGTGTATCCGTCATATAACATTTCCACAAAGACCGAGCTGTACAGACTTTACAAACCATCATTTGTAGTGGAGATATAGGTGATAGTTGTGGTGAGCAACGTGCAGCTGTGTTCATAGGACTCTCTACATATAGGCCTACTGCTTATCAGTGAATGTGCTAGTGTAGTAACAGTTCCTCGCTCACTATTGTGAAAAGAAAGTTTGCTTATGATCATTCAGAATTTGTAACTTAGTGACACACGCTTTATTTCAACACAGGTAACATACATACATACATGTGTATACTATAGAATAACTAGTCTTGCTGTAAGAAAGAGGTTTGGGGCTAATGAAAGCTGTGACACAGCCCTTAAGTGTGTTACCTACACTTGATAATACAACTTACACTCTAGATTATAGTAAATACGTGGAATTCTGTGAGGGTTTATAAAGCGATAGAAGGGTATCACGTTATCTAATCTAACTACTTTAAGCTATCAAACAGCGTTAATATTAAGTCTTCAAAAATATTGAGCTCTATTAAAATTAAGTTCTAAATATTTCTTATAATAGTAGCATTTTTTTTTAGTATTTTATTTCTTACAATATTATTTTTTAAAACTCTTGCGCTTGAGAAACAAACGAGTTGAATCGCACATTCTCCATAATAAGGGTCTGCTGTGACGGATTTGTTGTGGACAACTCGACAATGACATCACAAGCGTGGTACCGTGACGACAGCGATGACAAGCTGTACGAGCCACACCTCACAGACCCGCCACGCTATCTGACACCACAGCAGGTCTTCGATCTCTCGGGGGTGCGGCTGATCAAGGTGAGTCGTTCTTTATTTCCTATTATCTACTCCAGTGCTTTGTCGCATCACGCATTCCAGACGGAAAACTGTTTGGTCTGTAAATGAAAACCTGTTACATGACAATATTTGGGCCCATTGAAAAAGCTTGTGATGTTTGCAGAGGTTTGGTATGTAATGGACAGATGTCACATGGAAAACGTGGATGACTATAATAGGGTTACACTTACAGTGGTTGAGATCACAAATTGTGTACAGCTCTACAATAACATATGAGGCGGAATGGGAGGCGACTGGTTCAAGCTTGGGAGAGAGTTGTCTAGCTTCCATTTGTTGGTTAGACTAGCCTTGGGTGGCTCTTGCTGTGCAGATCCTTTGGAGTGGCCATTGGGTTATGCAGGACAAGGCGACACGACATTTGTTCTCCCCAGCTGACCATTCTTCTTCTGCTTTTGGTGGTGACAGGACTACATTGTTGGCAGGCATTTTATGCAAGTCAATGGCAGTGATTTTGCAGAGAGTGTCGTGGTACTAGTAGCCGGCAAACTGGTTTACTATCAACGCATCGCCTCCTTGCAGGGCAACACTTTTTATGTCCCTCTTACAAAGGATAACATGAAAATAACGGGCCGTGTTCTCAAGAGCGTGGTTCAAATACTCTGCTTGGCTACACATGTATACATACATGATACTGCAAAATATTAAGACAAACCGTTAGGTTGATGTTGTGGTGGTTCCCCAATCCCTCTCTACACCATGGCCCACTCAACTCGGGAGCCTTAGAAATGTATTAATTATGTGTCTCGTTAGTACAGATTTTACAAAAATGAGGAAGCAATGATTATGACGATATTGATGCTGTCTGTAGGTAGATCAATGTGACGACCCAGACGTGCAAACCAAACTGAGAGAAGATGGAGGTTATAACCATCACGACTGGCTGGAGATTTCCAGGGAAGCCCCAGATTATGAGGAGAGAGTAAGTCAAATATCAACTGCGCTTACATATATTGCACTTACCCCTTCCAAATAATAACAGCTTGGATACCCAAGAAGCCAACTTACTGCAACTTGTAGTGTGCCAACACCATGGACAACTGAGCAAAGTGGTGTATTCTTATTTATTTGAGTTTTGCTTCTACTGTTGACACAATGACGGTGGTCGTTATTTTATCTTGCTGTCAAATCATTCACTTCTTACCATTTATTACCATGACACCCCCCCTCCCCCCCCCCCCCCATATACCGGATCACAAGACGGAGAATTACTGGCAAAATTGATGTTAACACTGCTCTGAATTTACTCCTGGTCCACAGCTGAAGAAGTTTTACGCTGAACACCTTCACAAAGACAAAGAGATCCGGCTGATCACAGAGGGCAGCGGATACTTTGAGATCCGGGACCACAACGACAGATGGATACGCCTGCACCTGAAGAAGGGGGATCTCATTCACCTCCCTCCTGGCATCTACCACAGGCTTACTTTGGGCAAGCAGGTAAACCATCTTATAAACCTTGTCTGCATGTTAATAATAATAATAATAATAATAATAATAATAATAATAACGGTGGTCTAATGGTGGTGCTTTGGCTTGAGGATCTGGAGGTCCCGGGTTCCAGCCCTGTCCGGGCCATTGTGTTGTGTCCCTGGGAAAGATACTTTACTCCCGTTTCCTGCTCCTTCAGATGAGAGTATAAACCGAAGTCTAGTCTGTGTGTCGCATACATTCCATCATAACGGACTTTAAAGATCCTGACGCTCATGTCCTAGACGGGTGAGTGCCGGTAACAAGAACACACCCAGCATGCACTTGGTCCTTCTCCCCCATCTATGGCTGGCCAGGATAATGCTCAGTTGTCCGGGCGTCAGACCATGCGCCCAAAGGCTGCAGGTGGGCATCTCGGGCGGTTTGAGTTAGATCCTGTATCGGCAAGCGCCTAGAGTCTGGTCAAGTACGGCGAGATAAGTGCGCTATACAAATCCTCAATAATAATAATAATAATAATACATAAATAATAATAATAATAATAATAATAACAATAATAACAATAATAATTATAATACATTAATAATAATAATAATAATAATAACAATAATAATAATAATAATAATAACAACAACAATTATAAAAATTAATGCATAGGTTGGATAAAGAGCCCATATCTGACAGTGAAAAGTAAAGTGATTCAAGGTGAATTGTCATGCAGTGGCTCACACATAAATGAATATCGTAAGAGATGATCATTTCTATCCTTCGTCCCCACCAACCTTCTCTCTCTCTCTCTCTCTCTCTCTCTCTCTCTTTGGGTTGTTGATGCATCAGGAGCTAGAATTATAGCTTGAATGGAAAAGAGAGCTAGAAAGAGAAATGTATTGGATGGTATAATGGATACAGGTTTTAGGCTTACACGCTTAGTCTATCAAACTGTCCTGTGTCCTAAAGAAATATCAATGGATAAATAGATTCACTTAAAAACATGACAACGAAACTTTGGGGGAAAACACTGAAGAAGAAGAAGAAGAAAAAGAAGAAGAAGAAGAAGAAGAAGAAGGGGGAGGAGGAGAAGATCGAAGAAGAGTGGGGTGAAGTAAAATCGCACAAAAGCACAAGTGTGCTTATCGGGCAGGGAGGGAGAAAGGAGGATTTTTTAACAAGTATTATTTCATTTCAGTGTGCATTGACATCTGTTTGAACAGAACTACATCAAGATGCTGCGGCTGTTCTCAGAGGTACCGCAGTGGGAAGCAGTCAACAGACCTGAAGGAGATGAACACCCAGCTCGTGCCCAGTACCTACAGTCCATCTCTCCAGCCAGCATCCAGGCATAAACCCTCTGCCAGATTTAAGGCCTACACCCTCAACCAACATTGAGGCATAAACCAGTCTGCTCAAACCGAGGCAAAGAAACTGCCAAAACTAAAAGCCCAAAGCACAAATATAACTTTTATCAATACTCTTCATCTATGCACAGTATAAATATTTCAAAGAAAACTGTTGCTGTTCATTTTCTTAATTGCACCGTTCCGTGAAAAGTGAGGCCTAACTATTTCATGCATAGCACTGATTTTCCTCAAAACCATTGTGCTGACACACTTCGTCTACCATACCAACGTGCACATCCACACCTTCCTCAAGTGTTGGGACAGATGCTACAAACACAGACTACCTGTCAAATGAGGCTAACATAAAAAGGTACAGACTCTTTCCCAATAGTCATAAATACAACTTTCAACATTTAAAATAGTCGTAATTTAAATACAACTGTCAACATTTAGACAAACAAAGAAGGCAAAAGAAAAAAGAACAAACAACCTGTAAATTATTTGACAGATTAATTAACAACTAAACTAAAGACAAATAATTAAACCCCTTTTTTAAAATTCAAGAAAGGCAGAAGAAAATTAAAAGAAACCACGGAAGAAAGAATAAGAAATAAACCTACCAACCCACAAAGCACACACACACACAAACAAACAGAACAATAGACAAGGCATAGCATACCTGATAGTGTTGAAGCTGCTGCAGTTCCAACTGTTCATGATGCATGCGATAAACCTCCTCCAGCTCTTTAGACAGATGCTCTTTCTCTTCTTGCAGTGTCTGGAGCTGAAACATACAACGTGTTAATACATCAAAGCTGCTGCTCTATGCTTCTCTGATTGTGCTACAGACCTAGGTACATTACACCTGCAACCAAGTTTGCAGGCAAGAGATGTTACCCTTGTTATGTTTGCTTGTAGCTAGCTGTGTTCGTACTTGTGTCAGTGCAAGCTGTGATTCCAAAGGTCAAGGCTGATTGCCTGGAGTGCTGAAAAAATATGATGAGCGCCTTCTACTACTTTGAATAACAGTATCAAAGTGAAATCTAGTCTGTGCACGCGCTATTCTATCGCATAGACTTTAAAAGATCCTAACACTCATGTCCTAGACATGGGAGTGCCAGCCACATTAATACACCCAGCACACACTAGCTCCCTTCTCCAACAGGCTTGTGCTCAGTTGTCTGGTGAGCCAGACAGCAAGTGGGCGCTGTCACGACCTAATGTCGGACAGAGATCCCTCCCGAACAACCCAGCTATCTAACTACCTACCCGAAACTAAACAGTCACACGCACACACACAAAATAAGTAACAAACACGTCAGTTAAGTTTTAAAATAAAAAAAACAAGTTTTTACTTCCCAAAATCACACTTTCATACGCACAAAACAACAACCACACCAACCATACATAAACAAAGCATCAACAGAAATATAATCAGATGAAATGGAAAATGAATGAAATGAGATGATAAATGACTGAATTTGAATGCACTATTTAAACATTACAAAAAAACAACAACAAAGTAAATCAAATGGTATTCCAGACTTTAAACTGCTTAGACCAGAAAAAATACCATTAGGAAAGAAAACTCCAAAATTGTCTTTGGTTATTAACAAGGCACAAAAGTCAAACGTTCATTTATAGTTAATAGGTGCCTTTTTTGTTTCAAAAGAATTTATATAAAAACCAGTTGATAGTCAAAAGGATGACTAAATAAATAACGTAGACCACGTGGCAGAAGACCGCTGAGCCGGCATCGCTGGCAAAGGTCCAGGGAAGAACACCCCGAGGGGGGTAAGGCACTGTCCGCAGAAGGCGGCGAGGAAAGCTTCAACCTGCCCACCCTCGGGGTTCTCTGACAACCGCTGCTGCACCCGGTCGTACCGACGGCCCGGGAAGGTTGAGACGGTTCCAGACGCAGACCCAGTCACACCGGTAACTGCTAATGCCGCTCTGTCTTGACTGATATCGCCCGGTGTCATCCAGCTCAGTAGCCGACCGGGTAAACGTGGTGATGGCCCAGATGACCAATGGACTATGTGGTTAATGAAGATGTCATTGATGAAGTAGAGGAAGAACGAAGGATGAAGAACGAAGGATGAAGAAGACTCATCCTGTAATCAGGCACGAGTATAAGTCCCAGTGCAAATATACAATTATTTACCCCCTGCCGATTATTATCCCAAAGAATGTTCATATATACCACCGATATATAACCCGGGAAAGATAATCTCTATTACAAATGAACATGATGTTTTCTTAAATACGGAATATATATACATATACTGTCGACAACGTCTAATATATACATTCTCAAACATTCCAACACATTCACAACACATAACCTGGGGACATATAAAATGCTACCTGCCCCTGACCCAACATTTCAACCTAACAAAATGCAATAAAAAAACAAAACGGGAGAAATAAATAGGAACACAAACAAACTATCTTTCATTTACACCAAGACAAGAAGCAACGGCTGTAAGAAAACAAAGCATTCACTTACCAGTCCGTGTTCGAATCTTTTGACCCTGTGGACACTCGACTGTCTGCTTATACCTAGATATAAACACACCTATAGACCGGTCACAACAGACCTAAGATGTCTACTGTCCTTGACTTCAGTGCTAGACTAAATCCAAGTTGGTCACACAACCACATCAAAAAATATGTCTCCCTGCCTCAATGTCACTAACCTACGTATATATATATTTCCACCCCGAACTTTCTAGAAAAATAAAAGAACTCACTACGATAATTCTAAAACCAAAGTCAAACTTTGCTGTGCCCTTCTATATTATTACTAAATTTCATTAAGCTGTACACGCTACTCAGCCCTTAGCTAAACAATAACAGCACGAGGTGCAACGCTAAGATCGTTTCGCATGTGCGCTTCACTTTCTTGCTACTATGACTTTTAGATTTGCAGTTAAAGGGACACATTCACATTTTTAACTTCAATATATTTTATACAAAAGCACTGTCAACCTGACAGGCGCCTCAAGTTAGATCTTGTATTGGCCAGCCCAGCACTTTGAGCAGTTCTTGAGTTAGATTCTTTATTGGCCATTGCTTTGACCAGTTCTTGAGTTAGATCTTGTATTGGCCATTGCTTTGAGCAGTTCTTGAGTTAGATCCTATATTGGCCAGTGCTTTGAGCAGTTCTTGAGTTAGATCCTATATTGGCCAGTGCTTTGAGCAGTTCTTGAGTTAGATCCTGTATTGTCCATTGCTTTGAGCAGTTCTTGAGTTAGATCCTGTATTGTCCATTGCTTTGAGCAGTTCTTGAGTTAGATCCTGTATCAGCCAGTGCTTTGACCAGTTCTTGAGTTAGATCCTGTATTGGCCATTGCTTTGAGCAGTTCTTGAGTTAGATCCTGTATTGGCCATTGCTTTGAGCAGTGCTTGAGTTAGATCCTGTATTGACCATTGCTTTGAGCAGTTCTTGAGTTAGATCCTGTATTGACCATTGCTTTGAGCAGTGCTTGAGTTAGATCCTTTATAGGACATTGCTTTGAGCAGTTCTTGAGTTAGATCCTTTATAGGACATTGCTTTGAGCAGTTCTTGAGTTAGATCCTGTATTGGCCAGTGCTTTGAGCAGTTCTTGAGTTAGATCCTGTATAGGCCATTGCTTTGAGCAGTTCTTGAGTTAGATCCTGTATTGGCCATTGCTTTGAGCAGTTCTTGAGTTAGATCCTGTATTGACCATTGCTTTGAGCAGTTCTTGAGTTAGATCCTGTATTGACCATTGCTTTGAGCAGTTCTTGAGTTAGATCCTTTATAGGCCATTGCTTTGAGTAGTTCTTGAGTTAGATCCTGTATAGGCCATTGCTTTGAGCAGTTCTTGAGTTAGATCCTTTATAGGCCATTGCTTTCAGTAGTTCTTGAGTTAGATCTTGTATTGACCAGTGCTTTCAGTAGCTCTTGAGCTGGGAAAAAACCCCAGTGCTGATCAAGATGGTGTTAACCTCAGCGGTCACATAGCCAAGCTTTTGTCCATCAAATTGCACTAGCTGCTAATAAGAGATTTTCCTGTCTGAGTTAGCAGTTTGAAATTAATTTTATATGTATTTAAAAACGTCATCGTTGCATTACAACTCTACAGGCTTGAATTTAGTTCTGCTGCTGTAATGACTAAAAATGGCACATAAGGGTAATTTGCTAAATTCCATGTAAATAAATATTGCACATGTGGAATGTTTTCAGTCTGTTGTTGTAATAAAGGACAAGGAATGACATGCTAAGGGTCCAATGTTCTGAATGGTTGCCACTCATAGGTAAATGTTATGTTTCAGTGTTCATGTTCCCTCCAGTAAAGGTGAGAAAAGAAACACATGCGATAGTAAAGTTTGCTACATTATGTTTTAATTAATTTTAATAAAGTGTTGAATATTTTAAGTCATTTCAGGTTTTGTAATGAAGGAATATGATTTTTTAATTTATTATTATTGCTTAGCATAATGTTCATTACATTGTATAATAATTCTTCATAACTGTGTTGCATGTTTTAATAAGTTGCAGTAAAAACTTGTTTTCAGTACTGCGCTGTTCAAATAAAAATGCACATACCAAGATTTTTGGATAAGATGTATAAAGCAGTGTGTTTTTTTTATTTTTTTATTTTTGTGTGTGATGTTTTCTAAATTTTTATTTTGTATTTTTGACACTTTGTCCCTTTTATCGGGAAATTCTGGGCGGCCTCCCCCGGGGAAGGAGTAGTTACAGCCTGTGGTGCGCCCATACTCAACCTAGCTATGTTCTGTTTTTGACATTTTTGCTGGGGGAGCAAATTGGAGTACCCGGAGACCCCTCCCTCCCCCACAAATCCCCTCCACGAGACGTTGTCCCAGTCCAAAGTAAATAATATTCGGAGAAACATAACGCCCAGAGTTGGGATCGATCCCACTTGTCTGAGGCTATTGGTTTCTAGCCTGTAGACAATGCAAGTTAGTCCCACCTTAGACCATGCGGCCACAACGCTCACTTGTGATCTGACGTATGTGAGCCCCATGTACTACCAGGCTGAATAGAGGAAGAGATAGCATAGCATGCATCAGTCACTCCAGCTAGGCTTGAGTGCCGTAGTTGGTGGGGCTATAAGATGCACTCCTATATCACAAAGACAAGTCAAAATATGGAAGGAGATAAAACAGCAGATTCATTGATTTTATACACGTAGATCGCTGAAACGCTTGTCAGGAGTTACAGGCCAACTGAGGTATAAAATCCATATCACAAATATTGTCTACAGCACTGAGAAGGTATATCACCACCTCCCCTACGTAAAAACCCCATTTGTGGGGGGAAAAAAAGTCGCAGCAGACATTCAGTCAAATCCCACCTTCTCACATTATGAGTTTTGTATTGAAGTCACAAAACATCGATATATATATATGGCCTAAGCATTTGTTTTCAGTAATAGCTATGGCTATGGCCCAGAAAGTATGATACACGGCCATTAGAACTGGAAACATGCAGTCAAACAGCAACGAAGACTAGATGGGTACTGCCATCACAAAACTTTCCTCGACAAAAGGGAGGTAACGCCTGTCTCCCCCTCCCCCTAAGATGGAAATGTGCTAAGAAATACCTACCTTCAGTGTAACCACTGGTTTGTCAGCTCTCAGTTCAGCCAATGACTTCTCCAGCTGAGCGCCTTCCTTCGTTGAATACTGATAGCCCTCTGCCTCACGCATCTGAAGTTAAATAAATATAAATGTAACATATAAGTATAGTTCATGGAAAGAAGAAGAAATATACTGTCACATCTACATCCAGCCTTTACACAGGAGATTGTGTATTTTATTATGATGCCCAGTTAACAAAAATATACTTCTTTTTTTTTTACACGAGCTCTACAACAGTAATTGCAGTGGCTTAAAAAAACACTCACAAATTAAATCACCAACAACAACAAACAGCTCCTTGCTCGACTGACAATAATTTGTGGTATTGTTTCTTGTGTTTTTCACACACAATTATAAGTCAAAAGCATTTGTAAGAGAGGTTACTTTTTGACCACATTACCTTTCAGCTTGAGTTGACCTTTACACACCAATGTTATTGAATCTTCCTGCTTTTGTCTACTTAAACTGCTTCTTTCAAGGTCAAAATTGTGCAAAACTTATCAAATGTCTCATTCACACCATGTATCAAATGTCTAATTCACACTACATATCAATTGTCTAGTTCACACTACATATCAAATGTCTAATTCACACTATGTATCAAATGTCTAATTCAAACTACATTTCAAATATCTAATTCACACTACATATGAAATGTCTAATTCACACTACGTGTCAAATGTCTAATTCACACTATGTTTCCAATTCATTCACTCTACATATCAAATGTCTAATTCAAATTCAGATATGTCTATGTGACTATTGATACAGTTTTTGTGTCCAATATTTGTGAAAATTAAATCAAAACTTCCCGTTCGACCACCCAAAAGATTATATGTTGTGAGGCACTGGATTACTAAAACATACACATGGGCTGAAAACCTAAATACATGCGCGTGATGGACTAAAGTTTAAAGAGTGATTACTGCGGCTTCCTCTTGTTGCGCTATGTGCATGGCCGGCCAGGATCTACAAATCAAAAGTTTCAGTGACTCTGCATTTGTAATGTTACACAGTGACCCAGGATATACAAATCAAAAGTTTCAGTGACTCTGCATTAGTAATGTTACACAGTGACAATGTTTTCCTCCATTTCCGTTGCCTAAGAGGTTGATTTACACAGGAAATGACAGTGACCTGTATCTCCGCTATCTCAGTCTCCATGTCCAACTTGCTCCTCTCCATCTCCTCCTCCACCATGGCTTTGTGCTCCTGCTCCAGCCTCCTGCGCTCCTCCAGCTGTGGACACAGAGAACATTCCATCACACCACATGATAATGCCGTTTGGCTGTGACAACAAACAGAATCCCTGAATCGCAACATTATGATATCACGGAATCAGTTTGACTGTTTGTGTAGTAGATTCCATTACATTTCTTGTTTACAAGATCCAGTGAACCTAGCGGGCATACTGTTTCTGTTGAATTCACGTTATCCTAGCAAAGCAGGAGGTGGAATTGGCACCTAGAAATCCATACAATGAGTTAGGTTGTGGGCATCCATAAAACAGAAAATAGGGCGAAGCAAATAGACTGAACTATGTTTGGCAATGGATTCTCTTTCAGAAAGTTAGATTCCTTCCCATTTCCGTTGCCAACCATTGTAAATACTTTTTGGCATGAAGATGTTTTTCCTGAAGACTTCATTCAGGGTTCTTATTATGCTTAGAAAATAGAAGCCCAGCTGATACACTGACGAGCTGAGAGCAAAGTGAAATGGCCATCTTTATCTATGGCACTCATCTACAAGTGCAGAACATGGCAGCAGAGAACGGGAGATAGATCTTTCAATAATGGAATGGGATGCAATCTAATATTTTAAAATAAAATTTAAGTTTATTTCTGTCCCCTAATAGCCATTTTCATTTACACCACATGTTTGAGGGATGAATGTGTGTGTTGTGTGTGTAGGAGTGTCTGTAACATGTAAGCATGTGTGTTGTGTGTGTAGGAGTGTCTGTAACATGTAAGCATGTGTGTTGTGTGTGTAGGAGTGTCTGTAACAGGTAAGCATGCGTGTTGGTTACAGATCGCTGCACTTTGAATGTGATTGATTATTTGCTTTCATTCCCTCATTCCACAGAGGATAGCATTTACTAAGGATTTTATTCAAGACGCTATGAATAGACTCCAGTCCTATCTTTTTAAGTCACACACCTTTATCACTGGTGTTCTACACACACTATTTGCCTCCCTTCTAAACATAGACAGTGAACGGGGCACCCAAGGGGTATAAATATATATCTCACTACATAGACCGCGAACCCAAGGGGTATAAATGTATATTTCACTACATAGACAGTAAACAGGGCACCCAAGGGGTATAAATATATATCTCACTACATAGATAGTGAACGGGGCACCCAAGGGGTATAAATATATATATCACTACATAGTGAACGGGGCTTCCAAGGGGTATAAATATATATCTCACAACATAGACAGTGAGTGGGGCACCCAAGGGGTATAAATATATATCTCACTACATAGACAGTGAACGAGGCACCCAAGGGGTATAAATATATATCTCACTACATAGTGAACGGGGCACTCAAGGGGTATAAATATATATATCTTACTACACAGAAAGTGAACGGGGCACCCAAGGGGTATAAATATATATCTCACTACATAGACAGTAAACGGGGCACCCAAGGGGTATAAATATATATCTCACTACATAGACAGTGAACGGGTCACCCAAGGGGTATACATATATATCTCAATACATAGACAGTGAACGGGGCACCCAAGGGGTATAAATATATATCTCACTGAATGTTCCTTCTCTCACAACCATAAAAACAGGATTTGTACCCAAACAATGTTGCATCATATGGGCTAAACAGATTAGCTAAGAATATATAAGAAGTAGATACCCACCTCTACTTTCTGTCTCATTTCTCCATTGCCCTTGATGGCAGTGATCTGCACGCTGGTGTTCTGCAAAACAACACACACACAGGCACAGCTTACACAAACAACAACAACACACAGGTACAGCATACACAAACAACAAAAACACAAAGTACAGCTTGCACAAACAACAACACACAGAAATAGCATACACAAACAACAACAACAACAAACACAGGTACTGCATACACAAACAACAACAACAACATACAAGTACAGTATACACAAACAACAACACACACAGGTACAGCATACACAAACAACAACAACACACAGGTACAGCATACACAAACAACACACACAAGTACAGCATACACAAACAACAACAACAACACACACAGGTACAGTATACACAAACAACAACACACACACGTACAGCATACACAAACAACACACACAGGTACAGCATACACAAGCAACACACACAGGTACAGTATACACAAACAACACACACAGGTACAGTGTATACAAACAACAACACACACAGGTACAGTATACACAAACAGCAACACACACAGGTACAGTATACACAAACAGCAACACACACAGGTACAGTATACACAAACAGCAACACACACAAGTACAGTATACACAAACAACAACAACACACACAGGTACAGCATACACAAACAACAACACACACAGGTACATCATACACAATGAACAACAACACACACTGGTACAGCATACACAAACACATTTGGACGCATGGAAACGCACACATTTCACATCAAATAGTTTTCTAGGACAATAAAATATGGTCTATTTGACTGACACCATAGATTCAAACTTTTCAATCTGTCTTCTTGTATTTCATTCTTCATTATCACAATTTCTTTGCCTCAACTTTGTTCATCTTCAGAACCATCTAACCACTGAAGTACAAGGAAGTTGATCATTTGGATAGGAAATGTTTATTGGGAACACTGCTGTCCACGGTTAAATAATCAATCATTTTCTACATATATTTATAAAAATCCTACTTCTATTCCCTCTCCGTCATTTGCCTGTATGTTCCTCTCTCTCTCTCTTTCTTGCTCTGTTTGGTTTATCCACACTTATCTGGAAATACTTGGAAACAGTCTGGGGGAATCAGAACCAGTCAAATGTCAGTCTGTCTGTCAGTCAGTGGGTCAGCTGCACACCCTTTCTCAAGAACCACTGAACAGATTTTGAACAAAATTCATAGGAACATTACCTAGGTTGGTGGCCTGACTCCAGTGCCATCATATTTGGTCTGCAGCAAAGGTCAAGGTCACAGGAGTCACTGTGTTGCTACGCATGTTTTTCTCAATATCTCAAAAATGGCTGAAGCGATTTTGTTGAGTATTGGTATACAGGTACTTCAAATTTGGAAGCAGTCTGGTTGTCGATTGGTCAAAATCTCCAAAACGGCTAAAGTGAATTTGTTGGTATACAAGTACTTCAAAGCATAGGTAACTCTTCAGTAACAGTCCAGTTGTCGGTGAGTTGGTCAGTTGCTCGGTCCGTTGCTCCGAAAGTCACCTTTTTTTGTTTAAAATTACATATTTGTGCCTTAACTGAAGAATAACTGAACAGACATTCATCATTTTTGTTTTGCTGATACTTTAACTAAGCATGTTATTTCATACGTATTTGTACTTTCTTAAAGGTCAAGGTCATTGCACTTTACAGTTTTCTAAACATGTTTTGCGCTGTATCTCAAAATAGGGTGAGCCGATTTTGATAATGTTTTTTCTTGCACACAGTTGAGATAGTGGCCTAACATTCCATCTTTTCCTTTTCTTTCGTTAAGATAAAGCTCAGCCACAACACCACGAACAGAATTACTAATTTTTTACCTGGAAATACATTTGAATGGCTTGCCATCTTGTTTGTCAATGAACTTCTTTCTAACCTTTCCTGCCTTTCTCTCACATTGTCCCCTCTCTTTCCATCAACTGCCCTACTGGCTCCATCAACTGCCCTACTGGCTCCATCAACTGCCCTAGAGGCTCCATCACGTCAGGATTTTCCCACCTCTCTCTCCTTCCTTTGTCGTTCCTGGACATTTCTGAGCTGCTCCTTGATCTTCTTCAATCCCTCGGCTTCTTTCTTCTGTCGTTCTTTCAAGTCGTGAATGGCAGTCACCAGCTTCTTGGTCTCCGACTCTGACTTCCTCCCTGTCACAATCAAAGTGTATGAGAAAGAGAGAGTGAGAGAAAGAGAGAGCAGTGGCCCACAGCTTGAAGGGTTGATGGCTGGAAGCACTGCGCATAGATGGATTGTGTGTTTTTATTTCCAGCAGTATTAGAACAGGCATAAATCCTATGCTCGTGAACACCCTTGTTGCTGAACAGCATGATTTGGTGATTGCTCCTCGTGCTAATGTGATAGGATAGGGAGAAACGGTGGTGTGGTGGAAAGGGGAGGAAGGAGAAGGGGAAGAAGGAAGAAATAAGGAGCCCTAGCTCTCTGTCTATTTCTCTGTCCATTTTATTTATTCGTATAAGCAACACTCAAGCAAGGATAAATACATTTAAAAAAATAAGTCAAGTAACATTCCAGATTAATGTGAACGGAAGAAAACACCAATCATGACCAGAAATTCTTTGCCTAAATTAGCACAGACAATATAATATAGATACGAACACAGCAGTTATTCTGAGTTCAAGCGTTTATCGTACAAAGAAATGGCAATAGGAATTCAGCAGTTATACTGGATTCAGACACTAGGAGCAACCTGCTTGTTGTAGGGCAGCACCCTTTTACTAAAGAAACATCCGCCAAAAATATAGTTCCTACCAAAACTAGTCTCGTTACCTACAACTAATAAAACTTAACCTAATTAACTCTTAAATCATAAATAATCATCCTAATACCACAATCCAATATCATGCATACATTACACTATAGTTATCAAACATACACTAAATAATTTTTAATTAAATTAATACACCAAACCTGCCAGACAAAGGCTGGAACTTCTGCCGGCAACACTAGGTAGTTAGGAAAAAGTGACAATTCCTTACACTGAGAGAAATGAGGGCGAGAGAAGAGAAGAGGGAGAGGAGAAACGAGAATGACAGAAAGAATGCATTGTTTTGACAGGATACACTAAGTCCAAGGAGAATATCATATACTGTATCAGGTTTTCGTTATCCACAAATGCTAAAACGGGTGAAGTAACAACAAAAGCATGGATGAACAGAAACACAGCCTAAAACAATTTATTTCTAGCCTCAATCGCCATTTTATCCATTGGAGTATTCACAAAAAGTGACGCAATTTTATGCGATTGCGGAAAAATCACAATGACCTCAAAAGGTCAGTGAAAAATCAGTTGGTAGATTGACTGATAATAAAAAGGTGTTAGGAATATTATTTTTGTCCATTTCATGAATAAAATAAACTGCTAAAGTTATGAACATAACTTACACTGGGTTTCAGTTTTCAGATCAATAACAACAACAGGCTGACAAATGAAAAGGCTGAAGTAGATCCAACACACCACATTGAAAGATTCTCTATAGAAAGTATAATAGGCGCAGGTTATTCAACATGCAAAACTCACCACTTTCAGTGTATTTAGTGTAATCGTTGATTTTCTTCTGCAGTTCCCCTTTCAGCTGATCCACAACTTCTCTCTTCTCCTGGTACTGAATGGACAGCTGAGCAAACACAATTATTATTAACTCTTATTTCACTCTTTTATTTCTCAATTTTTTATTTCTGTTTCATTTCTTCATTTGTTTCACTTTTATTTACTGCATGGTTCTTATAGACGGCCTTTCCAGCACAAGGCACTGGCCGATACAGCACCTAACTCAAGCTGCTGGAAGCGCCCACTGATCTAAATCTACAGGCTCAGATGGGTGGGGCTCTTTCATTTATTTTTAATAGAAGCTGGGCTGTGGCCTATTTTTTTTTACAAATAATTGTTGGATAACCGGCACAAATGCTGACAATACACAGGAATACATGACAGATGAGTCCAACAGGTACCCAGAAGACAAAACATTTGTGCATGTCTGTACCAAACATTTCAGCGTCTTCACTGCTTCAAGGGCTTCTCACCCCTAGCATTCATTCAACCAGTAAGAAGATCTGACGACCTTTTACTTTTATTCGTCAAAATCTTAGGCCTTTCCAGTTCTGACTGCTGGATTGAAATAGTCAGTGCCTTGAGAAACTCTCTCAGCTTGTAAGTGCGCTATGTAAGAGCAATCTCTTTATATTCTTTTTTTTCCTCCCAAGCCTGGATTTTAATTACTACATTGTTCATAGCCACATTTCCCCATCTGTCCCTACCAAGTCAGTACTTCCCTTGCGTGCCTCTGTTTATATGGTGTTTGCACGATTTTTATGTTTGTTTGTGTTGATTGATTGATTGATTGATTTATTGTTGCTTTAGGTCCAGCGGACTCTGCCGAGCCAAATCAGGACCGGACAACCCCCGATCCGCATAAAAGATCTGCTGAAACAACCCCAGTGGGAAAATTGAATGCCCTCCACCGGCCAGTCACTTTACAATAAAGACATCCCACGCGGGGGACGGCTGAGGGTTGACCTCAACTACGCGAACACCCCGGTTACAAAAACAAAATAGAATACAAACATCATTATAAATCATCAACCAAACACATACATATAAAATGCCTATAGTGCTAAATAGTACATTCATAGGAAGCCCTAGTGACCACCCGGCAGAAAGCGTCCAACACTCCCAAGCTGATCCAACAGACCTCATACACAAACAAGGAGTCTTGTCCAGGAAGAGTTTTCAAGAAAAAAGGTAGGTCATTGATCTAGCGAAGAAGAAGATAGTATAGCAGAGTGAAGGACAGAGCAAGAATAGGAAAGAGTAAATGAGGAAGACAGCGACAGTGGGAATTTAAAGCACTAAATTTCCATAAAGTGGGGATACTATTTATACTGAAAACCCCCGGCACTCCAACGGGGGTACTGTTGCCGCAGTGAAGCGTCTTGCCTATAAAGGAAAGACAGGTTTTCAACTGTGGCTTTCATTGTTCCCTTTATAGGTTTGAACAATCTACAGTGGCAAGATTGCTCATGACCCCAAGGGGTGTTTGTTTGTGTAAACCTACAAACGAAGAGCACAACACAGAATCAATCAAAAGAAAAAAACACACCATCTGGTCCTGCTGAATGAATCAGTTCAATGGCATAGCCACACATTCGTTGCACTCTCAAACCACCTGTGGAAATGTATGATGTCATGTTGTCGCACTAAACAATAATAATGGATGCTATATAGTCCATGCACTTTATTCCTAAATCAAGACTCAAAAGTGTGGCAATCTGTAACCATTACATACAAGCCCTCATGTTGCACACTCTATACCTGATCTCTCTCTTTCTGCAGCAGCAGCAGCTTCTCCTGCATCTCACGGTTGCCTTGCTGCACGCTGTCCATCACCCATTCCAGGATGCCCTGACAACAGCAGCAGCAAAAATTGATACATACATGCCACCAATAAATTATGATATAAACCATACCAAAATAAACTACTATTCTTTTATGCACCAAATCTACGTATATGCACCAAATCTTTTTATATGCACCAAATCTTCTTATATGCACCAAATCATACCAAAGTAAACTACTATACTCTTTTTATAGCACAATACATTTTCCACAACTGTTCATGTCACTTGCCAAGACACACACACACACACCAATTTTTGTAGAAACGACGTTGTGATGACTGTTGTGAAGAAAAAAAACATACATTATTTTGACACACTTTCCATTTCTTTGACATTATTTTGACATTTTCAATTTTTTGATGCTATCCCTAACCCTAACCCTTAACCTAACCCTAATCCTAAAACAGCAGTAACTCTACGGAGCACTATTTTGACATCAAAATAACGAGGCCGTCAAAATAAGTCAAAAGAAACCATGTAGAGTTTCATGTGTTTCAGAGTAACGTCGTTTCTACATGCCCACTCCTCACACACATTCACACACACAACCGTGTAGAAACGCCGTTGTGATGACTTTCATGAAACTCTACATACGTTACTTTGACATTTTTACAAATTTATCCATTTTTTGAAGCTAACCCTAACCCAAACCCAAACCCTAACCCTTAACCAAACCATAACACAGCCCTAACCCTAACGGAACACTGTTTTGACGTGAAAATAACGGGGTCTATCAAAAGAAAGTACGTAGAGGTTCAAGTGTATGTCAGAATAAAGGCGTTTCTATCTAGCCACCCACACACACCAAACAAACAAAAAAACAAAGAACGTGTATTATAAGCATTACATCCCAAAAATAATCTCAGCAACTGTATAACTATGAAAATTGAGAAATCGCTACAACTGGCTGTGATGTTTTGCAGCATGTCTGCCAGATTAAAGAGCCACCTGAGATGGTGGCCACCTAGATGTAGCATGCTCAAAATTAGGTTGCTGAAGTCAAGATCCAACCCATATTGCAACCCAATCAAATGATCCTCAAACAGTCATGCATTTACAGTGCCTTTTTGTATTTACTACAAATCTTCAAGATTTGTTTTTTTTTACAGACACAATTACAACATATTTTGGGTAAATTAGTGCAAGGCTCAAGCGTATAAAATGTAGTAAATGAAAGTCTGGGCAGCTGGCAACTGTATCTCAGTACAAGAACTGTATCTCACTGTATCTCAGTACAACTGTTTCTCAGTAAAACTGTATCTCAGTACAACAACTGGATCTCAGTACAACTGTATCTCAGTACAACACCTGCAAATTCTCAACTCTAGTTGATGTTATTATTGTAGTATTAACTCTTTCACTTTTGTGCTCAATAATACTGGAAGAGAAGCTGGGTACAAACACAACTGGAAATATATAATGCTAGTTTCACTGTTTTTCCCAATACTACTGTGAGGAAGGTTAATTCATTCTCACTCTATTGGCCAGGTTGACTTTGCGCTGTTCTTCATACAGTGCTGACAGACGCTCTTTTTCTTCCCACGTCATCTTCTTGGCAAGTTGTAGGTCTGCCACCAGATCCTGAGCAAAATACATTCATATTTTTTGTCATTATGACATTAACAGTGATTTTAATATTTTACAAAATATAAAACAAATTAATAATAAAGTGATAAAGAAAAGGTCTGACAATGCTCCCTTGTGGGATTTCAACTGACACATCTATTTTCTCACTACTGCTATTGTTCACTGTTACAGTTATGTACTGCTACGACTCAGTATGCTATTTTTCCATGGTATACAGTTTTCAAGGACTACACTGGAACTTAACATTCAGTAATCAGTAGGGAGAAACACATACATGCACATACAAACACACACACATGCATTTACACACGCACCCACATACATATGTGTGCACACGCATCCCCACACTCAGAACCACTCACCTCCATTTTAGCCACATCATCTCGGTTGGGCTCAGGCGTGCTGGCGATTTTATCTCTCAGACGAGAAATATCCTGCCTCATCTCCGCAATAACATCCTGGGTGTCATCCTGCAAAACAGCACTCCAGGCAATTAGCTCAAGAGTTGTCTCAACTTTCGGCTGAACAAGACAATGTGACAATGTACTGCAGTAATTACCACAGAATAAACCCATAATACCACCATCAAACACACACATACACGCATAAAGTGTCATGAAAAAGATGTACAATTTTGGCTATATATTTTTATGAATTACAAATATTTTTCACAGAATATTCAGTGAAAGTGAACAGCCATTATCTTGGGGCCGCCTCTGATTAACAGGCCCCAATTGGAAGGCTTTGTTCGCATTTGGCGAAAACGGATTTACCCTAAAATTGGCATAATCACATTACACAATGGTGAAGCAGGCTTTTGTTACTCAAACCAACCATTACAGTTGACATTTTACATTTCAGGTCTGACAGGGAGTGATATCCCCTGATTAACTGTCTTGGATAGGTTAGGGTCAATTTAATCAACCCAAAACTAAAAACCTTATTGGTTCTGTCTTTTACCATCTTTGGTCGATGAAACATTTTTTTCTTCAAGTGTGTTGCTAGCAGTTCTATTAATAGGCATAAAACATTGGACAGAGTTATTTTGTGGTGTACGCTTATTTTGTCAGTGGGGCGACACTGACCATGAATATTAAAAGGATCTGTCAAAGGAGCATGGTCAGAGAGGGTCTCTTAAAGAAAACAATGACTACCTTTATAACAAATAATATTTTGGTATAAATCATACCAGGTTCATCCGTGCGTGGTTCTTTATGTTGCGAGCGTACTGTCCATACTGCAAAGCCTGCTGGGTACTCTGATAGGACTTATCTGAAATAACATGAGAAATGCATTACAGTGATAAGCCCCCTTACTGTTTTCATCTGAAACTTGTAGATGGTAAAGCTTTATTTGAAGAACATTGCATGCTTGCAGCAAAATACTACATCCACATGCTCAGTTATATCATCATCATCATCATCATCATCATCATCATCATCATCATCATCATCATCATCATCATCATCAATCAATCAATCAATCAATCAATCAATAATTCAAACAAACAATCATCAAGACAACCATTATGTTCACCTAACAATCAATCATCATCATCAACAGGCTGATGTACTTGTTGAACTATAGCAGTGAATACAAAAGTCAACAAGAAATGTAATAAACAACATATAAGGATGACCAACACTGCATACATACAAACACCAAAGTTGCTTCCCTTGAATGGCTCAGAGAACAGCTAGCCAAAAGTTACGGTTCGTTTGACCAGAAGAACATACAAGTAAAAAAAAAAGCAGAAGCACAAAAACTCAAATGCAATTTGTCATCCTCAACATTATTTTGAGGTTGGAGGGCAAATTTATTCCATCACCTCAGCGAAGTCAATCAAGAAAATACAAACAGTTAAGAACATCTATAATGGCTTCATCAGACAGACAACAAACAAAATATGCAAGTTAACGTACCCAGTGGTGAGACAGCCACCAGCATGAGAGCCACGGAATTACCACCCAGTGAATCCTGCACAACAAAACAAACCTTTTCAGTAACACATACACAGGACCATTAGCTTGACTTGATCAGCACTTGAGGCCATGAATGGCCTGTTCATCATTCTACAAACTTTAAACATTACTAAATGGCGTGGTGGGCAGGGTTTCTTTAAATCAGTTCCGGCACTCAGGGTCATACAGAGATGGTAGGCCTTTCCCCTGAGAGACCAACCTACTTTTAAAAGCATTCACCGAGAGCTGGGAGGTTGTTCCTGGTGGAGAAGCTGTGTTTTTTTAAGAAGTTACCTGGTGGAGAAGCTGTGATTTTTTAAGAAGTTACTATGAATGTTCACAGATACTTATTAAACCATATATGACAGATTTAAATGATTATGCTATTTATCTGGGTGTGTGGACCAGTCGAAAACAAAAAGAAGTTTAAAACACCGGCTTCCATTAGCATCAACATACCAAAACAAAATTCAAATGTCATAAGATCAAGGCTACTTCTTCCCCTTGAGGGTCCACAATCCTCAAGTCTACCCAACAGGCCCACAGATAGTAGATAAGCTTTCCTGCAGGTTTCAGGCCATAAGCTTGAAATGCATAAGGAACTTATTTTTTCTTGGCTATTTTCAGTAGGGCAATACTTAATTTTGAAACAACAGTGTTTGCCATAACCACTCTGCAATAAATAAATAGCCTACACACAAAACCCCCAACTAACCTGCAGTAGTCGACTGACAACAGATTCACGGTAAGGCACATGACCCCCTTTCTGTTTGGACTCCCCCAATGCACTCAAAACTTTCAGCACACCCTGAGTCCTAAATACAAACAAAATATATATCCATGAAAAATCTAAAGCACTGCAAACATGTTCTACACATCCAGTATTAAGTGCTAGCAAAGGTCAGCACGAATATATCTTAAATGCTGTTTTAGGCACTCGGAGAATATTCGAGTCTTAGACGAAAAAACAAAACTTCATGCAACAAAAACTGATGACTTATTTTTTAACTACTGTGATTCAGAAAAGGCAAGTGGCAGTTAGACGACTTAATGAAACTGAAACATAAATCAATAAAATACAAAAACTCACCCTGCCAGAATTTTGGGATCAGTGCTATCTGGTGCTTCACAACCTGCAAAAACAATAAATAATTAATTAATTAATTAAGAAGAAAACAAATAATAACAATGATAATCATAAAATAAAATAAACAAATATAAAAAATATTTACAATAATAATAATAATAATCAATACAGTTGAACCTCCGGTATCCGTCTCTCTAGTATACGACTCCCTCCGTTATGTGACCTGAAAACTTCTGACGGATTCACTTCCAATAATAAATGACCTCTGGTATGCGACAACCTCGTTTATGCGACCAGCGACCGTGTCTTAAAGCCCTTTATACGACCGTCTTAGGGCAATTTAAAAGAGATATCAGTTAATTTGTTGTCTGTACCTTTCGTTTTTTCTCTCATGTTAGTGTACGCCTGCTGTTGCCTGCTATTTCCGGTTCGCAAGTAAGGGACATTACTCGCCTACACTGGCTTGTCAAAATGGCGTCGCGCAAGAGGAACGTTTTGAGTTTGGCAGAGAGAATGAAAGTGATTGAAAGAAGTGAAAATGGGGAGAGTTGTTTGTCTATTGCAAGAAGTTTAGACGTTGGGAAGACCCAAATTCAGCTCGTCATAAAGGATAAGGAATCTGTGAAACGACGATGGGAGAGTGGAGAAAGTGGCGAAAAGGGAAACATCGAAACTGAGAGCTTCTGCACTGATAGACTTGGATGAACGCGTCTGGCAGTGGTTCGACTGTTTTCTATTTTTTAAGTTGTGAATAAAAGACAAAGCTAAAAATGAAACATGTTTTACAGTTTCCTTTGTCAGAGAATACATGCTGGTGAGTGTTAAAATTATGACTACATACCCCTCCGAGCCTGACCCACCCTCCCTCCGGCCCCACCCCTTGTTTCCGGTATAAGACCACCTCTATTATAAGACCGTTTTTTTCTCAGATTTTGGACGGTCGTATACCGGAGGTTCCACTGTATAAGGGAGCTGAAAGCACTTGTCTGGTGGGCCAATCTGTTGCGGCCTAAACCTAAACTCACCTGACTTTTCAGGGTAGACTTGCCCCACCACCCTTTCCTGTCAAGTTTTGTCAAATCACAAATTGTATTCCCTTACGTTTTGGCAAATGTCGCTTAGATCTGTCAGAAATGTTTGAGCAGGTAATTTTTCTCAGGGTCATTAGACCTGTGGGCAGGTTACAATGTATGGCTTTCAGCAGTATATGTTAGCAAATTGTTGATATACTAAAAGTGATGATAGACCCTACCTGCCAATTCAGCCACTGTAATGTTGGCACGTACACCAATCTTGCTAGACTGTCTCTCCTTCTGCTCTATTGTGATGGTAAACACTGCATGAGCTCTGGGGATTCAAAAAAGCAAACATGTCTTTTATGCATTGACAATAATACTGTTTTTGCTGTTTCTGCTCTGTCACCCGCATGTCAAATTTCCTGTTGTGAATGAGAAAATAAATCATGTTGAATGTTGAACATCAGTCTTTCCAATGATGTGCTTCAGTGTGAAAAAGAATCTACAAATATGAGAAAGGACCACTTATCCTATCCTATCCCGTAACTCAAAAGTCATTGGGGCACCACAGTTGATCGTTTAACCAGCGTACTCCATCTTTCTCTGTTCTTAGCAACCCTCATGGCTTCGCTCAGTGTCAAGCCAATCCATTCTCAAATGTTGTCCTCCCACCTCTTCTTCTGCCTCCTTGGTCTTTGCAAAGCCTGGTGCTCTGGTGACATGGCCATATCATCGGAGTTTCTGTTTCTTCACCACTGTGAGCATGTTATCGTGTTGTCCAGTGGCTTGTGTGATGGTCTTTCGGACTTCGTTGTTGGTGATGTGCTGGATTTAGCAAATGTCCAGAAGTTTTCTGTAACATCTCATCTCCATGTGTTGTATTCTTCGTTGTAGGTCTGCTTTGAGGGTCCATGTTTCACAAGCATATAGGAAGATGGAGATGACAAGAGAGCACAGCAGCCTTACATAGGAGTGTAGATTGATGGTCCTGTCTTTCCAAATAGGCTTCAACCAAGGACTTCAACCTTATCAGGGCAGCAGTTGTTTGTGCGATCCTGGAGATGATTTCCTGTCAGGACGGTTATCTGATACAATGGCTCCTAAATATTTTGAAGCTATGCACTGCGTTGAGGATGTCCGTGTTGATGCCATTTTGGTCTTCTCTGCACTTATTTCCATTCCAAAGGCTCTGGAGGTGGTGCCAAGCCTCTGTACCAGCTGTTCAAGTTCTTGTTCCTCTCCAGCCAATCCATCAATGTCATCCTCAAAACAGAGGTTGGAGATTGCTATAGCCCCTATCCTCACATGCCTTTGTGATCTGCAAGGGCATCTAACATGATGCGCTCTAGGAAGATGTGGAAGAGTGTTGGAGAGAGAAAGGATGAAAGTGCCCCAACAGTTGACCAAAACAGGCAGCCTCACTTTCTTATAATAATAAAAATAACAATACTCAGTGACTGTATTTTGTTACCACAGGTAGAAGGCTTGCAAAGTACCACCCCACATGTATAGACACCTCACTTTCTTATAATAATAAAAATAACAATACTCAGTGACTGTATTTTGTATCCACAGGTAGAAGGCTTGCAAAGTACCACCCAACATGTAGACACCTCACTTTCTTATAATAATAAAAATAACAATACTCAGTGACTGTATTATGTTACCCCAGATAGAAGGCTTGCAAAGTACCACCCCACATGTATAGACACCTCACTTTCTTATAATAATAAAAATAACAATACTCAGTGACTGTATTTTGTATCCACAGGTAGAAGGCTTGCAAAGTACCACCCAACATGTAGACACCTCACTTTCTTATAATAATAAAAATAACAATACTCAGTGACTGTATTATGTTACCACAGATAGAAGGCTTGCAAAGTACCACCCCACATGTATAGACACCTCACTTAAAAAAACAAAACACACACACAAAATACTGACTAAGCAACCAACCAACTCACTCATTAATAAATTAATCTATCAATAAATACAAAGTGTACCTAACTCACTCATTTACTCACTAAAATAAAGAAATAACAAAATTAAATACAAAGCTTACCTGGCTTTATGAGCTTTAATGTCAGTGGCACCCATACGTCGAGCACGGCGACCCTGTTCATAAAGCTGGGCCAGTTCTTCTCCAGAGCGAGCCACTATTTCCGACAACCCGTCCACAAAACTGAAACCGCATGTACAAAAAAATAAAAGATACATCTACAAACTTTTATTGTGTGCGCACGGAATTACGATGTTGGCACAACAGAGGCATGATAAATTCCATTTGCACCAAAACCTACACAAAGTATAAGATGATGTGAGCCCAGGACTAGAGTTCCATCTTCACTAATTCCGATGATTGTAGACAGTGACATTTGGACACTGATTCTCATTCTCTCATTCATTCTCATTCTGATAAGGATTTTCAAAACTATCTTCAGCAACAAGGTGTAGTATTGAAGTATGTAACTTTGGGTTTTAACCACTCCACTGTTATACTTTGCAATGGCTGACAGATAAACAGATACAAAACTTCATTCAAACAATGAATGGCTAAACAATTAATCATTCAATCAATCACTCACATGCCCTTGATGACGTGCTGTCTAATGGACATCTTGTTGTTGTGTGGGTTCAGCAAATCTGTCATCTTCTCATCCAAAATCTGTGAGCAAAGACAGATAAGGAGAGGTAAGAACAATGAAAAGCATATGACAGGGTTAAAAGTCAATCATGATGCTACCAAAGGTTCACAAGCAAATCACACCTCAAATTAACATACACGAATTTGCAGCTTTATTTCTCTGATATATTTTTTAACTTAATGTTCGCAGTGTGTGTTATTTTATTCTTAATTTAAAAACGAAGTAGGTCGAACTGATGGAATAAAACATAACTGCAAGCACTCACAAAAGTGACAAAATAAGGAAACACACATTTTTGTAATTAAGCAAACTTAAAAAAAGAACTCTATTTTAGACAAGACGCAACAAAACAAACAAATACACATTTTGAAGCAAAAGCTCTTCCTCAAGCATTTATACCACATACACACACAGACACACACACACACAAACACACACAACAACAACAACAACAACAACAATAACGATATTTCTTAACATAAAAATCAAACGCACACAACTCAACTGTCTATGACCAACCTCAACAAAAGAAGCAGTGACCAGGAACTCCTTGATGCTGCACTGCTGCAGATGGTGAAACAACTGCTGAATCACCTGTCACATCACAAACAACAGTCAGTTTAGAACTCAACAAACGTCTTGTGTGCATACTTTTGTGGGTACTGTGGCCAAGGGAGGGTGGGGAAAGAGAGCGGTGCAGCTTTAGTTTGTCAGTTTTAGTTTAGAAATAAGTACAGCTGATGTTGTGGTTCAGTGTATACCTTATTATTACATGACAATGATGATGATAATGATATAACATTTATGGGCGACATATGGCTCAAACGTGCACTTTTACTATAAGCAGTCAATGTTCTTTAAAACATTTTTTGAATCCTAAGGCTGAACAAGTTTCAGTTAAAAATATTAAAGGGGCAGAGCTGATCATCTATGTTGGTAAATGATGACGATGATGATGATGATGATGATGATGATGATGCAGATAAGGATGATGGCAGCTATATAATTATAATTATTATCATCCTTATTATTTTAAACACTGACCATAGGAGTGATGCCTGGGGCCTGGTCATTACCAGACATCAGGTAGCTCTTGCCACTTCCAATCTGTACAATCAACAAAACAAAACCAATCATGACATCAAGTTACTACATGGAAATACTGATGCCATAAATCATTATTACGTAATAATACATCATGGGTTCCATTCCCGCAAGGGGCGAACTTATGTCACTTTGGTATGAGATTATTCAAATCACCAAGGGTTTTCTCCGAGTACTCGGGTTTCCTCTCCCTTCAAAAATGGTATTAAAGGCAGTCAATCCAATTTTTCAACAATAACAAAATTGATTTCCTTTCCATCTGCTAATAGCGATCTCCCTGCCTTTACACCACATGTTTAAGTGCTAGATGTGTTTGTTGTGTGTGTGAGAGTGGGTGAAACATGTTAGTTAGTTATTCATTGCTTACAGGCTCCAGCCAACTGCAAAGAGCCGAATCAGGACCACAACTTGGTTGAAAGAGGACTCACCCCTGACCCGTATAAACGATCTGCTAAAACAACCCGAAAGGCACTCCACCAGCCGGTCACTTTACAATAAAGGTATCCCACACAGGGGACGCTGAGGCTCTACTCTAATTTACCGAACCCCCGTTTACAAAAAACAAAATAGAATACAAACATCATTATAAAATATCAACAAAACACATACATATTAAATGCTTACATTGCTAAATAATAATATCAAAGGAAGCCCTAGTGACCATTTGGCAGAAAGTGTACAATATTCCCAAGTGTAGTGTCCTGCGCATTTGTGCAGTTGCGTGCAATGTTTAGATTAATTCCAAGAGAGTTCCGCCATAATGCCAGATCTCCACCGGTTACAATTGTGTATCCCCCTCTTCTCAGTTAATAAGATTATTGGAGTTCACTGCCATTGAGTTCTTGTCTTTGTGCAAGGTTGTTTGATGCTTTCACACTAAACTTTAATAACATTACACTGGTGGTGATTATTTCCGGCGAAGAAGAAAGAGAAACTAGATCAACACACAGATCTACATGACAAGTACGTCACACTGTCTTTGTTACACCATACACATGGACGCTGCTGCACCTCTCGACACACATTGACTCAACCAAAGCTTTTTAGTTTTGAGGTTTGGTCAGCCAGGCTAGCTATAAATAGCTTCGCTGATACTTCCTTTCCTTTCCTTTCACTGGAAGGGAGGGTGCAGGCAAGCTATAAATAGCCCGCAGCAAGCAAAATGTGGAGGCACTAAACAGTGCTGCTCACATAGGCATTGAGCTGGTGTGGACATGGCTACAGCTCTTCCAAGTTTTGACAAGTTTGTTGTTTTTTCATCGTCCTCTGAGCACACAGTAGGCCACAGATGGGTTAAATGGTTAAAGAGATTCGAATTTTTGCTCACAGCCATGAATATCACCGAAGGGGCCAGAAAGAAAGCTATACGGCTTCACTATGCTGGGGAGGAAGTCTTTGACATTTTTTAATCATTTTCGGCTGCACAAAAAGGAGGAGAGGATAACGCCGACGCTGCATACGCTAAAGTCAAAGCATCTCTGTCGTCCTACTTCGAACCAAAGAAGAATGTCGAGTTTAAAATCTTCAAATTTCGTCAGATGAAACAAGAGCCTGGTGAAACCGTCGACAACTTCTGCACACGACTCAGACTTCTTGCTGCAACTTGTAACTTCACCGACACTGATCGTGAACTCAAGAGTCAGATCTTGCAAGGCTGTGTCTCAACACGTCTGTGCCGTCGAGGTCTCTGTGACGACATGAACTTAAAAAATCTTCTCAAGACAGCATGATCGCTTGAAATTTCAGATGTACAATCCACAGAGATGGAAGCAGAAGAGGCTGTTTATGCAGTCTACAGAAATAAGCAACCACAGCGAGGCGGACGTCAAAGCAACATTCATGGTGGATTTCATTCTCAGAACAAACAACCACATCAACAAAATCATTGTCAATGTCAAGGTCAAACCGACACCGAGGCAAGACCAGTGATTGTGCGAGGTGTGGAGGTCAATCTCACTCACGATAAACAGTGCAAATCATGTTCCAAAATGGGCCATTTTGCAAAGGTTTGCCACTCCAGACCTCAAAGTCGTTTCAACGTTTAACATGATGCTCGCATGGTGAACACACGCGAAAATCCACCAAGTCAACATTCGTCAGACTCAGAACACTTAGGGTTAGAATACGCTTACAGTGCTTCTTCCATCACAGGCAAGACACCAAAAGTCAACCTCTAGATCTACGGTAAATCAATTCCGTTTTTCATCGACACAGGCACATCGGTAAACATCCTCGAAACTTTCAAGAATCTCAATACTCCAGCGTTCAATATTATGCCAACGTCGACCAATATGTTCACTTATGGTACAAGCACACCACTCAAGGTCAGAGGAACGTTTGAAAGAACAGTATCCTACAAGAAGGTCAAAGTCACCACAACTTTCTTCATTGTACAGTTAGCCAGATGGTAATCTCCTCAGCTCCAAGACGGCACAGGAACTTGAGCTCCTCTTCTACACGTTTGCCACATCAACATCAACGTCACCACCAACGGTAGCTGATCAACTCGTCGAAGATACACCTCAACTCTTCCAAGGCATGGGAAAACTGAAAGATGTTAAGGTCAAGTTTATGTTGATCAGTCAGTTCAGCCCACAGCCCAACCTCATCATCATATTCCTTTTCACATGAAGAAGAATAATATAAATAATAATATATAGTCATCAAAAGCCTGTATGACAAGGCTACCAGTGCAGTCCTCCACAACAGCGCCATCGGGAACTGCTTCAGAACAACAATCGGTGCGTCAATCTCCAATCTTCGTTTTGCGGATGACATTGATGGATTGGCTGGAGAGGAACAAGAACTTGAACAACTGGTACAGAGGCTTGACACCACCTCCAGAGCTTATGGAATGGAAATAAGTGCAGAGAAGACCAAAATGATGACCAACAACACCAATGGCATCAACACGGACATCAAAGTCCAAGGCCAATCCCTCAACACAGTGCATAGCTTCAAATATTTAGGAGCCATTGTATCAGACAATGGATCCCGACAGGAAGTCCTCTCCAAGATCGCATAAACAACTGCTGCCCTGACAAGGTTGAAGCCCATTTGGAAAGACAGGACCATCAGTCTACATTCCAAAGCAAGACTGCTGCGCTCCCTTGTCATCTCCATCTTCCTATATGCTTGCGAAGCATGGATCCTCACAGCAGATCTCCAACGAAGAATACAAAGCATGCAGATGAGGTGCTACAGAAGACTTCTGGGCATTTCCTATACCCAGCACATCACCAACGACGAAGTCCGACAGACCATCACACAAACCATTGGACAACACTATGACCTGCTCACAGTGGTGAAGAAACAGAAACTCCAATGGCATGGCCCTGTCACCAGATCATCAGGCCTTGCAAAGACTATTCTGCAAGGCACAGTGCAAGGAGGTAGAAGAAGAGGGAGACCGAAAAAGAGGTGGGAGGACAACATTCGAGAATGGACTGGTTTGACACTGAGCGAAGCCATCAGGGCTGCTGAGGACAGAGAAAGATGGAGTATGCTGGTTAAACGATTATCTGTGGTGCCCCTACAACCTTCGGGTTACGGGACAGGATAGGCTAGGATAGGATGAGGAAGAAGGTAGAAATAGAACTTAAGCGACTCGAGAAACTCGACATCATCGAAAAGGTAGACGGCCCAACTCCATGGGTATCTCCAATAGTCGTCGTTCCAAAACCATAGAAACCAGATGAGATTCGCATCTGCGTCGACATGCGTCTTCCGAACTAGAACTGTGCAACAGACCAGGACTAAGAACTGCCAAACAGACCAGATTTTTGACCCAACAGATCTCATACACAAATGAAGAGTTTTGGAAGAGTTTCAAGAAAAAAGGTAGGTGACTGGTCTAGCAAAGAAGAAGATAGTATAGTAGATTGATAGATCACAGTAGGAATGAGAAATAACAAAGGAGGAAGACAGCGACATCGGGAATTTAAAAAATAAAATTCCAGAAAGTGGGGATACTATGAGAGCGTATATGTTGGTACAGATCGCCATGCTTTGAGCCTGATTAGCCATTTGGAGAAAAGCGCGTGTAGCATCCAGTAGTAGTAGTAGTAGTAGTAGTAATAGTAGTAGTACTAATAGTAGTGGTAGTAGTAGCTATAGTAGTAGAAGCTGTAGTAGTAGTAGTAGTAGTAGCTGTAGTAGTAATAGTAGTAGTAGTAGTAATAGTAGTGGTAGTAGTAGCTATAGTAGTAGAAGCTGTAGTAGTAGTAGCTGTAGTAGTAGTAGTAATAGTAGTAGTAGTAGTAGTAGTATTTCAGGGCAGCCAAGTGTTCAGGCAAAAATACAAACAAGGGAAACAAACCAAACATAAAACAAAAAAAGAACCAGAAAAAACAAAAACCACCCCCAGCCACTCAAACATTGTACACGTGGTAAACATGACCTAACACTAACCAGCCACTCAAACATTGTACACGTGGTAAACTTTACCTAACACTAACCAGCCACTCAAACATTGTATATGTGGTAAACTTTACCTAACACTAAAAGCCACTCAAACATTGTACATGTGGTAAACTTTACCTAACACTAAAAGCCACTCAAACATTGTACATGTGGTAAACTTTACCTAACACTAAAAGCCACTCAAACATTGTACATGTGGTAAACTTTACCTAACACTAACCAGCCACTCAAACATTGTACATGTGGTAAACATTACCCAACACTGACCAGGCAATTTCTATTGTTTGACATTGTGACTGCTCCATGTTCATGTTTGTGTATGTGTGTGTGTGTGTGTGCGCATCAATGTGTGTAATCTCTTCCCTCTCTAGGTGAACATGTGCATTTTACCAAACCAAGTTGGCAGTCAATTTTGAACAGAAAAAAAAATCCAAAATGTTTCTTACGGCTCCGAATGCAATGAAGGAGACATTGTATCCTTCCAGAGCTCTGTGAACGAGAGAATCACACTTTTCTTGATATACCTGTGCCTGCAACAAATACAATGCATTAATACAATACAATGCATTGATACAATACAAAGCATTAATACAATACAATGTATTGATACAATACAAAGCATTAATACAATACAATGCAGTAATACAATATAATACATTACAATACAATTACAATACAACCAATATTTATTACCTATAAGGAATTATCCAAAGAGCAATATCAAGATTTTTAAAGCAATGTCAAACATATTTCAATAACTATTTATGTAAAATGTTATCACAAAGACACAATTTCATCCAAATCTGACTACCTGCGTCGGGGTATGCTTCAACAATGACTTTCAACTCTCACTCGCTGCATGCAACATCCAGAGGATACCCTTAACACAGGAGCACCAGGTGTAGCAATATCACAGTACAACAAATGATACACCATACAGATACTAGCCAGCAGTCGCTTCAATTAAATGATATACCTCCTTATTCATCTGTAATAGTGATCTTTTCGGATAGCCGCGCTTTCAGTTTGATTGAAGAAAAAGTGTGGTGCGAAAGCATCGTGTATTATTACTATTCGTCCAATTTCCAATTCCAGGGAGGCTTTCTATCTCTCTCGAACGTTTGCCTACAACATCTGAACCTCAAGGTGTCTGCTTGATGGTCAGGTTTTATACATTATTGATGTTTGACATTTTATTGTCCCTTTTTGTCAGGAAATTTTGGGCTGACTCCCTTGGAGAAGGAGTAGTTGCAGCCTGTGGCGCGTCCAAACCCAACCTACCTAATATTAGTTTTGTTTTTGAAATTTTGTTCAAAAAGCAAACCAGAGAAAACCCCCGAGATGTTGCCCAAGTCAAAAGTAAATAATATTCGGAGAAGCGGGATGGATCTCACACCTTCAGGCACCATTGGCTTCTGGCCTGTGGACAAGGCAAGTTAATTAGTCCCGCCTTGGACCACTTGGCCACAACGCTCGCATTCAAGAGAATGTGTAAAATTATCTTAACATATTCTATAGTTTTTGCATATGTGTGTGTGGGTGGGTGTGTGTATACATGTGTGTGTGTGTATGCGTGGGTGTGTGTGTGTGTGTGTGCGTACGTGCGCGTGTTAATTTGGGATACTATTAATCAGGCATGCAGGCAAAATGCAGGGCAATATGAGCTTACATCTTTACACTCATAATTGTGTACAAACAACACCAATTATAAACTCACATGCTTGGTTTCAGGGCTATACGCTCCATCCAAAGAAAAGGACAATTCCTGCAAATAGAAAATCAACCAAATAGTCAATCAATCAATATATCAAACATTCACTCAATCAATCAATCATCATCAACATTATTATTTTAAGCATGACAGTCATCTTCTTGTGCTTCTTCATAATCATCATCTTAACAAATGTATTAATTTGCATACCACCCCCAACCTTTCCCACCACCACCACCACCACCACCATCATCATCATCATCATCATCATCATCATCATCATCATCATCATCATCATCATCATCATCATCATCATCATCAGACTTGCCTTTCCTGCAACAGACACGACAACTTTGTCTCCTGCGATTTTCACTACTGATTTGCCTCCCTTGTCAACCTCTTCTGGCATGAGGGGTCTCACACATGCAATGACTTTGATGTTGACATTCTCAGACGGCTGCAAAAATGTAAAACTTTTATGAAATCCAATGGACACATTTATACAATGTTGAAAACTTTGCATACAAGTTCATGCTTAAACCAAGCAGTTCTACAGCCTACATTGTGTATAGGAAAACATTTGTAAAAAAAAAAAATGTAGTAGTAAAGAAACAGAAACTCCTATGGTATGGACAGGTCACCAGAGCATCAGACCTTGCAAAAACCATCCTGCAAGGTACGGTGCAAGTAAGCAGTAGAAGAGGGAGAAGAAAAAGAGGTGGGAGGACAAAATTTGAAAATGGACTGGTGATAATGAGGACAGAGAAAGTGGAGTACACTGTATAAACGATTATCTGTGTTGCCCCAACGACTTTCGAGTTACAGCATAGAATAGGAATAGGATATTAATTATTATTATTATTCATAAATAACTTTGCATGCAGACATTAGGATGAGGATGGGTTAATGTTAAACAGCTAATCAGCCTAATGTTCTGAGCTTTAATCCAATCAGCGTGTATTAACTATACAGAGAAAAAAACATAGCATAGCATAGCATAGTTCGGCATGCAGGCTAAAATTAAAAAGCCTTTGGCCGCTCTCATAATCGATCATAATTTTAATACATCCAAATGCAAGGTACTAAAATTTGGTAAGAAAATTTCTTGCCATGAATATTATATGACCGCTGATGGACAGAGAGTGTCAATTGACAGCTGTACCGAAGAGAAGGATCTGGGGGTCACTTTTGATAAAGAGTTAAAATTTGATAAACATATTAATAATGCAATTGCAAAGGCAAATAAAATGCTGGGGATTATCTGAAGATCTTTCACCTGCCTTGATAAAGATACGTTAACATGTCTGTATAAGACTCTTGTCCGACCTCATGTGGAATATGCAAATGCTGTTTGGTCACCGCTACTGAAAAGACAATCGTCAGTGATTGAAAAAGTGCAGCGAAGAGCAACAAAATTGGTAAAATCCTTGAAAAATCTACCTTACAAAAAAAGACTAAAGAAACTAGGCCTTCCGAGTTTGAAATTTAGAAGAGTTAGAGGTGATCTTATACAAACATACAAAATATTAAATAACATCGACAAAGTCAATGCTAATACATTCTTTAAGTTTTATGATGGAGGCAAAACTAGAAACTCAGAAGACAAAATTTTTATTCAGCACTGTCGTACTAACAAACGAAAGCACTGTTTTAGCCATAGAATTGCACCACTGTGGAACAAACTACCATTACATGTTAAAAAAGCTAACAACTTAAATACTTTTAAAAACCTTCTGGAAAAGGTAAGTTTCATTGTGGAATCCAAATTTGATTTCGATGAATGATTTTCATTAAATTCTAATTCTCTGAACAATTGCAAAAATAACCGGAAAATTTAAAGTTGTATAAAAACAGGGACACAAAAAAGCTGCGAAGCTTAACATAGTCCCTTGAACTGAACTGAACTGAACTTAATGAACAAAACAATGATAATGATGAGATAACAAGTCATTGGCATATTTCATCACACTATTGTATGAGAAAAGGTCGTCATAAGCAGGCAAGGGATTAAGGGTTTTTACTTGCATTTATTTGGCGAACAGGTGAGTGCTTTCTTAGCCAGACGGCAACCATTGTTGTTGTTTTTCTCACTCATTCCTTCCCTTTGTCATAAAGTGTGTAATACCTTAGTCAAGTTCCATAATCATGCGGTGTTTCTCATAAACTTATCATGTGATGACAAATTTTAGTTTAATTTGTGCGTACAAAGTTCGTAATACAAACAATAACAAAAGGGAAACCCTTACCATTTTTTACACATAAGTTCACTAACAATTCAGCACGGGTTGGTGACTTGCCAAGATACATGTGTACACAACACTAAACAATGACGTAGAACACAAAGAGGAGTGTGCATTATTAATATTTTATTCATTACATTGACTCAATTCTGTTGGTAATTAATGGGTTGTTTAGACAGTATATTTTATATATAAATATTAAAGACATTATTTGTAGTTGCCAAGGTCAACAAAATAATTAACAAATGGCAAATCTATAAAACGTTTTGTACACAGATACCTCCCATTCACTTCTTTTGTAAGGATACAGAAGGAGTGCTAAAATGGCGACAAAAGCGAAAGCGAACGTAAAGCCAATGTGTAAATACGGTGCAAAATGTTACAGGAAAAATAAACAGCATCTCCAACAATATCAGCATCCTCAAGATGATGATGAAAAAGTTAGTAATTGATGTATTTTCTTTGTTTTCAGATTGTGTAGCTTGAAAATGTAAACGAATATTATTCATGCTTTGGCGCGTTTTCTTGTGTGCCAAGATTTCATAGGCGTTACTTGACTTTACTAATAACGGTGATATCATATGTTAAAAGCTGTCCGTTGTCAGGATAAACCGGGAAGAAGTCTTATAAAACAAACAAGCTATCACAACCGCTTTATCTATGACAATTTAGCAGTGATGTTAAACTTAAAGTGAAAGTATTATTCAACAACACTGTACAACTCCTCCCTTCCCCCCTCCCCCCCCCTCCACAAATCCCTCTGTCACTAATCACTGTAATCAGATCTGGACTGGCCATGAACTAGGAGAACGGCCTTTTGTGAAACATGTTCAAAGCCCTCACAGTGCCAGTATAATCAACAAGTATAATTGTGGGCCCCTACAGAAAGACGAGACAAGACAAAGTACTATTCAAAATGTTCTGACAGTACAACACGTCAACAGAAATTTTGCGGTACTCTCAGAACATTTATGATTTTTAAAACTTACTAGCCAGTTATACTTATAAACGGCATCCATGACCATGTATAGAACAGTAGTGTTGGCATCACACTGTGACAATGTGATCACAGTGTGACAACACTACTATTCTATACTAATATCAGGCTGGGGAACTCTCCTCGGATCCGCGATTTTCAGAGAAAATGTACCGTCACTCCCAAGAAAATTAAATAGAGGTCCGAGAAAAAAAATCGCTCCAAGGGAAAAAAATAATCACAAAACGCAATCTTTCCAAGTCCAAATCTCGATCCATGTCCGTGTCCAGCTTTTTTTTTCTCGTCACTAAAAGTGCCGCCTGCGCCCACTATTGTTACATCGAATTCACTGCCCAATAAGCACGGAATTAGAGTGATCTAATTCCGTGCCAATAAGGCTTACTAGCATCACTTGACTACAGCGGGCAAAGGCGATGTTGAATGTTTGGCGGTTCACGTGAAGTTCTGTCCTTAATTGTCACTGTCCGCTATTGTTAGTTTATAATCACTATAGAATACTATCATGGTCAAGTCAAGTGTTTCACGTATTATTAACCGCGGAGACCCTTTTGAAGAAGGGGAAATCAACAAGTGGAAATGGGAATGGCTTGAAAAGATGGCGAAAGTGTAACTGCACTCCATGTCATGGGTAACTACTACTACTACATATACTACTACTAATGATAATGTCCTTATGAACACATAATGAATATTATGAAAAACATCCACATTTATCTCTCACAAAAAGCATTCTTTTTGGGTGTACATGCTATGAAACGTTCAGCTTCTGGGGGGGGGGGGCAAAGCCCCCCCCAGTTCCTCCCACCGGGGCTTTGCCCCTGGACCTGACCAAGGGCCTTACGGCGGCCCCTGGACCCCAGCCGGATTTCAGAGATTTTTGCTTTCAACTGTTCCCCAGCCTGTAATATACATGGATGCCGGCAGCCTTTTGCCCTCTCGATAAAATGGTGTTTGAGAGCACACTTAATATAATACTAGGCACAAGTTTGGCATCAGCTGGCTAATAATTTTGCCTTCCAGGAGGGTTGGGTGGAAGGGAGTCCCCATACCAGTCAGTGGAGAACAATTTACTAGGTAAGACGTTATCCAGACCTTTTTTAAAAGCATTCGTGGTTCCAACTTTTCATGGCAGACTGTTCGATGTTAGTAACTCTGTTGTGTTACTTTTAGTTAAAAGAAAGTGCCGACACAGACTAGTTTGAACAGTCGTTTGGGTTAATTTATAATCATGTTGTTGAAAACCATTCTTTCATTTTTAGTGGTTTTGGAATCACATTTATCATGCATGATTTTGTATACTCACCTCGCAAACTTCTTTACTAAATTAAAGCCAAGCTAGGAAGCATTTTAGTCTTTCCTTATAACTCTGATCCTTAAATTGTAATTATCTCTTGGTAAAATGTCTCTGAACAGTTCGAATGTTTTGAGTTCCGGGCTCCACACCATGTTGCCATACTCCTGGATAGTCCAAATGAGAGCCTTGAAAGTTAAACAGCTCAAGAGACTTATGATGCCATGGCATATAAATGAGAAAATCCAGTTCAGGTCATTTGGTCAGTGTTGAGCCATTACTGAGGATTACAAAAGTCTAAAGAGCTCAGTGTTCATTAGTGAACATGTTATGGACTTTGAAAGCTGTTCCTACTAGGCTGGTCACCATTATATATGTTAGTACAGGGTTCAGCCTGACACAAAAAAGCTATGGGCCATTGGGCCCCTCAGATCAAATTTCAATGGGCCATGATTTCAGCAGTAATTTACGTACATGTAAAAGATAACCTGGAGATATTATTACAGAAATTAAAACAAAATAGATTATTGTGAGTGTGCATGTGTTGTGAAGCATGTTTACCAACAAAACTCTAACCAGAACAGGGATCAGTATTTTGACTTGACTCGGGGCTCACACAATCATCTTGCGTAGGATTAGCGGCGGTAGACTGTAGTTTAACAGCAGCAAACGACAATCTAGACTGTCCTACCTCAAGTTTAGTTGATTTTTTGTTTGTTTGTTTGTTTGTTTGTTTGTTTGTTTGTTTGTTTTTGGGGGGAGGGGGGGGGGGGGCATTTTCATAGCGGCACAAAGAAAAACACAAAATCCTCCTTGCACGGACACAACATACGCGCAGACGATAGCAAATTCTGATTTGGAAGAATCGTACACCACTTCTTATTGGCTGAAAGATCAAGATCCGGGCCCTCATAGCCAATCGCTGAACTTGCCTTAGCAAAAGCACGTTTGTCGCCTCCAATACAGTGCACTGTTATTGTGGTGGCGCACTGGTACCAAAAATCGAAGCGCCGTTCGGCCCCTGGCAAGAATTGTAGATGGGTCATTTTTAATTTTTATGCGTCAATGGCGCAGGGCGCGCTAGTAAACTGATCCCTGTTAGTATTATTGACTTGAGCTTGTAACCCACTTTGCTGGCGGACAACCTTTTCTCTCTTTCCCCTCCCCAATCCCGTTTTGTGTCATGTCATTGACTATCCCTCACTTTTACCCAACAGTCAATATGTCAATGCCAGCAGTTTACAAATTCCTGCAAAACTTGGTCTGTGCTGAAACTTGATGCTACACTATTTTGCATTGTTGATATTTATAATAGCATATTTATTTATATATGTATCCTTATATTTGTGTTCAGGATGAAGAGCCTCCAAAGAAGAAACAGAGAGAAAGTGATTCGCCAGTCAAAGCCAAGCCAAAGGGAAAAGCGGGCACCATAGAACAGTTCTTCAGTAAGAACAAGAAGAATGGTCGTGACGATGAAGAGGACAAGGAAGAGGCTAGCACTTCAGAAGCAGACGTCAGATGTAAAGGTGATTATTTATAATAATAATAACTGATGATAATAATAATAATAATAATAATAATAATAATAATAATAATAATGTGCACTCATCTCACAAGATATAGTAATTTAAGGTTTTCAAAAGTATACGATGTCAAAAGGTGCCTTTGACAGCATACAAAAATGAAAGTGCTATAAAGTACAACTGTTTGGTGTATTTTCATTGCTTAGCATCCCTGACATCTTATTTCATTGGGGTTTGTAAGCGCGAGTTATATTCTTACAAGCTATAGACAAGAATGTACAATGTGACATTTGTGACGTGTGACACAAACAAAAGCAAACATACTTGAATAATTGTCAAGGGTATGCAAAAAAATTGTTCTTTTTGCATTATTTTGTGTTTGTGCAAGCTTCCTAACCTTCTGGTAAACAAAAATTGTTGTTTTGTTTAGTTTTGGTACAAAAAATAATAACCTGTTTTGTGTCACAGTCACAAATGTCACAGACGAAAATTTTCAAATTGCATACAGTAAAGACAAATCCCAGAATGAATTCAATGAGGTCTTTTATTCCACTATGACAACCACACAATTCACAGAGACAATACAAAAAAAGCACAAGATGCTGTCTCATAGACCATGTTAACCATTCTGTGACATTTGTGACTTTAATGTGTGACTAGAATGTTATTTTTGGTCACAGTGTCACAAATGTCACATGCACACCTTTAACACATTCAGGTAACAACAATATCTGTAAACTAAAATGTAGCAAAGAAACACACACCTTTCTAATGCAAATTTAACAATATGAGATTTGCATCCCAGTAACTTAACATGAGAGCGATTAAATGTGACATTTGTTAAACTTTTTTTGTCACAAGATGTTAACACTTTTTGTTCAATGTCACAAATGTCACGTTTAGAGCTGCAGATGTAGTAAAAAATAAAATACATTACAGTAGACTTCACACAAATAATCTGTAACTTTAAGAAATATATTTCTGCACTTTACAGCAACTTTGCTCATCTGCCAAAACAAATAATTATATTTTATGCGACATGTGTAACACCTTTTGTCACACGATAGCCTCAACATTAGGTCACATGTCACAAATGTAATGGTTTAAAAAACAGAACTATATTAAAAGATATATGAAAGCCCCACAAAACATATAAATGTAATGTCAATCATTGTAATTCTGCAAACACCAAGCAGCAAATTCTTTTACCTTGTTAAAAACAACTTCGACTGTTAAATGTGACATGTCTTGTAAAAAATTATTTATACAGAATTAAAACCTGGATAAAATACTAGGTCAAAGATACACCTAACAGTGCTCTTACACATTCGATTCACAACATGAATCCACAAATAAAGGCTACAATAAATGTGGTAAACAGCAATTAAATCAGCAAACCATCTTCTTAAACAAGTACACAAACTATGTAACAGTACTATCATGACTAAAACGAATTTAGGTATTAATTTAAATCATAAAAAAATCGAAATTGTTGCTTTCTATTTGTTGATTGTTGCTCATCGAGAACATTAACAAGGTTGACCAGCATGGCACGCCTGAAAAATGTAGTGGCAGGCTCCCACGGCAAATCAACATCTCCTGGCCAATAGTACAGGTTTTGTTTGTTCGTGGTCATAAAACTGATCTGAATTTGTCCATTTTTGCAGTCTTTGACCTGCAACAACATTCAGACTACAAAAGTTATCTGCTATGCTACTAATAAACAATTGCAGATTTTAATCACAAGAGTGAATTCTCTCTAAGCCTATATTCTTCTCCTATCACATCTGGACACAGCAAAATGTAAGATGACTGTGATCAGATATGCATGAGTTTTTTGTTTTTTTTTTACATACAAAAGCAATAGCAAAAGAATGTACATTACAAACCTGACACACATAGTCTTGCTTGTCCACTTCCCAAGTATACTTGTAAAATAACATGGGTTACTACAAGACAGCTTAGGTTTTTGTCACATCGGATGGCTGTCATAAATGTCACAGTATAACATACATACAGTTCAAATTATAGGTAAATAAAACCTTTGATAAGTTAATCTGAAATGAATAACTGCTAGTAATATGATTAGCCAACAACCACAACTAATAGTGCTTGGACAATCAGAACTTCAATTCTTTGTGATACTTGTGACATGTGACTAAAATACAGCTGTTCTGTCACAAATTTAACAAACAAAATATTTTTGCTGGAGGCAATGTTTGAATGATATCAGTGCACAATTTCTCGTTTTAATAGTTCCTTTTTAATGTTTAAGTGTCAAGTTAAATAAATTCACAAGCTATTCTAGCTAAATTACACATATTTGTGACATTTGTGACAAAAAGTGACATTTGTGACACACGAAACATAAGAAATAAAGTGTGACAAAACAACTTGCACTCACCGTTCTCGTTTCCCTCCATTTTTGCACATGAAATGGAGTGCTCGCCTTTGAACTACTGAAAATCCGGTTTACAAAAAATGTAGATTGAAATATGGGTGCCGTTTGGTTTTCTTGGTAAGAAGTGAAGTGACATTTGTGACGGTGTGACAAAAATATTTGAGTTGGGCATATTTTATTAACTACTGCAATTAATTTACAATATTGTACTTTTTATTGAAGCTAATAATGAGTACATATAACACCATCAAAGCTGTTCCAATCCAACTTTTAGACTCATGGCAGGAATTTTTTTTAGTATGACAGGTGTGTGACAAAAATGTGTCACAAATGTCACACGATTTCTGCAGCCAATATTTCCATAATTATGCAGCAGTATTGGGTGTAAGCTGCAACAAACTTTAGAATACTATGTTACTTGTTGTTTTCAGTAACATTAGCAGGAATATGACACCTTTATTTGCAAATATTTGATGAAATGTCAAGCACCCCTCTTTGCGTGTCATTTTGCACAGCAAATTTCCACCCCAAGTTCACAAATATTTTTTTTTTACAACCTAAAATATTGTTTCCATGCGTATGACCAGCTCAGATTCTCAAGTAAAATATGTATGCTTCAAAAATCTCTAAATTTTAAACAATAATATGTAATAACAAACTAGTTATGAATGTTTATGCATAGCTAGTATTGCTTTGAGCACCTTTTGACATCACGCCATTTATTGACTTATTTGTCTACTTTTTTTCATTTATTAAGATTGATTCATTATATGTTAGAGGTATTTACTGATTTAGATACAATAGATACATATAATAATATAGAGGATAGATGTATTTAATAATAATCGTATGTAAGATATACATATATTAAACAAAAGTATTATCTTAAGTTAGTTGACTGATTGTGAACTAAATTGTGACTTTTCTAATCCATTGATGCCCAACCTCTTCTCTGCAGGTGAAAAGACAGAAGAAGAAAAGGAGGAAGAAGAGCGTTCATCAGAAAAGGAGGAAACAAGTGACAGCGAAGAATTTGAGGCTCCACCCTCCCCTGCCGACATTAAAGAAAACATCAAACTCAAATTCCTTGTGGATATGCCTGAAGACTTCTATGACTTTTGGAAACTCTGTCAGAAACTCGACTCTGAAGATCCATTAGGTACTGATCATTGAGTTAAACTGTTTTGGTCTCCTGGCTTATTGTCCTCAGAGTAGGTACAGGCAGGTCAAAATTAAATTTTAGGGGAAGTGAATTAAAATGATACAATTATGAAAGAGGGCAAAAATACAAACACAAAAAACAAAACAACTTCTTTCTATCTCTACTAGAACCAGAGATACAGACCTTTAAATATGGTACATATTCAGCCGTTTTTGGCCGTTTTTGGCAAATTTCATGACAAGCTGATTTTGAGAAGCTGTAAGAAGCCACCATTTCCATAAAACATGTTCAAATTAATACAATTTGTTGCATTGTTTATGTACATTAACCCTATTTTTTTTGAGGCCATCAAACCCACAAGCCTGACCACTGGCATGACCTAAAAGTTGCCGTTTCTGCAAATTTCACCTGCGGCAAGAGCAATTATGTGTATAAACTTCAAATAGCTGTAGAACGTAATATTATTGCTCGATTTTCAAAATTCAAAGGGTTCTGTGTGTGTTTTTTAGAGACTTTTAAAATGAAATGCAGCATGACAATATTCCTATATATAAAGAAATAACATATTTCTGCCCCCCCCCCCCCCCCCCAATTTGGAAATGACAAGTTTTCAACCTTGACAGCAAGTTTTACTTTAGGCAACAAAGTACAGGAGCTTGAAAGCTGTGTACTGGCCTTTCAGGAACTTCAGGGATTCAGGACTGATTTTACAAAGCCTTCCTGTTGTAGTGGTCAAAGGAAGATCTGCAGCGAGGACAAATTTTGCCTCCACGGTAGCCCGGTCTGCGACGTTCGGCTATTTAAAAACTGTCCCACATTGTGTCATGAAATTAATAACCCCTCTGTCCTCTTGCAGCACTTCTTCTACCTCCCCTACATAGAAATCATCTTCATAGCCAACTGCAACGTCCAGCTCTCTCAAACTTGAAGTGGAAGTCTGGCATCGAGACCGGAACCTCCTCATACACCTCATCATTTTCATCTGCTGTGTCATCAAGTAGTCTTCTTCTTTTTGGTGGTGTGCTTCCATCTGGCTCAGGCTCGGCGTAACTTTTATTGTCGCTCATTATTCCACCAAGAAACTGGGACAGGTTGAAAATTAGCTGAGGCAACTTTTTTGATGTCATAAGGAGGGGGTGACTTGTGGCCTGCAATAAATTTCTGATACTGAAGTTCAGATTGAATGGCCTTCTTTTGGTCTCCAAGTGACTTGCAAGTGCGAAGAATGCGTTTCACGTCTGCTGCAGATGTGCAAGGTCCAGATGCTTTCGCAACTGCTCAAGGATCTGAAGCTTCTTCCGTCTCTTTTTCTCTTCAAGTGCTTCTTTTTTTGCTTTGGTAGCCTGCAGAAGCTCCTTCCTTTTTACCAAAGCTGCTTTCTCTTCACTTCTTTTCTTTCTTCGCAACTTCTCACTCAGTGCTGACGCTCTTTGCAGTGCTGCCTTTTGTTCTTCTGGTGGCAAAGCGCAGAACCACTCTGATATTGTCTTGTTGCGCTTCATCATGTTTATGGAGCTGTGCAGATGGGCTGATGCATTCCTTCTCTTGAAGACGGAGTAGTCAAGATCACCAAAAGCCATCTCAGAAACCATGTTTGTAAGTTTTGAGTGCTGAAGCTTCTGCCGCAACTCTGGATCCTGCACGTTGTAGTACTTGCCATCGGGAAGGAAGTCATTCAGTTGGTCTTGGGTAACCTTTAGAAATCTGTGACACAGCGCTCTCAAAATAACATGGACAGCATCTTGTCTCTCCACAGGCACATTGAGAAGTGATCGAAAGATGGGATCATCGTACCCCATGTCAACCCCAAAAAGATCATCAAAGTTTGCATGAAAGGCATCATGTGGATCAATCTCCCATCTTTGTAAGAAGATTCTGGTGAAGCATCTGTGGAAAATATGTGAAATTAACAAATCTTCCTAAATATTTCTGGGATGGGGGAGAGGTGCCTAAAAAACCTTGAAAATATTTGCTAGGAAGAAGATTTATGCTGACATATTCTGCTTATTTTCTTATTCTTTGCATTAGTTTCTAGCTCCTAGATCTTACAAATGCTTATTATTATCATTATTAATATTATTATTATTAGCAGTTTTGAAGATCATATTATTCATATGTGCCTTTATCTTGACTGTGTACATTTATAACAACACTACTGACATTTCCAAATACATTATTTTGAGGTAAGAAGAGTAAACAAGGATGTAAACTTCACTTTTGCTGATTTACATTCAGTGTAATAACATTTTCACAGTCTGTAATAGGAGTTTCCTATACCTCTGTACTGTTTATCGGGCGGATTACCTCCCTTGGAGATTTGTTTATGAAACTTTTGCAACGGATATCTTATTAAAAATTGAACATCCAGCGCTACAATTAAATCAGCAGTTATCTGAACTACTTATTGACACGTTTGATATTTTACAGTCCTTGTATTTATTGATTAAAACGCATAGTGAACTTTTTCATCGGGTACGTCAATACCATGTTTACATTTTCTCAACTGGTCAAAGGCAAGAGTGCCTCAGCGCCTTGATTGTGAACAATACAATATTTTTAGTGCAATTATTGCTGTCACGTTTTATATATAACCTTCTAACAACATTTACTGCAAAAATACATCGAAATATGTTTGATTACTTGCCAAAATCGCGTCTAATCTGGCTCCAAATGTCCGAGTTCGATTCATTCATGTTCGCTGCCATTTTGACACAGACTGAATAGAACAACCAATGGCTGTGCTCGTTTCATTCAAAAGCTACGAGGCCCTGCTAAGGTTACAAGGATACCGTGTAGACCATTAGAAAGAGCGAAAATCAACGTTTTCAAAAAGTATATGCTTTGTATGCTTATTTTTGCGCTTTTTGGTCGAAAATGACTCCTAAAATTTGTTTTTTGTGATTTAGACTTTTATTTTTTTTAAATTACAGGCAAACTTAGTATCAGTTTGAAGGGAATTATCTGCACTCTCTTTCTGTGCTATTTTTAGATGTGTACATTGAATGGGGAGACGTAGCCAGCGCAAGGAACACACCGTGTGTTTTTTGTATCACTCGGCAAGCCACGCTCACAGCGAGAAATAACCATCCAGAGCCTTTTTTTAAAAAATTGTCAAAAATCCCTCATTCAACATACAGCAAACAGAAATACATCATTGGAAAGGGTAAAAGTTCATCTTTATTGCGGTACAAATAATGTGGTAGTGCATGCACAAATTGTGTCATAACATTCGTGGGAATGCAACTGAAAAACAGCTGCTGAAGCGTTAGTCTTACAGTTCAAGACATAGCCTGCCGGTACCTACTCAGAGTGACTTTGTTCTTCTCTCACTCATGGTCTTTCCTACCCCACTCTCCACTCCCCATTTCACTTTTCTTTCCTTTATTTGTTTGTTTTTCTTCCAATTCTCCTTATGCGCACTGAACATTAGTTTTGTGATGGATGCATGCGAGGTACAAGTGGACATCATCATCATCATCGTCATCATCATCATTATCATTAAATCCAGTGGTTGGACTGGCTGCAATTAACACACAGGTGGACATTAGTGGGAAAACTATACAGGATTATCTCCAATCCAAATGTTGCTTGGGGTGTCGGATAGCGCAGTGGTTGGAGCACTCGCTACTGTGTCGCAAGTTAACTTAAGCATCGTCCAGTGTGTTTAGCACTTGGATGGGTGACCGCAAAAATGTGAAGCGACAAATAACAACGCCCTCAGTTGAAGGTAAAGCAGCGAGGGAGAGAGATGGGCATCACCCTCATTATGCTGGCCCAAGATAAGTGTGATCTCCAACATCACGCTCCCCTACAGCCACAGGCTATGGGACTACCTTTACCTTTACCTTTTTAAATGTTGCTTATTGTGGGCAACAAAGGGAGCATTGTGTCCTGTTCCTCGTCATCATGGGCGGAGGTGCTGTTGTGGCTGCAGCACTTTCCACCAAGAAGGCAAACCTAATTTCACCCTCACAGGGGACAGTTATATTATCCCGAATCAAATAAATAAATACCCCCCATCACACCCCGACTACTCTTTCCAATTGTAACCTTCCCCCACCCACTTCCCTCTCTCCTTCCCCTCCCCTCCCCTCCAATTTAGTGCACAGGAAAGTAGACATACATAGTTTGGGAACACAGTGTTAATCTCATGGTGCTATGCTCTCTAATACTGGCATGCAATGTCCAGAAAGGCTCTGTCCAATGTTTGGAAGAAGAGCAATCCAAATTGTACTCATTCAGTAAAATGTATGTGTTGTTTTGTATGCATTTTAGTGGTGTTTTAGCAACTTCGTACCATGGTTAAATTTCCATGTATCCTGTGTTTGAAAATTGCTGATTTTTTTCATCAAACACAAACAAAATTTTTAACACTGGCTTTTTTGCGATTGTGTATAGCACTTATTGTAAGATTTGTATGTTGTGTTAGATGTATAACTGTATATGTTGTGTAAGAATCTTGTTAAAATGTATAACTGTATTTTGTGTAAGTCTATAACTGTATGTTGTGTAAGAATTTTACTAAAATGTATAACTATTTTGTATCCTATCCTATCCCGTAACACAAAGGTCGTTTGGGCACCACAAATGATCGTAAGCGTACTCGCTTTCTCTGTCCTCAGCAACCCTCATGGCTTTGCTCAGTGTCAAGCCAGTCCATTCTCGAATGTTGTCCTCTCACCTCTTTTTCTGTCTCCCTCTTCTTCTGCCTCCTTGCACCATGCCTTGCAGGATGGTCTTTGCAAGGCCTGATGCTCTGGTGACGTGGCCATTCCATCGGATTTTCAATTTTTTTCACCATTGTGAGCATGTCATCGTGTCGTCCAGTGGTATTTTGTGTAAGATGTATAACTGTATATTTTGTGTAAAATTTATAACTGTATGTTGTACGCAGAAGCGCTGCAGGAAACACTGGGTTTTACTTTGGTCGGGCCGTATGATGTGCTAGCAGGTCGTCACAAGGATGTCGATCGCAACAGCTCAGGTCGGCGACCCAACTTTTTGCTGCATTGGCGATACTACTATGACCCACCAGAATTCTTGACCATCATCAAAGGGGATGATGAAAAGCAGTTTCATCTGGGCTACTTCAGGTTGGTAGAAAATAACTGTACTCTTATTTTGCTTTTGGAGCTGTATTTTTTATTATTATAGATAATTATTAACACTTTTTAACAGATTTATTGTTGTGGGTACAAGCACTACATTAGAATATAGATTAAATCCTGCGGTTGTTGCTGTTAAAGCTCAGGTGTTGGCAAATGGATATGTGACTTGAGCCAATGACAACTTTGTTGGTGGCTGAATAGATTGTACACAGGACATCTTCTATCTAAAGTTGGAATAAAACAGTTAAATAAATGTTTACACGTTGGTAAATATTTTCTACACCATTGTGTGCTAGACTTGACACTGATAGTTAAAGTTTATATTACGAATATTTTCTGTTATATGGCATAATGCAGACATGCCTACCCGTACGGAATTTCCGTATTTTTTCCGGAAATTTGAAAAACTCGGCAAGAAAATACGGATATTTGTTTTACGGTACGTAAATTTAAAAAAATGATAAAGAAAAAAAATCGAAATCGTTGGCCTGTGGTAATGCACCGCATGACCTTTTCCCGAAGGTTTAATGCCGCAATGCGCAGTCGCAGTGGAGACCTGTGACATCGAAGTTTCCGGTAGAGGCACAGAAGTTTGCCGAACCCGTTTTTGCACAGCCGCAGTGAAGATCGGTGCTCGTGAATTTAAAACATGGCGTTCAAACGAATGGCTAAGCAAAGTGATTGTGAATCTGAATCTTTAAAAAAAAAACGCGCAAGGGGCAGACATTTCTTGCCTCGTATTCGGAAAAGTGTCCTTTCGTTATTCGCGGCAGCACTGACTCAAAAGTATGATTTGTGCCAACCAGTTTGGCATCTCCGCCGGTGATATGAACGACATCAAGCGGCACGCGGAAGGCCCACAGTATATGAAGAATTACGAGGCTTTGGAGAAGAAAAAGATCATTGTGGCAGCAAATCAATCTATCACTGGATTCTTCGCATAATATCAAAAAGGATGAGTGCAAAAACAAGGTAGTAAAAGTAAATACGGAAATCGTAATAGTGATACTGAAATTTGAAAAAGCTAATACGGAAACTTCAAATTGAGGGTAGGCATGTCTGATAATGTTCAGTGCACTCAAAAAAGTAATATATAGAAACAATTTTATCAGTAGTTGTCAAGCAGGAAGTATTTCAGCTTCTTATTGAATAACCTCCATTGAGGCAGACTCGCAGGCTTTGTGAATGTTCAGCTCGTCATCCAAGTACTCTAATAGCTCTTAATGTTTTGTTATGATTAGATTTGATGTATTTGTAAATAAATAAATAAGGCCCCCCACCCCTCCTTCCCCCTTTCCCATCGAAAAAAAATTCAATAAAATTGCACCCAAGGTGAAAAAGGTAAAAAAAAAAAGAAAGAAAGAGAACAAAAAAGCCAACCTATCAACCTTTTTTTTCCAATGTTTTTATTTTTTTTATTTTTTTATTTTTGGGTGGGGGGTGGGGGGGGTGGAGTAGGCGGCTAATAACTAAATATTGTGTGATTTTGGTGTGTGTTCAGAGATGATCCTAAAGAAATGCCAGTGTTTGTGGCTGCCAACTGTGCTCAAGAAAATGGAATCATCACGGCAAGAGGGGAGAATGTCTTTTCTGCTGTCAAGTAAGTTTTTATCTGATATAGTCTTCTTATCTCTTGTTCTCGTAATAGCATGTTTCCTGCTCATGAGAGGCTCAAGGCACTAGCCAGTACAGGATGCTCATGAGAGGCTGAAGGCACTGGCCACTACAGGATCCAACTCTAGCCGCCTGAGGCATCCACTAGCTGCCTCATCTTGACCATCACCCCCTCCCCGTCCCTATCCCCCAGATAACTAAGAGCAATCCTGGACAATAATAGATAGGTCTTTGATGATTAACCTTTTTTCCGTCATTTCCGCGCAGGCCGCACGGTGCTATTTTTCGTCAAGTCACCTGATGTCTGCTGACAAAACAATTTAAACACGTGCTCCGTTAGGACGCTTCCATTGCTGTATCTATAAATAGTATCATCTTGCAAATCGTAGTCTCATGTACGAGATTTCCTGTTCTTTCCGTTGGTGTGCAAAACGTGTTGGATCGCTTTGAAAAACGTGCACTGCCAATTTTTGAACACAATGTGACAATGTTTTGAGTAACCAGAGAGGAGATTATGCTTGCAGTCATTGCAGACAGTGTTTTTGAGGGATTCGATAAAGGCAATCTCGGGCAAATTGATCCAAGCAAGGAAAGCGACTTGGATATTGATTTCGAAGCATTGGAGAGTGATTTGAATGATAATGGTGTGGACACGTTGATTTCTACTCGAGAATACTGTGCCACTTTGTTGTGTTTTTTTCTTTTCTGTTTTTCTAATGTTTGAATTTTTTTTTTTAATGGATTTATGTGCAAGACATGACAAGTCAAGCATCCATTGAAAGAAAAATTAATCTTGAATTTTATAAAATTGGTTTCTGTTCAATATTTTTTGTTTTAGATTTTTAACACTTTTTTTTTTCTATGCATGGGTGATGTATTATGCGGAGTTGCTTCTCTTGAGCTGCAATTTTCTCCTTAGGCAACGTTAAGGCTTTCTGCTTGAAAAAAATGTTAAGACAAGTGTTGTGGAAGACAATTTGAATGACAACTGTTGCAGTCACTACATAGGAGAGAAGTTGAAAGAGAAGGGACTGTCGCCGGAGAAGAAGAAGAGTGTCGAGAAACTTCAGGTAGCGGTGAAGAAGGCAGCGTCAGAAGGTGGGTACTCGCTGGAGCAGAGGACAAAAGCCATGACGGAGCGAGACAAGAAGAAAGTGGTGTGCAAGACGTTTCACGGAGCTGGGCTGGTGGTTCATGTCGACGAGAACGAAGTAGGGTACAGACCAGTGCCAGAAACTGCAGGTGAGCTAAGCTGTTGAGTGGACTGTTGTAACTCCAACATTTGTCTTTTGTCTTGCTTCTTGACAGACCCTTCCAACTTTGTATACAGTTCAATGACTCATTATTCCCCACAATAATAATTTTTTTAAGGGAATTAAAATTGGTTTAAAGAAGAAAATAAATTTTTTTTAAAGAAAAAACAAACATCTGCATTCAATATCAAGAAGAGAAATGCCTGCTGAGTTGTTTAGATGTGGATGCCAATTTTTGTATTACCATCAAAGCAGTTTCACCCAGTTTGCTGTACCCACTGCCAAAGTAAATGAATTATTTCAGTGACACAATCCTTTTTGTTTATTTTGACAGGCGATTTGAAGAAGATGCTGAAGAGGATTGCAGAGAGTAGTACAGAGGCTGAGAGAGACAAGAACATGGACCCTCTGCAGGAAATAATTACACTGGTGCAATTCGCTAACGATGAGTGCGACTATGGCGAAGGCCTTGAACTTGGCCTTGACCTTTTCACCTTTGGGGGCAAGTGTTTCCACTCCCCAATCAGGTGTCTCTTGCCGTTGGGCTATCAGCTGGTGGGTCGGCCGGAGTACAGCAAAATCATTGAAGCACATTTAAAGAGGCGTTTGCATTCTGCCAGCCTCAGTCAGATTGACTAGCGGAGGTCTGCATCACTTTAATTACCGTTAAGTACATTATTGATCTGTGGCACAAACTGTGGAGCTGGACATGGTAACAATGTTTGATAGTAGTGAATTGTTGGAGGATGTTTTGACACTGGAGATCACAATATGAACTCACAGCCACAATAAACATTTACATCCAAACCAGCACACACCATCTCTTGGCATGGGTCTTTATATTTGATGGTGTAGGCAGCTGACTAGAGATATTTTCCTGTGAGGAACAGTCACATTTGTAGGTGAGTTACGCAGATGGCAATTTGTTTTGCTGGAAGTCATCACCAGACTTAACAGATTCACTCAACTGGTCTGTTGGGAGTCTGTTATCCAATGATGTAAAGAATGGAGTGATTTGCAGGGTGATTTTGAATGAACATTGAAGTGTAAGGTCTACTCTCACTACTGGTCATGTGACAGACGGGGATAGCCATCCCAAGGAAGAGATGGTAAGAACCTAAATCAGCACTAAACCACCATGCTGCTAAGATGGTCAGTTAACCACATAAAATGGCCACTTTTATCTTGGCTACCACAGGATTAAAACCTGGTTCCTCAGTGTGCCAGGTGAATTGTGTGTCACTGAGCTACGGTTGATTGTATGGACAGTGTTGTAGGAGAGTGTTCAAGTCCTTGTCTGATCCCGTTGCTGTACAAAATGGATGTACGTGTGATAGTGCACATGTGCGGGAACGGAGAGTGCATGCGGATGTTGACGACACCTTATCAGTGCTGTTCACTCCAGGACACTGTAACATGTTCACTATACTTCGGATGAGAGTATAAACCGAGGCCTTGTCTCTGCATGCTAGCATTCCATCACACGGACTTTGAAAACCCTGATGCTCGTGTCCTAGATGGGTGAGGGCCAGCTGCATCAACACACACAGCAAATACTAGCTCCCTTCTGACCCATCCCCATTGCACAGGATTGTGTGCAGTTGTCTGGGAGTGGGACGATGCTCCAAAAGCAGCAAGTGGGCAGCTTGAGTTAGATCCTATATCAGCCAGCGCCTTGAGCAGCTCTTGAACTGGAAAAGCGCTTTCTAAGAACAACATAAGATGAAGAAATAAAACTGCGAAGTATTGACGACTTCTTGCATTCTAATTCTTTCAGAACAAATACCTCAGTCATATATAGCTGAGCGTTGTTATGTAAGCTAAGGCGGGACTAACTTGCCTTGTCCACAAGCCAAAAACCAATTGCGCCTGACAGGTGTGGGTTCGAGCCAGCATCTGGGCGTTATGTTTCTCCGAATATTATTTACTTTTGACTCGGGCAATGTCTCGGGGGTTTTCTCCAGGTACTCCAGTTTGCTCCCCCAGCAAAAATTTCAAAAATTCACAAATAATGTTAGGTAGGTAGGGTTTGGGCGCGCCACTGGCTGCGACTACGCCTTCCCTGGGGGAGGCGGCCCAGAGTTTCCTGATAGAAAGGGATAATAAACTGCAGCAAAAGCAGTCATGAGTGTTTTACGGAAACTTGGTCACGATGATTTTGATGCCATTAAAATAAAATCAGAACTAGTGACGCTAACAGTGGTGTTCATGATAATAATAATAATAATAAATGTAGATTTATATAGCGCCGCATCACAGCCACAAGTGGCTGTGCTCTCCGCGCTTGACACATTCATACACCATTTATACTACACAACAACAGTAGGTATATAAAGTCTGAATAAATTCACTAAAAATGTACAACATAATGTTAAAAAGATTCAATAAAAATATTACATTGAAACACATAAAAAGGCAACTAAAACTATTATTAACTTGTAAAAGGCAACCAACACTTATAACAATTATAAAAAGCGAACACCATTAAAAAGCAAACACCATTGCCCGTGCATGGAGCGCCACGACATGTGTGCATACTAGACTGATGATGAGATTAATTCATGTGTGTTATTGAGAAGGAGCTATAGAAGGTGTTTATGGAAAAGATATGTTTTGAGTTGTCGTTTAAACGCTTGTTGTGTTTGCGCATGGCGGATATTGTGTGGAAGGGAATTCCATTGAGTGGATGCACAGAAAGCAAAGGTGCGTTCTCCATAGGTTTTTGTTTTGACAAGTGGGATGATGAAGGTGCGTTGGTCTGATGCGGAACGGAGCTGTCTGCGTGGTACGTAGGGTATGAGCATGTCAGAAAAGTATGCAGGGGAAGTGCCGAAGAAAAAGTTGAAGCAGAGTGTGGAAATTTTATATTCTATACGTGCAGATATGGGCAACCAGTGCAAGGAACGTAGGAGGGGAGTGACATGATCTCTTCTGCAAGCCTTGAGAACAAGGCGTGCAGCTGCATTTTGTACTTTTTGAAGTTTGTAGAGAAGATCTTGGGAGCAGCCTGCAAGAAGAGAATTGCAGTAATCTAGTTTTGAAAGAACAAAAGAGCAAACTAAGATGACCGTGGTTTGTTGTGAAAGACAAGAGCGAATAGAACTGATTTTGCGAAGTTCAAAATATGCAGATTTACATGTGTTGGAGATGTGAGTGTCAAGAGATGTGTCAGATGTCATAATGAATCCTAGGTTACGAGCAGAGGTGCTGAAAGGAACGTCGGAATTGCCAATTTGTATTGAGTGTGGTTCACCATCTGAAAAAATTGTGCTCTTTTTCTTTATAAACATTGCTTCAGTCTTGTCATCGTTCAAGCATAGTTTATTTTCTATCATCCATGACTTGATATCAGACGCACAGGTCTGAATGCCTTGGACAGTGGTTGTGACTTCAGAAGGAGGACAGGATTTTTGAAGCTGCGTGTCGTCAGCATATGATTGAGTAGAAATAGAATGAGATTGGATCAGAGACAACAAAGGTTTGGTGTACAAAATGAAAAGAATGGGGCCTAAAACAGATCCTTGGGGAACACCATAAGAAAGAGTTGCAGGTGCGGACAACTGGCCATCGACTAGCACGGTCTGGGTCCGACCAATCAGGTAAGACTCAAACCATGCCAGCGCTGACCCAGAGATGCCGTACAGGTTTTGGAGGCGTTGAAGAAGCGTGATATGATCGATCGTATCAAACGCTGCTGAGAGATCAAGGAGAGTGAGGAAGGACACGTCACCACCATCCAAGGCATACAGAATGTCATTCATAATCTTGAGCAGTGCGGTTTCAGTGCTGTGAGAAGGCCTATAGGCAGACTGAGTGTGTGGAATAAGATCGTGATGGGTCAGATAGGAAAGAAGTTGTTTCAAGGCAAGCTTTTCGAGTACTTTGGACAAAAAACTGAGGTTTGAGACTGGCCTATAACTCTTGAGCGTGTTGGAATCTAATGAGGGTTTCTTCAAGAGTGGTTTGACTATGGCAGTTTTGAACAGGGAGGGGAAAACACCAGACGTTAAACTGTGGTTGAGAATGTGAGTGATTGAGGGCAGCAGCATGTCAAGGCATTCCACGAGCAATGGCGTAGGCATGGGGTCCAACGGACAGGTTGTTGGCTTGGACATGAGAACAGTCTTCTTCACTTCTTCTTCACAGACTGGCTGGAAGGCAACAAACGATTGTCCTAAAGACACTGGCTCATCACGCGCCACAGCGCTGGAAACTGTCATGCTGTCTAGCTCATCACGGATGTCCTTCACTTTCTTAATGAAAAAGTTACTGAAGACCTCTGGAAGCTGCTTGAGGGGAAAGATGGTGGGGAGGGGGGACACAGTACAACGACCCATCAGCCGGCCACAAATGTCAAACAGCTTGCGGCTCGACTTGCAGTTACTGATTTGATCTCGGAGGAAGGTGATCTTTGCATTGTGCACGAGCGTGGTGACTGCGCGCTTGGCGGCTTGGAAAATTTGCTTGTGCACAGTTAGCCCCGACCGCAGCCACGCCCACTCCGCACGCCTCCGCTCTCGCTTGGCAACGCGCAGCTGCTGGCAGATCTCGGAGTACCAGGGCGCGGACTTCTCAGGGCGAAGGCGACGGCGGACGATAGGCGCGTGAGCGTCGAGGGTAGTGCGGAGCTTGGCATCCAGTTGATGGGCGGTAGGGGACTGCGCGACGCTGTCCTGAAGATCACGTTTGAAGGCAGCAACGTCCATGCAGCGTAGGCAGCGGCCAGAAGTAAACATCGGCGCCGGCGTCGGACGCCCGGCATGCAGCTGCAATAGAACGGTGTAGTGGTCGGAAACCAGGGCCTGCGTGACGGCGATGGACTGCACGATGGGGGTGTCAGGACGATGCATCACCCAGTCCAGCACATGGTTCTTTTCGTGCGTGGGCTTTTCGACGAGTTGGGAGAAGTTGAAAGTATCGAGAAAATCCAGCATCTTGATGGTGGAGGGGTGCTGGGGCTCGTCGTAGTGCACATTAATGTCACCAAGCAGCACGGGCGTGCCGCTCAGCGTGTTGACGTGCTCCAGAAGGTCGTGAAAATCAGAGTGGAACATGGAGTCGGTCAGTTTGTTGTTAATGCTGGGGGGAGGCCTATAGATGCACAAACATTGCACCTGTTTCTGCTGGAGACTAAGAGTCATGTGTACATATTCAAAGGATGGATGATCAAAGGGCAGTGCAGTGGTGAAGGACAGGAGGGAGGAAAGGGCAGTCTTGTGGATCACCGCAATCCCCCCACCGCGGGAGGGACGGGGAAAGGACCGCATGGTGTAGCCCGCAGGAGTCAAGTCCGCACAGCTACCCTCATCACCCTTCTCCTTAAGCCAGGTTTCAGTTATCACCATAACGTCAAGATCATTGTCTAGCACAAACTGCACAATTTCAGTCCGCTTGAAAGCCATTTGTTTGGAAGAAACTGACCTTGCATTGAAAAGTCCTATACGAAGGGGCGGTGGTTGAAGTTTCAAGGAAGATGTTTGACGGTCGTTGTGGTTTGCAGCAGTTGACTGTTGAATGCCTCCTTTCCATCGCGGTTTCAGATGGCGACCCCTGTGTGCTTTCTTGGTGGGGTGGGGCAGACAGGGCAGTTGGCGATAGTGCGGAGTAGAGGAGTCACCCATTACAGGCGGCGGAAGAATAGTTCCAGAGGGTGAGAAGCGGTCGTGCCAGAGGCGGTGCAAGCGACCGGATCGGCATCCACGTACAGTTGGAGCATGCTCCAGGATGCCAAGTTCTCGAACCACCTTGTAGACTTCAGGAGCCAAGCGTAGTTTGGCACAATTCTGGCCAATAGCGCGCAGGAAGGCGGAGTCCATGGCGGAGCCAGAGAGGTTACACAAGGCAACAAGGCCAAAGAGGACCAAGGCCACTGATGACAGCTTTTTCATATCCAGGTCACAAACAAATAAACATGAAGGCTCAAGTTCAATAATTAAAAGTCATTGTGCCACTAGGTCAGTTCAGTGCACTGGCTAACAACAATAAAAGTGAGCAGGCTCACCCAGAATTAGTAGTGGAAATACACTACTGATAAAGTCAAATTAACAATTAAAGTCACTGTATCACTAGTCATAAGGGGTTTAATACATGGCGACTGACTTGTAGAGCGAATAGTAGGTGCGTAGCTAGTTATAAACTTTCATGTAGTTGCGAACTACGGTAGAGCGCTATGCACTATCTGTTGACTGGCCATCTGGTAAATGTCAGAGAGTGCTGGTGAAAAGGAGGGTCTAGCCGCTTAGCCATGCCTTTCCTGCTTGCTCTAATACAACTAGCTTGTAGTGCGAGTCACAGAACAAACTAGAAGTTTCTGCGGTGGCGGTGTGAACCTTTTTCTTTTTTTTAACAAAACAGAGTATGAAATGTTGATATATTTACAAACTAGTAACACCACTGTAAAGTGCACACCAAGACAAATACACTAATATAAAACTTGGAAAGATTTATCCACTTATTCCTTCACAAAATCACAACATTCACAGAGCTCCATACACTTGCAGCCTGCTGGCGCAAACACTCTCTCGCTCTTAATGAGGGTAATAATATTGATTGATATTGTAATTGTTGTACATTTTCCCCATCTTGTAAATAAAAGAAAATCTGATTATGATGGTTGTTAATGGGATAAATAAAATGGAGCATATGTATTGACTGTTTGTTGTGTGGCTGCTATTAGTGTTGGCTTGTAAATCCTGATGTTAGTGAAATACATGTCTAGATAATCTTGTCATTTGCTGTGTTGTATCACCTTTACCCTATTTTCCTGTGCATTGCATTAAACATTCTTTCTTTAATTGTATATATAATATATATATTTTCTGTATAAATAGTATCCTCACTTTGTGGAAATTTTGTGCTTTAAATTCCAACTGTTGCTGTCTTTCTTCTTTGTTCTTTCTCGTTCCTACAATCATTCTACAGTAAAACCTCCGTTTTGAGACCCTCTCTTAAATGACTTCCTCCAACATACGACCGGAAAAAATTCACAGATGGTTTGTATTATATTAACGACCTCTCTTAAACGACTACCTCTAAAACGTGACTTGCGACCTTCAAATAATAAAATTTTACGGCCTAGCATCTGAAAAATTCAGATTCCAAAGCAACACTATATTTGTGCGCTTGAAGAAAACAGTTCGTTTACAACTTTTAACAACAGACGATGCATTAAAGCAGCTTGAAATACTCTTAAGGAGCTGACCAGATTTGCACTAAGCATGGGCCTGTCGGATCTTGCCGACACCATGTCTGGTGTTCAAAGTGACATACTATTACTAAGAGAACATGCACAGGTGGGAGGGATCATGCAAACAAACAGAAATAACCGCTTTAAAATTAATACAAACTATTAAATGATTGAATAAAAATAATTACAACAATATTAATGGGGTTATCTTATAAATAGTTATAACTCCAAACATGCACTCAGCACTTAACATACACTTTTAAACAACTATCATACCAACATTGATTTTTTTTATTTTGTAAATAATGAGAAATAGGAAGATATTGACTGTATTGGTTGTGAGACAGTTTAATCTATATTTTTGAAAGATGGTAGATGTTCCCTAAACCTAATGGTATATGTACTTTTTGTACATGTATTTATTTTACTTAATTGATTTTCTAACTGTCCTACCTTTTTTTTAAGACCCCTCCAATTTAAGACCTCGTTTTAATGGCAATTTAAAGGTCGTAAAACAGAGGTTTTACTGTATCTTCTTTGCTAGACCAGTAACTTACCTTTTTTCTTGAAAACTCCCAAATTTCTTCAATTGTGTGAGCTCGGAGCTGTTGGACGCTTTCTGCTAAATGGTCATTAGGGCTTCCTATGGTAATTATTATTTAGCAATGTAGGCATTTTCTATGAATGGGTTTTGTTAATATTTTATACTGCTGCTTATCTTCTATTTTGTTTTTGTCATTGGGGTTTCAATAAATTAGAGTTTCCTTCAGCGTCGCCTGCATGGGATGCCTTTAGTTTAAAGCGACCGATTGGTGGAGTGCCTTCAGTGTTGTCGTTGGGGTTGTTTCAACAGATCTTGTATGCAGATCAGGGATGAATCCTCTTTTAACCAAGTTAGAGGTTTGTTTATCTTGCTGGATAAATAATGGTTGTGAACCGCTAAAGGTTCATTGGATCCTATAAATAAATAAATAAATTTATTTATTTTAGGGAAGCAGGGGGGTGGGTGGGGAGGGGAGGAGGCTTCTTTTCAGAATAGCTTAACCCAAGAAAGTAAGCCCTTAAGGGTAGGGCACATTTGTACCTTTTGTATTACTCCCGCCCCACTCATGCATAGATCTATATGTATACACATGCAGATCTTTCTCTCTCGCTCTCTTTCTCTCCTTCACCATCCACTTTCTCTCTCTCCACTTTCTTCCCCCCATCCTTTCCCTCCATTCCTCTCTCTCTCTAGTTCTATAGCTCTTGCAGGGTCTGGAATGGGGATTTAAGAGACCAAAGTGGTGAACGAGATCCGGCCTTGCAGCATGTAGTAGTTTTTACTGAAAGCACTACCATGGCACATACATTTGAGAATGCAGCTTTCCCCTCCCCCCCCCCCCTTCCCAAAAAGAGAGAAAAAAAGACATTGTAATTGTTCAATAACTGAAGCTTGTTTGATCTTGTCAGGTGGACGTTGTTAAGCGTTATTACCTTGGCATGAGCATATTATAATAGGGAGTGAGTACATAAAGTAGAGGGGGGGGGGGGGGGGGGTGATAGCCCATCACAGTGTATTGAACACTATCTGAACAGTCCAGTAGCTAACATCATCTTCGGTGAGGCATCACAAAGTTTAGGACTCTTGATAGGTGTAGCAGGGTGTCTTTGTAGTGTGGTCTATAACGTAGCATTGGGGTGCGTGTGCTTTGATGTATACTACATGTAAGCAAGCTTCAGTGTGCGAGGAACCTCTTTCATAAGTAAAATATATTGTCCACAGGGAAGAAGATGGTCTGGATGGACTGTTGCCAAGTTGACTGAAGATCACTGGTTACAATGAGCTGTTAATTCTCTCTCTCTCTCTCTCTCTCTCTCTCTCTCTCTCTCTCTCTCTCTCTCTCTCTCTCTCTCTCTCTCTCTCCCTCCTTTCATCTTTGAAAGAGAGCAATACGTTTTTATAAATAATCAAAAATCACAGTACTTCAAGAATCGATTTTAGGACCTTTATTATTTTCTGTAATATAAATGATCTTCCCCTTCATATTTTTACATATTGTGAACTCTAGGAAAACCGCCACATTTTCTAACTAAATTTCCCACCCAGTGCTTATTCCAGGCACTGTGGTCTAATGGTAGTGCTTCGGCTTGAGGATCTGAAGGTCCCGGGTTCGAGCCCTGGCCGAGCCATTGTGTTGTGTCTCTGGGAAAGACACTTTACTCCTGTTTTCCTACTCCTTCGGATGAGAGTATAAACCGAGGTCTAGTCTGTGTCGCATACATTCCATCATAACGGACTTTAAAGATCCTGACGCTCATGTCCTAGACGGGTGAGTGCCGGTGACAAGAACACACCCAGCATGCACCTAGGTCCTTCTCCCCCATCCCTGGCTGCCCAGGATTGTGCTCAGTTGTCCGGGCGTCAGACCATGCACCCAAAGGCTGCGGGTGGGCGTCTCGGGCGGCTTGAGTTAGATCCTGTATCGGCCAGCGCCTTGAGCAGCTCTTGAGCTGGAAAAGCGCTATATAAGAACGATTAAATAAATAACCCTTGTTAAATAAAATTTTTATCTCTCTCTTGCTGTCTAATTTATACACACACAGGGTGCCCCCCATGGGGGTGCCGGGGGTTTCAGTATAAATCGCTTTCTGGAAATTTAGTGCTTTAAATTCCCACTGTCGATGTATTTTTCCTTTGTTCTTTCTCATTCCTACTCTGTTCTATCAATCTACTATACTATCTTCTTCTTCGCTAGACCAGTCACCTACTTTTTTTTCTTGAAAACTCTTCTGGGACAAAGCTCCTCATTTGTGTGTAAGGTCTATTGGATCAGCTTGGGAATATTGGACGCTTTCTGCCAGGTGGTCACTGGGACTTCCTATGATGTTATTACTTGGCAATGTATAGCATTTTAAATGTACGTGTTTTGTTGATATTTTATAATAATGTTTGTATTCTATTTTGTTTTTGTAAACGGGGGTTCGATAAATTAGCATATAGCCTCAGCGTCCCCTGCGTGGGATGTTTTTATTGTAAAGTGACTGGCTGGTGGAGTGCCTTCAGTGTTACCATTAGGGTTGTTTCGGCAGATCTTTTATGCGGATTAGGGGTGAGTCCTCTTTCAGCGAAGGTGGGGTCTTGATTTTGTGGTCCTGATTCAGCTCTTTGCAGTCCGCTGGACTCTGTAAGCAATGAATAACTAACTAACTAACACAGGGTGCGCTCGCACACCGTCACGCATCCAAATTAAAATCTGTGCAATTAAACCAAACGCTTGGTTGGTGTAGGAGAGAAAGAGATATGGGCTACCCTTGCATTTTCCAGGGAAAGAGGAAACTGCAAATGTGTTAACATTGCTATTCACAAACACATCGAATTATCATTTCTCGCTTCAGAAACACAACGTATTTTATTTCACACTTCAAAAACTATAAACATTTTATTTCCCGCTTTAAAGACACGAAACAAATTGTATTTCCCATTTCAAACACACAAAACCTTTTATTTAGAACTAGACTATCCTTAAAAAAACACCACACAAAATCTTTTTTTTTCTCACTTAAAAACAGTCATATTTTATTTTTCATTTCAGAAACAAAACATTTTTGTCCTCACTTCAAAAACACATAACCTAGTTTACCTCTCGCGTCAGAACATCAATCTGTACTGTGGTTTATTGTGCTTTTAGGCTGAGAGGTACTGGTTATGATAAACCATTATGACTGAGTAGCACTAGACTGAGTGGGGTTGTAGTGTCTAATATTGGCCTAGCCTACTGCAACTGTGCTTATCTATGTTATCTCCAGTAGGCCTATTAGTCTTATATTCATAATTAACTAGAATATTGTACATTATGGGGACCCTTGAAAATTGTCTATAGTTGGTGAGAGATCAATCAATAAGCGAAGCTTTACGTCCTATTTCAATGGTATGAGTTAAGGACAAGATTTTGACCAGGGGGGGGGGGGGGGGGGGGGCGAAGCCCCTCCCACTGGTTTTCGCGGCGAATATGGGGACGGACCAGGTCCGTCTCCATGTGTGTCTGGAGAGGAGGAGGCACCGGCGAGTGTTCGACCTTGAGGGGGGGGAGGTGGGTTTAAATGTTGCCATTAAAAGGGAGAGGTCAAGGGGAAATAAGTTCCCAGTTAAAATCAATTCGAATCTTTATTAAATATAAATTTAAAATATTTTTATAAAAAATTTAAAAAACCTTTTCAGGACCTTTAACGAAATATAATGGTAAAAAGACTTTAGAAAAAGGTAAAGTATATAAGAAAAGACAAAAGTTACCCGGTTTAATAAACACCAGGGTAAGCATGCGACTAAAGAAGTATAAAGAAAACACTTTGTACACTGGCCATCCAAGATGGGAAAAGGTGAGAGAGCGAGTAAGCGAAGCTTCACGTCCTATGATTTATGTTAAGGACAATAAGACTAGGCCAAAAGCGGCCCTCTTTTAAATAATAATACCAGACCAGGTCTGGTGTCTAGAGAGGAAGAGGAGGGAAAAGTCGGCGCAGCGCCGAGCATAGAATTAAAAAAGTTACAAAATTGTGAACCGTGTGGTGTTATGGCCGGGCCCCATCCCAAGGCTAGGGGGATTAATAAAATTAATTAAAAGGCAGACATAATTAAAAGCTGTCAATGCCTAAAACTGCTAAAACTTATACTACATAAAATGGTTATATATAAAATTATAAGAAAGTTGGACACGAGTCGTGTCCATATACATGTATTTTAAAATTTTCCATTAAGAAATATTATTTTTATAGCCCGGTCCGAGACCTTCTCAGGGCGCCAACATGCCACTGGGCGAGCGGCATTGCCATCTAGAAAAAGGTCGACTCGAAGGTCACCTATACAAAGCTTAAAATTTTGGTTCAAACACCTATCACATCTTTCCAACATCGGTGATGCAACCGTCAAAATCTAAAATTATTGTTTCGGTTGAAATTTAGAATTAAAACTAGTTACAAAATTATTTAACCTCAGATTCTCACACCAGAGAACTTTCCCCTTCGATGTTATCTTATCCTCTTTCCTTCGCTGACCGAATTTTCTGGAGACATCTTCGGGGGGGGATTCAGCCGACGCCAACCCGTGATCCCTAATTCGTTTTATCACGATCTTAATTGCTCGGCTAATATTGATCGCATCTTTTTCAGGGATTTCGTCCTCCGGATCAGGGATGTATTCTTCGATATATTGAACAAGCCTTTCGTCCGTGACTGTATAGTCAGCTCTTACCTGAGTAGAGCCATCCGAGGTTTCAATAACCACCGGCGCTTGGGTAGGTGTAATTACAGGTTTGGTAACCAGGCCGCAAACCATTTCTGTGAGATTAGTGACCGTCTGGGTCAACTTCTCTACCATCGCCTCGAGTCTTTGGATGGCTACCCAGGGATCCCGCGGTGGGCTAACCTCTTCCCTTGAATGATCTACCGACGGAAGAGACGCCGCAGCGGAGGGCATCGTGACTTTTGTCCGCGCGGCTGTCTCCCACCTCCTGGCCAGGCCAGGAGGGGGGCGAGCCACGCTCTCAGCCGCTGTCCGAGAAAGAGTAGGAGCTCCGGCAGAAGTTACCGGGGCTCCCATTTTGATATCCGTTGTCCGACCCGAATCGGACAATAGTTGTTTTTTTGCGGTATGCAAGGCCTGAGCCCGCGGCATATAGGTAGCAGCTCGGAGCTGGTTTGCGAGCAAGCGCTCCCGCATGGCGGGGCAGCCAGGATTGGCGGCGGAGTGTTTTCCTTTGCAATTTGCGCAGGAGTAGATGTTTTTTTTGCATTGGGCCCCGGTGTGACCCGTGGCACCACAGGACGAGCAAGTCGGTTTTAGAGACCAGACCTGGTCTGGTTTTTATACTGTTTATAGCGTCACGTGACCCTTTTCCAATTTGTCCTTGGCATTTTATCATAGGACGTAAAGCTTCGCTTCTCTTGCCTAGTTATTCAGAATAAACAGTTGTACTCTTTGACGCATGACTGTTTTATGTCTTAAGGATCAACTTTAGGTTATGTCGTAAGCGGTTTGATTGTGTGAGTGATTGTTTTGCAAGCCACAATTTATTTGTACAAATGGAAATAACGTTTATTCGACGACTTACTATTCGGCAACCAGATTGAGTATCAAAGACTATTGAGTCTCTTACCACAAGAGAGAGAGAGAGAGAGAGAGAGAGAGAGAGAGTGTGTGTGTGTGTGTGTGAGAGAGAGAGAGTGTGTGAGAGAGAGAGAGAGAGAGAGAGAGAGAGAGAGAGAGAGAGAGAGAGAGTCCGTCTGTCTGTGTCGGTGTCTGTGTTTTTCTTTCTCACTATGATGACGATAACTTAGAGAGAGAACTTATAGTTACATAATAGTTTACAAGCACTATAGTATAGTAGGCTAATAATAATTAACATTTGTACAGCGCCCTTCCTCACTAGAGCTCATAGCACTTTACAGCAAAGGAAAAAAGAGCATAAACAAAACATGAAATACCAAATCAGAATACAAATACGGAGAGAGCGCAAAATTCATCAATTCTAACCCTTTTACTTCAAATTTGTCCAGAAAACAGCCCGTCACGGATAGAGCGATCCCATGTACTTAAAACAGTCCCATGCACTGCAAGAGCACTACCATATACTAAAAGAGCACTCCCATGTACATGTATTTAGAAAAAAAGTGGGGCGCGAGCTAAATGCCTAATTTTGTGCATAAAGGGGCAAGTTTAGCACCCCATATGTCCATGAATACACGCACACACACACACACGCACACACACACACACACACACACACACACACATGTGACGGTGTTTAAGAGTACGACGGAAAGATCAGGATCGACATTTCAGAAAATACACTGTTGAAAATGTGTTTTCAGTCCAGAGCCAAAGGAAGGAGATGGTGCAGCAGAGCGCAGAGTGAAAGGAAGATCATTCCAAAGGGTAGGGGCTGAAGAGCAGAATGAGTGTTCGTCAGAAGTAACTGTTGTTCTTTTGTTACGGGGAATACGAAGCTGGAGACTGCCAGAAGATGAACGGAGAGATCTTGATGGTGTGTAGAACTAGACTCACTCGGAGAGATACGATGGACCAGTCAGAGTGACCGCGTGGAAGCAAAGGCTTGCAATTTTATACTGTATTCTGTGCTTCACGGGAAGCCAATTTTGGAACACGCAAAACAAGGCGAGGAGCATTGTTTTATATCTTCTGCAGCTTGTGCACCAGATACTAAACAAGATACTAAACAAGGCGAACAGCATTGTTTTATATCTTCTGAAGCTTGTGCAGCAGATACTGAGGACAACCATAGAACAGGGCGTTGCAATAGTCAAGCCTAGACAGGATGAAGGCAGATTATTTTGGTTAGGAAAATCCTCATTTTACGGTTCTGAACACCTTCTGGCGGCTAGCGTACTCTTTCCCAGTGTTACATTGAAGATTATATTTAGAACTATTATAGGCCTTCTGAATTTCTTTTCCCACGTGCGTTTATAGTATGAAACAGTTATTTATGATTTATAGAAGTGCGGTGTTTATTGACGAGCCACGCTACCTGTCTGCAGTAATGCACAGGTTAGTTTGTTGATTTATTTCTTTTGTTGTTTTTTTCTTTCCAGTCATTAGGTTGGATGTACACGGTAACTAACTTGGATGGGACCGTTTAGTGGCCTAAACGGCAGAAAGAACGGAACAGTGTACAATGCACCCGGTAGAAAGAGCAGATCTACCTGGCTTGAAAAGCAGTGAAGGAGAGGTGGAAGGTACCGCCTTCATTAAGTCTGCTCCGTGAAAAGTGAGGCTCTTAACGCATCTCCAAAGGTTGCGAAAGGGAGGGGGGGGGGGAGTTTGTGTGTGGGAGAGAGGCTTTATTTTTACCGTAATACTACAATAGATTTGTAGAATATAATACATTGTATTCAAAACTGATGTTCGATCGCTTTCTCAGCAAAAGCAGAGTACAGTGCCGTCCAGCAAAATTAATGAAGGCTATCTGTTTGCGTATATTTTCGAGTGTATAGAAATTATCATTTATATATATTCTCTCCGTCTATCTGTCCGTCTATCTGTCTTTGGCTGTCTGTCTCTCTCTCCCTCCCTCTCTCTCTCTCTCTCTCTCTCTCTCTCTCTCTTTCTCTCTCTCTCTCTCTCTCTCTCTCTCTCTCTCTCTCTCTCTCTCTGTGCATAGAGGTGTCATGGATAATGCTCTTATTCCTAGACACGATCGTGCTAATGTTCCGTCTGTGAAATTCGATACAGCGGGTTAAATGTATTAGAGAGAACCCCCGTTTCAGCTACAATCTCTCGGTGTCTGTCTGATAGTCGGTCTGTCTGTTTTTCTGTCTGTCTGTCTCTGCCTGTCTGTCTCTTTCTCAAGATACAAGATAATTTATTATCCCCACGTTTACACACACACAAAATATGACATCAGTGCAACAAACAAACGCCAAACATTACAAGGATAATACCATAGTCAACGAATTAAATATCACATAGTAACATCACTGTTCATTCACATACACAGTCTTCCACACCCCAGCAATGAAACTCTCTCTCTCTCACACACACACACACACACACACACACACACACACACACACACACTCTCTCTCTCTCTCTCTCTCTCTCACTCTCCTCTCTCTCTCTCTCTCACATTCTCTCTGAATACATATAAATGTCTTGACATCGTGTTGGTTTTGCCTAACTGTTGTGTTCTGATGGACAAAGAGCAGGCAATTATCCCTTTGTTTTACATTCTCAATGTATTACTTTCTCATTTTTATTTGGCCAGATTCTATAACCAACAATTATACATCCAGCCAAAAGGTACACTTACTAGAGGTTTAGGTAGTAATAACATCGTCACTGAAAAGAAAACCAACAATTATACATCCAGCCAAAAGATAAACTCACTAGAGGTTTAAGTGGTGGTAACATCGACACTGAAAACAAAAAACAACAACAACAAATCCTCCAACCCACCAACCAACTGGAGGAACATAAACCTAACCGGGAGAATCCAAGACCTGGGGAACCATAGACCTGCTCCCACATGTTAATTGTTAGCATGAGTTATCTTGCATGCAAAAGGAGCGTGGGGGCATGTAGGCGAAACACGCCTGCCAAAGCTATCTCCAAAAAGGCGGGGCGACAATTTCAAGAACAATGTGTAGGCGAAACGAGCGTAGGCAAAACGTGAGGCATCCGTGAAATTATAATTTCCGAAAATCTCTCTTATACTGTCTATATATACTAGCGCGAGAGAGAGGATGATGATGATGATGATGATGATGATGATGATGTCCACTTGTACAGCACATGTATCCATCCCAAAACGAATGCTCGGTAGTCATAAAGGGAGTGGAGTGTAGTGTAGGGAAGGCAGTGAGAGCGAGAATGGTGATTGGCAAAATCCAAAGAAACAGAGTCACTCTATCCTATCCTATCCTATCCTATCCTGTCCTATCTAGGCTATCCTATCCCGTAACTGGAAAGTTGTTGGGGCACCACAGATGATCGTAGACTATAACCTGCGTACTCCATCTTTCTCTGTCCTCAGCAACCCTCATAGCTTCGCTCAGTGTCAAGCCAGTCCATTCTCGAATATTGTCCACCCGCCTCTTTTTCTGTCTCCCTCTTATTCTACCTCCTTGACCGTGCCTTGCAGGATGGTCTTTGCGAGGCCTGATACTCTGGTGACGTGGCCATATCATCGGAGTTTCCGTTTCTTTATCACTGTGAGCAGGTCATCGTGTTGTCCAATGGCTTGTGTGACGGTCTTCGTCGTTGGTGATGTCCTGAGTATAGGAAATGCCCAGTTTTCTGTCGCACATCATCTCCATGCTTTGTATTCTTCGTTGTAGATCTGCAGTGATGGTCCATGTTTCGCTCACTCTGAAGAGAATAAATAGGTCTTCAGTCTTTTTCTCTTTTCTGAAAGAGAGTGGGATGGGGATCAGCTTTGCAAAGTGACAACAATGAGGCCGGTATAGGTGATTATTAATTTATCTGTTGACTGGTAGACTTTTTTTTTTAATTCCTTTTAACATTGTGAAAATTCGTGACCTTGTACTGTTATGTGTTGAATCATTTACATTGTTTTTCGCTGATTTATGGACCCTTTTTTTTTTAAACATTGTAATAATTTTAGTCCCGTTCTAATGAAAACTTTAACGCCTTTTCTTATTTTATGTCCTATCCTATCCTATCCTATTCCGTAACTCGAAGGTCGTAGGGGCACCACAGATGATCGTTTAACCAGTGTACTCCATCTTTCTCTGTCCTCAGCAACCCTCATGGCTTACATCAGTGTCAAGCCAGTCCATTCTCGAATGTTGTCCTCCCACCCCTTTTTTGTCTCCCTTTTCTTCTGCCTCCTTGCACGGTACCTTGTAGGATTGTCTTTGCAAGACCGGATGCTCTGTGATGTGGCCATATCATCGGAGTTTCCGTTTCTTCATTACTGTGAGCACGTCATCGTGTGATGGTCTGTCGGATTTGGTTGTTGGTGATGCGCTGGGTATAGGAAATGCCCAGAAGTCTTCTGTAGCACCTCATCTCCATATTTTGTATTCTTCGTTGTAGATCTGCTGTGAGAGTCCATGTTTCGCAAGCGTATAGGAAGATGGAGATGACAAGTGAGCGCAGCAGCCTTACCTTGGAATGTAGACTGATGGTCCTGTCTTTCCAAATGGGCTTCAACCTTGTCAGGGCAGCAGTTAATTGTGCGATCATGGAGAGGACTTCCTGTCGGGACCCATTGTCTGATACAATGGCTCCTAAATATCTGAAGCTATACACTGTGTTGAGGGATTGGTCTTGGACTTTGACGTCCCTGTTGATGCCATTGGTGTTGTTGGTCATCACTTTGGTCTTCTCTGCACTTATTTCCATTCCATAGGCTCTGGAGGTGGTGTCAAGCTTCTGTACCAGCTGTTCAAGTTCTTATTCCTCTCCAGCCAATCCATCAATGTCATCCGCAAAACGGAGGTTGGAGATTGCTCTACCCCCTATGCTGACTGTGCCTTCCTGATCTGCAAGGGCTTCTGACATGATGCGCTCTAGGAAGATGTTAAAGAGTGTTGGAGAGAGTAGGAATCCTTGACGCACACCGATTGTTTTTCTGAACCAGTTTCCGATGGCGCTCTTGCTGTGTGTGTGTTATTTTAAAACTGTACTTCTCTCTACTTTAACTACTTTAAGTTTATTTATTGATATATTTTTAATGGTAGTTTTGATCAGTCTATGGTAAAATATTATACTCATTTTAATTCATTTATTTATGACTGATCATTTATTTAAACTATTTATAATTCCTGTTTAGTCATAAACAAAGCTTTAAGGTGAACACAAAACACACGGCTTGATAAAGATTTGAATAAAAATCGAAATATTGCCTCGGACCTCAACTTGGGTGTTGCTGTTTGTTTTGTCCACCTCAAAACAAAGGTTTTTAAAAAGAAGCACTGTATGTAGGCCTACCTTATTTTTTATATATATTATGTCGTTCGCAGGTAAAATTTCCTTCTGTAAATAGAACAATAAATCGTCTAATATGTTGTATAAGTCTGAGTCGAGCTCAATCAGTCTGTGCATACTCTGTGCGAGGTCTTCAATGACTTCTGACAACACTGGATCCAATTGATGGTCGTTTGTAGGTGTCTGTGACCCTCACTTCCTACCCCGTACAAGGACTCCTGCGGTGCCTACTCCTGCTAGATCTACTTTTCATCTCGCCGCAAATGCTTATACTCACTTGTGACTTTGTTCTGTAAAAACGTCTGCGTACGTTATATTCCAAGGCTTCGTTTGCTTTTGGCCAAAATGAGTTTAGTCTAAAATTCACTTTGTTATTACATAAAATAGCTACATAAAATAGCTACATAAAATAATGACAAAGTGGGCTTCCGTTCCTGAAACCAACTGCTAAAGTTTGAATTGTACATTTGTGTACTGACAGGGAGTTATTAACGGTACACCCATAGGCTCTACGATCTATTAGATAATAATAATAATAATAATAATAATAATAATAATAATAATAATAATAATAATAATAATAATAATAATAATAATAATAATAATAATAATAACAACAACAACAACAGGCAATTTATACAGCGCTTTCCAAAATCACAAAGTGCTTTACACAAACAAATGTAAACACAACATGCGTACATTGGTCAATAACACACAACCACATACACATCCCAACACAAAAAATAACAAACAACACTCACTCATGGCGCCTAAGAAAAGGCCTCTCTAAAAAGATGCGTCTTCAAGTTGATTTTAAAAGACGCTAGTGAAGGACTGTGACGGACGGACCGAGGTAGCGAGTTCCAGGTCTGAACGGAGAAGAAACTGAAAGCTCGACCACCTGTGGTATTCTGGTACACGGAACATCCTTTCAGATTATATTTGTTAATTGGCGCTAGAAAGGGAGGTAGCGCTTGCGGTTGATAGGCACACTCACTACGGATTTATTGCTTTAAAAAATAATTATATTTTCCAAAGAGTTTTTTTTTCCAAGTTGCTTTTTTTCAGTGGGGCAACATTCACTGTGAATGTTAACCGGATCTGTGGAGAGTGCGTTGTCAAAGTCAGTCCCTGTAAAGTTTGGGAACACAATGTTCACTTTTAATGTTAACCGGATCTGTGGAGAGTGCGTTGTCAAAGTCAGTCCCTGTAAAGTTTGGGAACACAATGTTCACTTTTAATGTTAACCGGATCTGTGGAGAGTGCGTTGTCAAAGTCAGTCCCTGTAAAGTTTGATAACACAACATTCACTGTGAATGTTAACCGGATCTGTGGAGAGTGCGTTGTCAAAGTCAGTCCCTGTAAAGTTTGGGAACACAATGTTCACTTTTAATGTTAACCGGATCTGTGGAGAGTGCGTTGTCAAAGTCAGTCCCTGTAAAGTTTGGGAACACAATGTTCACTTTTAATGTTAACCGGATCTGTGGAGAGTGCGTTGTCAAAGTCAGTCCCTGTAAAGTTTGGGAACACAATGTTCACTTTTAATGTTAACCGGATCTGTGGAGAGTGCGTTGTCAAAGTCAGTCCCTGTAAAGTTTGGGAACACAATGTTCACTTTTAATGTTAACCGGATCTGTGGAGAGTGCGTTGTCAAAGTCAGTCCCTGTAAAGTTTGGGAACACAATATTCACTTTTAATGTTAACCGGATCTGTGGAGAGTGCGTTGTCAAAGTCAGTCCCTTTCAAGTTTGGGAACACAATGTTCACTTTTAATGTTAACCGGATCTGTGGAGAGTGCGTTGTCAAAGTCAGTCCCTGTAAAGTTTGGGAACGCAATGTTCACTTTTAATGTTAACCGGATCTGTGGAGAGTGCGTTGTCAAAGTCAGTCCCTGTAAAGTTTGGGAACACAATGTTCACTTTTAATGTTAACCGGATCTGTGGAGAGTGCGTTGTCAAAGTCAGTCCCTGTAAAGTTTGGGAACACAATGTTCACTTTTAATGTTAACCGGATCTGTGGAGAGTGCGTTGTCAAAGTGAGTCCCTGTAAAGTTTGGGAACACAATGTTCACTTTTAATGTTAACCGGATCTGTGGAGAGTGCGTTGTTAAAGTCAGTCCCTTTCAAGTTTGGGAACACAATGTTCACATTTAATGCAGTAAAGACAGGATAACAAGTGTGGGGTCCATGTTCTTGGCTGTCAGTAAGGTCTGTTAGTAGGCCTATTATAAAGTTTGTTTGAAGACCCAAATATAATAGCCTACTTGTGTGTGTGTGTATATGTGTGTGTGAGTCTGTCTGTCTCTCTCTCCCTCCCTCTCTCTCACTCTCTCTCTCTCCCACCCACCCTCTCTCTCTCTCTCTCTCTCTCAATGAATTAGGAGATGAGTTTCACTGCATTTTAATATATCCACATTGATTGGTGATCGAACTTTTTTTAAATGTTCGACCCAATGCAATTACATTTGCTAAATTTATTTTCAACAAATCATCACACTCGGCTTAAAGTGGCTCGATTCTGGAAAATAATAATGGATTGACTGCAAACGTAGTAGAAACGATAGTGATAAGAGCTACATTAATAATGATAGTAACTATAGTAATAATTTCAGTCAACAATGACAAAGTAAATAGGTAAAACATCCCCCACCCTATGGCAATTGCTCCCTCCACCATTCCCCATTCCCCCACCTTAATCCACTCCCCCACCCTCTCCTAAAGCTTGCGATTATTTATTTTGTATTGCATCCAGGTGCCCCAAGGTGTTTTAAGGAATAAAGAGTATTGACTTGAGTTGGAAGTAGGCCTAAGTCTATCTGGGGTAGGCTTTGGAGGAGTAGACCTCACCGGCCATCTCCTCCGAGAAGCTCGTCTGCCTGTTTATCGGAGACAATTGATAGCCCCGCGCCTTTAGTTTCTGTTGACTGAACCCGAGGAAACAACCCGATGGTTTTGTTAACTTGTAAAGCGTTCTTGGCTATGAACCCTCCATGCGTGGTTGTGTGCATTCGAGTGTGCTGCGGTTGAACTCCAAGCGCGGCGACCTAAACAGATCGCTATTACGGTTATATAACTAGCGTTTAATGACTCGTCTTCGAGTGTGCGGCTAGTACCAAGTGGTGTTGAAACTCATTGGCTAGAGGATTTTTGACGATTACGCTGCATAATAGGCACGAGCCTAAATTGTTATCTTTCTCTGTTTGTGTATGTGTTGTGTGTGTGTGCGTGAGAGAGAGAGAGACAGACAGACAGACAGACAGACAGACAGACAGTTTGAAGAGAAACATGTGAGTTCTTCAAGTGAAGAACTTTCCTGTTAGAGTCTACTACTAGTTTCAGATTGTATATGACAGGTCACTGTCACCTCTAAAAGGGGTTAGTGATATGAACTGAATGTGTATCAGTAGTTGTAGGCCTAGTTGTAGTACAGTTGTGAGTACAGAGCAATATATAATAATCTGTTCATATTCAAGTTGCATTCTTTGTAACAGCTTGCCCTTGCTTCAAAAGACGGGGGATGTTTACTGGTAAGAGGTTGTACACAGTTTTACAAGTATCAGATCTTTCTTCCTTTTATTAAAATAATTTTTAATCTATAATGTTCATATTTATTTGTTTATTTTATTCTTATATGTTGTTTTATTTCATTTAATTTTTTGATCTGATCTGATCTGTCCCGTCCTTACCCCCCTCCCCCCCCCCTCTCTCTCTCTCTCTCCCTTTTTTCTCTCTTTCTCTTTCTCTCTCTCTCTGTATGTCTATCTATTTATCCATCTATTTATCCATCTATTTATATGTCTGTCTATCTATCTATCTATCGATCGATCGATCGATCGATCGATCGATCGATCTATCTATCTATCTATCTATCTATCTATCTATCTATCTATCTATCTATCTATCTATCTATCTATCTATCCATCCATCCATCTATGTATCTTATTTATTTATTTATTTATTTATTTATTTATGTATTTTAGACTTAGCTAATGATTTGCGCTGTGGTGTAGCGTTGAGCGATTGTGATGTTATCGATCATCATCAAACTGGTTGCTTTGAACTTGCCTCTTGGAAGTAAGTCCGGTTCTTTCACTCACTATCTTCTTCCACTGATGTGCTAGATTATATATATAACAAAAAGTTGATTAAAGCTGGGACAAAGTCATCATCGCTTACAACACCTTTGGGCCTGGGCCAGCTAGTTGTTATTGTCTGGGACAACGTGTTTAGTTTCGGTCCGTGCATCACAGGTCTGGACTGCGGTAGTTGGTGTTGCCACCGGCAGCTGATGTGTTTGTTTAGCCAAGGCTGTAGGGGTTTTCTCAGACACTGTTATTGATTTCAAATAGCGCCTACACAAGCCACACTAACAGTTGCAACATTCAACATGGCCACCATCGTGTGACAGCATCCTGTCAGTGGTCCTCCCTTCCCCTACTCCATACATGTCTTCTGTTGTTTTAAGGGATATGTCTTCCACTGTACACTTCCTCCTCAGTCTCTTCTTTCCCTCCCTCCTCTGTCAGTCTGTCTGTCTGTCAGTCCGTCTCTGTCTGTCTGTCTGTCAGTCTGTCTCTCTATGTCTCTCTCTCTCTCTGTAAAAGCAAAACGTTAAAGTACAATAGCCCTACACCTTAACTTTGTGTTTAGTCACTTGCAGGTTTTATTTATTTAATTTTTTATTGTCTTGTCTTGTCTTGTCGCCTTGCATTATTTTATATTTTCTTATACTGGATGACTTGACTTGCATTGTCTCGCTTTGCCTTGTCGTGCTTTGTCTTGCTTTGCCTTCTTTTCTCTTCTCCTAAGTATTAATTCTGAGAGTTGCTCCTTTTATGGCTATTAGAATTAGACTGCCGAGATGAAATCTATTCCTCACTGGGCCATCGTTTGGCATGCAATGTGAAATGTCCCGCTCTAGCGTACCTGAACTAGCATTACCTTGTCATCACTCCGCAGCATTGATCGGTGTAGTCATCCCCAATGACGATTAATCAGTGAGTCATCATTACACTGCCTCAGCCTCTGCTTTCACCTGTTCCTGACGATTGTTTGGTACAGTTACAGGCCTCAGCTTTGGGCTTTCCAACAGAACCTAAGCACGAACCTTGGGCGACCGGCGTGGGGGAGAAGGGACTCAAAGCGTGCTGGGTTTATTTGTGTAGCCAGGCACTCACCTCTAGGACATGAGAGTTCGGATCTTTAAAGTCCGTGCGATGGAGTGCACACCCACAATGCATAGCAGGACCATCATAACTGTTTTTGTTTTTTTTAAAAACGTATCACGTATCGTGTTTGCATTTGAACACCCTTCCATGTTTTCAACGTTTGCTATTAGGGTGTCACTTTGAAATACGAAACTGCGCCGCGGCAGCTTTACGTGATGCAAATTTATTTGAACATGAGAGCTGAAACACGCGAAATTGAAACTTCATTGAATAAGCTTTGCTTTGATTCCATGTTTAAAATACACGTGTTGGATTATAGCAGAACAACCTGTAAAACGCCAGCACAAAACTTTGTTAAAACACCTAGGTAGTTTCTTTCAGAAATGTGCGAAGAAAAGAATCCTGTTGCATTTCTTATAAGACAGCACCTCCAATATTCAAACCACAAGCGTTGACTGGCAGCCCTGCAGTGAATGAATTTTAAAAAAGGAATATATAATTATATATATAGATATTTAGCTGAGGTCAGAGCTGAAAACACTGAATACGAAACCACAGTGAGTCAGGACGGCCAGCTTCACTGGCAATCGATTTCTGTATCGGTGCACGTGCCGCGTGACGATTGCAGCGCGCCAAGGCGATGCTTCTGCAACGCTCGCATCGATCTCCGGAAAAATGTCACGACTTGCAGTCTTCACTGTTCTTGAGACTCACGATTAACGATGCATTTTTTACAGAAGTCACTGTCACATTGTATTATTGTGTATATTCATTCTTTTTTCTTTAAAATAATAATAATGAACAAAAGGGTACCTAAATCAACAGACTGCTAATTTCGTTTTCTTTGTTTTCCTCCGTTGTTTTAATCTGTAGATATATATTTATGAGCTGCAATAATGGTATGGTGGGAATTCTCATTGGAACAGTGATTTATCAGTTCACATTTCTATAAGGAGGAAAGCAGATCTAACAGTGAATTGCCGCGTTGTGCCACAATGCCTTAGTGAAGCGTTACACAGTGAATGTGTCGTGGTGCCAGCGAGCGTGTCATCATCTTCCAGCCTCTCTCCTGATTCCCGTACCAGACCGAGGCTTCGCTCTGTGGCGCATGCATTCCAAGATGGCGACGGGGTCCTGCGGCACCATGATAAGGTAGGCTGTTGCATGTGTGCGAGGTCAAACCTGTTGAGAGTACGTGAGACGTTGATGTTGATGTGTATGCACAGGATGTATCTATTGTTGTAATGTATGTGTTGTCGGTCTCAGCTGTGCTTGGTAACACCATGTCATCATAATATTGATTATCATTGTACCGCAGGATCATAATTATTCACACGCCGGTATTGTATTGATTGGCTGTTAACCATTTAACTCTGTTTCGATTTGCTTTTTAACCAGCGACCTGCAATGATGCTACATTTCTCCTCGATGCTCACTGCAATACAGATAATAGATAAGATATAATGTGTAGCCTATACTGCCATGCGTATGTGGAACCTAGGAGGTCTAGAGGCATTCTGTAGAGATTATTAATGTGTAGGTCTGTTTCTCGTGTCAATACCCCCGTTGGGGTGCCGGGGGTTTCAGTATAAATAGTATCCCCACTTTCTGGAAATTTAGTGCTTTAAATTCCCACTGTCGCTGTCTTTCTCATTTGCTCTTTCTCATTCCTGCTCTGTTCTATCAATCTGCTATACTATCGTCTTCTTCGCTAGACCAGTCTCCTACCTTTTTTTAAAAAAAAATCTTCCGGGACAAGACTCCTTGTTTGTGTATGAGGTCTGTTGGAACAGCTTGGGAATGTTGGACGCTTTCTGCCAGGTGGTCACTAGGGCTTCCGATGATGTTATTATTTAGCAATGTAGGCATTTTATATGTATGTGTTTTGTTGATAATTTATAATGATGTTTGTATTCTATTTTGTTTTTGTAAACGGGAGTTCGATAAGTTGGGGTGAAGCCTCAGCCGTCCTCTGCGTGGGATGTCTTTATTGTAAAGTGACTGGCTGGTGGAGGGCATTCAGTTTTCCCACTAGGGTTGTTTCAGCAGATCTTTTATGCGGATTGGGGGTTGTCCGGTCCTGATTTGGCTCGGAAGAGTCCGCTGGACCTAAAGCAACAATTATGTAATGTAATGTTCTCGTGTCAATAAAGAAGCGGATGCAATGACGATCTCTTTGTTTAAATTATTATTATGTCCGTTCTCGCGCCATGATGGTTGAAGATGGTATGTATACTAGATCTATATTTGGCACTGGCAGCGCATCAAGCGTTTTGTGGAATGTCAAAAATGTTGCGAGGCCCTGATATACAGGTAGTGGTATCAACCTATGGGTTGACTAAACCGATGAAAGTAAGCATTGCTTTACGGTCTCCAGCTAAAACGGGGCCGTTTGGGTTACGCATCATAGCTCGAAGGTTACACACAGGTATTTGTTAGTGTGTGTTACTGCTCTGGGAGGAGGATATCGGAGGAGAGAGAGAGAGAGAGGGGGGGGGTGCGTGTGTGTAAGGGGGCGGGAAGGGGGGGTAGGGAGAAAGGTTACAGCAAAAATAAAAAAATATGGCAAGATCATCAATAACCACCACAGAAACCAGTTGTTTATTGATTTATGCAAATGATGCGTCTTCTCCTAGCGCTAGTCCACGGCTTCTTGCCCTTAAAGGTAAATGTACAGTACAGTACAGTACAATACAATACAGTACAGGGCCGGATCACTTACTCTTGGAGGGGGGGGGGGGGTTCCAAAAATTTTTTAAGGGGTTAGGGGTGACAAAAACGTGTCCGCTCGAGGAACTTGAGTAGAATGAGGAACGTTTTACTTACCACCAGTGTCAACTATTAAATAAGAGCTTTAAAAAAACTCCATATATATTTTTTTTTCTGACTGAGTGAGGTACATCGAATGGCGGGGGGGGGGGGGGGGGGGGGGGTCCGGAACCCAGGACCCCCCCCCCCCCCCCCAGATCCGGCCCTGCAGTACAATAGAAGCATGGTTTGGCGCTTTTAAACAGCAAGAGAAATAAATATGCTCTGATAGTATGCAATCTGTCTGTCTGTGTCTGTCTCTCGGTCTCGGTATCGGCCCGTCTCTCTCTCTCTCTCTCTCTCTCTCTCTCTCTTCCCACCTGCACCCCACCACCCTTCTCTCTCCCTTTATATATATTATACCGAATTACTGATTATATATATATATATATATATATATATATATATATATATATATATATATCTATATATATATATATATATATATATATATATATATATATATATATATATATATATATATTTTTTTTTTTTTTTTTTTTTTTTTTTTTTTTTTTTCAGTAAATTTATCCCGCCGAACGGGGAATATACCCCTAGAATTGGCTGGGATAGCTACCCCGCGTAAGTTTCTAAAGGTCAGTTCCGCGACAGTTGACTTGGCGGTGGGCTGTTCGACGTTCGTAGTGGTGCGATGGTTGAAAAACATTGGTATAGCCGTGATTAGAAGTCGATAAGCATTGCATTCATTGTGTCCTCGCCACTACCTTATCACAATGGGTCACATTCTCACTTCACCTTGCCTCCGCCTAACACTTTCTACCCGCCAGCTGGCAGAAACGGTTGGTTTAAGCAAAATGGTATTCACCAGACAGGCAAACAAAACACAGAAGACAAAGGGTACGCAAAAGCAAAGCTTAGATGAGTGCTACCATTTTGAAAAAAATGATAACAATTGAATGTCGCTGGCCAGCGGGAAGAATGTAACAAACGTATATTAATAATTCTTCCAGACGATGACTTACCAATAAAACATACAAAAATAACATCAATGAAGTACAACAGAGTCGAAGGGCACATAATAATAAAGAAATACATGAATGGACTAAACGCATTAAAAAGAAATCAATATATGAATCCGATGGTAAAATGGACAGCACATAATAATAGTTGATGCAATATAATAATAGTAATAATTTCATTTATATAGCGTGCCAACCAGGCTTTCGGCACACATGCACTCGCTGTCACGCTCAAACTTTCACTTTCATCAGAAATATTCAACACAACTCACACTGAAATGTTCGCAAACTGGCCGGAAAAAAATCACCTATATAAGAGCACTAAGACACGCGCGCACACACACACACACCCACACACACACCCACTCACACACACACATTCAAAATTATGTACGGGTTGCCCGGGGGAGGGGGGCGGATAAATGATAAGGAGGTTTCCGAGTACCACTCTCCTGGGAAGGTGATGGGAGTGTGGAGGGGGTTGGGTGGTCGGGAAGTGGGGAGACCGCATGAAGGGTGAGGAAAGAAACAGTTAACAAAGGTTTGGTGAAAAGGTGTGTTTATAGATTTCTCTCGAAAGTGGGGAGGTAGCTTGTTCCAGAGAGTGGGAGCCAATGAAAAGAATGATCGTTTTCTAAAGGAGTTCATAGAAAACCTGGGAAAGGGAAAAAAAGTGCAGGGTCACGAGAACGCAGGATGCGAATGGGTTGGTACTGAGTCAACCGTTCAGAGAGGTATTTTGGGAAAGAATCAGAGTGAAGGCACTGAAAGGACAGACAGGCGACTTTATATTCAGTTCGCGCCTTGACTGGCAGCCAGGGAAGTGCCTGAGGGCGGAAGTTGCGCTAGCACGGCGAAGCTGACTTAGGACAAGTCGCGCAGTGTTGTTCACAATGCACTGACGTAAGACAAGTCGAGCAGTGTTGTTCACAATGCACTGACGTTTTAAGAGTTTATGGTCAGGGAGGTGTATTGCAGGTCACGAAGACACAGTTGCATAAGGGGTAGAGCAACATTTAACCTCCGTTTTGCGGATTACATTGATGGATTGGCTGAGAGGAACAAGAACTTGAACAGCCGATATAGAGGCTTGGCATCACCTCCAGAGCTTTTGGAATGGAAATAAGTGCAGAGAAGACCAAATTGATGACCAACAACACCAATGGCATCAGTACACACATCAGTCCAAGGCCAATCCCTCAACACGGTGCATCTTTTAAAATATTTAGAAGCCATTGTATAAGACAATAGGTCCCGACAGGAAGTCCTCTCCGGGATCGCATAAACAACTGCTGCCCTGACAAGGTTGAATCCCATTTGGAAATACAGGTCCATCAATCTACACTGCGCTCCCTTGTCATCTCCATCTTCCTATACGCTTGCGAAACATGGGCTCTCATAGCAGATATACAACGAAGAACACAAAGCATGGAGGTGGAGATGCTACAGACTTCTGTGCATTTCCTATACCCAGCATATCACCAACGACGAAGTCGACAGACCATCACACAAGCCATTGGACAACACGATGTCATGCTCACAGTGGTGAAGAAACGGAAATTTCGATGGTTTGGCCACGTCACTACCCTGCAAGGCACGGTGCAAGGAGGCAGAAGAAGAGGGAGACATAAAAAGAGGTGGGAGGACAACATTCGAGAATGGACGGGCTTGACACTGAACGAAGGCATGAGGGTTGCTGAGGACAGAGAAAGATGGAGTACGCAGGTTATACGATCATCTTTGGTGCCCCAAAGACTTTCGAGTTACGGGATAGGATAGGATTGGATAGGATAGGGAGGTCAGATTAGAGTGAGTTACAGAAATCAAGGCGAGAGATAATAAAAGGAACAGCCAGTTTATTTGCAGCGTTAGCAGTGAGATAGGTACGAATATTGCTTATTCTACGAAGTTGAAAGTTTGGGAATTTGCAAAGGGAGTTGATGTGTGTTTCCATAGTGAGACTCTGATCCAGATGCACACCAAGCCTGCGGAGTGAACGAGAGAATTTAATTACATGTCCTAAAAGGATCAAACAGTCTGCTTCAGTGTTTTGGTCTGTTCTAACAGAGATTACTTCAATTTTGTCGTTGTTCAGCTGAAGTTTATTGTTGTTCATCCAATCAGCCACATAGCCTATAACAATGAACATATCCTTAGCCAGGCTTGGGATGTCTGCTGGTTGGTGGGGCAGAGTTGTCAATTTCAGAGTCATCTGCAAAAACAAAAGTGATATTGGGCCAAAGCAGAAAGGTGATAGCCAAAATTTTTTATGAAAGAGCTGAGATGTTGAATGTAGATGGTGAATAGGACAGGCCAAGGACTGACCATTGAGTATTTGAGAAGGGCAGGCGCCGACTACATTGTATTGACAGTGACAAATTAAGTACGACCAGAAAGATAGGATCTGAATCATGCAAGGACCGTCCCAGACAAGCCGAACACCGTGCACAGACGCTCGCAAAGGATGTCGTGGTTGATCGTATTAAAAGCCGCGAATAGGTCAAGCAACGACAGAATCAAAACTCTAGCCTGATCGGCAATATAAAATAATAACAAAACACTAATAATTTTTTGTAACAAAACACTAATAATTTTTTGTTGGGGTGGTGGTGGTGGTGGTAGTGGGTGGGACAAAAAGGAGCAAACTAACAAACAAAGAAGGAAACAAAAACAGACGCGGCATGTAGGCTTTGGAAAAGGAGAAAGTGCGGGTAGTCATGGGAATTGGAACGTGTTTGCAAGTGGACAGACAATGGCAAAGAAGGAGATAAGCTCATCTAATCAGTTTCAGCTGTCAATAAATAAAATGGTGGCGCGAGAGGGGTGGAGTATAGGTACCAGAGAGAGAGAGAGGTTGGTTTTCTGGATCTCATGGTGACCAATCAGAGGTGGTTTTGCATAATTCAGCTATTTTTAAACAAAACGGTTAATAGAAGTAAAAAGGGCATGAACGTTTGAGAAGATATTTAGTGTTTTCCTGTAGGGAGAGATGTTCTCTGCCGAACAGTAAAGCGTTGGCGTTTCTAAAAAGTATGATCTATTTGATTTATTGTTTGAATACGCTCCAGTGCCAAATACAGGATAAAAAAAAAAGAGATGTTCGGGTGTTTCAGCAAGGTGACAACAGCGACAGACTGTGTTGTCCAACAAGTGGCGGCGATAACTATCGTAACTGAGGTCCAATCCGGGTATGTAAAACATGCCGCTGTCGTGTTCAAATGATAATAGTACAATGGGACAGGTGGATCATCTTTAGCAAGATGTCTGTTTTAATAAGCTAATGGATGGACTGGCTTCAGTTTCCTCAGGGAGATGATTCCATAAGACTGGTTTAAGAAAAAAAAAGAGTGTTAATAAAGGTCAGTTGTATGTGGAGGCACTCTACGCTCTACAGGTCGCGGTGATATGGATTAGTTGCTGATACGAGTTGTGGGGTCAGGTTGGATAAGTACTCAGGACAGCACTCGTTTATCATCTTATGAAAGGTAAGCAACACATATTTTGTTCCTTCTCTCTTTCAACGTGCACAATCCAGATTCTCTGTACAATAACTCGTGGCTGGTTACCTTCACCGCCCCAACAACGATTCTAATATCTTCCAAGTGGAGTTTTTCCAGTGAACCAGCAATCCCATATTACATCTCCATGAATTGTCAGAACAAAAGGATTTGAACACATTTTCTAATGTTTTTTTTTTCTGCATAATTTATGTTTGTATGTTCTTAAACATGCCATAAGGGTTGCTGAGAACAGAGAAAGATGGAGTACGCTGGTTAAACGTTCATCTGTGGTGCCCCAACGACCTTTGAGTTACGGGATAGGAAAGGAAGGAAACATGCTAGGGGAGTGTTATTTTCTTTATAACCTTACTTATGCAGATGTCCAATTTACAGTTATTTTGCTGTGTCGGTCCTAAATGTTATGGTATTCGTTATCAGATAAGATTGTGTT